>JAWWEE010000036.1:2061402-2174082 GCA_035221455.1 Xenops minutus | reverse complement strand
CGTCCCTCCCTCCCCCCCCCATCCCTCCCTCCCTCCCTCCCTGTCCCCCCCATCCCTGGCTCCCTCCCATCCCTCCCAGTCCCCCCATCGCTCCCCGTACCTGGCCCCGGCTCTCCCCGCGGCCGCAGCAGCCCCGGCTCTCTTGGCTGTCGGCGCTGCTGCCTCGCTCCGGCCGGGAGGAGCGCGGAGCTCGAACCGCGCCCCGGCGCCCGCACCCGCGGGGCTTCCCCCTGCTCCGGCCACCGAGGGCACGGGGAACAGAGCGAGGAAATGCCCCAGGGAGCGAATTCCCCCGGGACGGCCGAAAGGGAGGCTCCGGTGGCTGGTTCCTGGAAGCGGTGTGGTGTGCGGTGTGACATGGTGACCCGGCGCTGGCGCTCGGGCAGAGAGTCCTGAGTGCACAAAGTGCGTGGCCACAAGCCCAAAATATCCCTGCACGGCCCTGAGAGCTCGGGGGAGCCCCTGCCCCAAACACGGGGCGAGAGCCTCGACTCTTTGGGCCCCTACGGGAAACCTGGCCGGGCAAACCCCGCTGTGCTTCCCCCTCCGATGCAGGTCAGAGGTGCCACACCAGGGCAGCCCAAGGCAGTTCAGTAAGATATGCAAATCCTTCTAAGAGTGCAGGAAAGATTCTGCAAAGGAAGGTTTTGCTACCAGCAGAAGGTCCTCCTTTAGCCCTGATAGAGCTCACTTTGCTGCCACCCTATCCAGGTTCTGGCCGAGGATTCACTCAGGAAAACAGATGCAAATCTGATTTTCCTTGTGTCAGAGTCCTGGGGGATGTCCCTGGGGATGGGCTCCTGCTGAAAATTAAAAATCCAAAGCAGAGGTGGCTCTCTAGGGGCCACCCCCAGGTAGCTGTGGGTGTGTGAGAGCTCACAGCACATCCACGTTCACCTGAAGGCTGATGGACACCCTCCCGTGCTGGGTGAGCACAGGCAGACAGAGCCTGCACTTGCACTTCCCTCCCTGCACTGCTCTGTGCTGTGAACACATTTGTAGGTGCTGATGTGATGGACATCAGGGTGTAGATGTGGAGTGCAGGGCCATCAGGGCCCTGTGTTAACCAGAGGTAAAAGTCTGTGAGCAAAGTGAGGTACAGCCTCAGTCAGTGCTCGGGGCCTGAGCCATTCGCTTTCATCAGGGTTGTTCAAAGTCATGGCAAGTGAATTTGGCCCATGTCCTTTCTGCCAGCATGTGAGTTAGTTCCTAAAAGAGGTTTTTAAAAGGTTTCTGGATGTGGCTTTTTTAGCTTTGGGGCTATAAATAGGTGGAAGATGTTAATTTTAGGAAGATGAGTGTTACACCACGGGGTCAGGCTCTGGTTGGGGATGAAGGGGCAGCTCTACCCTGGGCTCTCAGTTCACTCCTCTTCTCTTGCTTTGAGACTTCTCAGAAGTTTCTGTGATTCTATGACACCTCTGCCTTCAGAGGTGCTGAATTACACAAAGGAACCAAAGATAAGGTTTGGTACTTTCCAAACTCGAGAGATTTCCTCTGTTAAATTTCCCCTTGATGAGATCAGTTAACCGAAAACAGGATGTGGCTCAGAGATTAAAATATGAAGCTTGACTTGACTGCAGAGCCATTCCCCCAGTGCTCAGCACTGTGTTACTATTTAAGGTGAAGGATCATTTTTACATCCAAGAAGCTTATAAGGGAATGTACTAATATATTTGACATTAACTTTTAAAAATAGACAGAGGGCTGGAGGTTTTTAATGCAACAGATTTCATAGGACATGTCAAATGGAATTTAGGCTCAGATGGTCTGCGTTTTTAAAGATTGTAATCAAAGTGTAAATAGTATTTTCAGGGCTGAGAACTGCATTTCAGAGAGATGCTTGAGATAGGGATGTCTCACTCTATGCAAACATCATTTGCAGTTGGTATAAATTACCTGTGAATGTGCACCTGCTCTAGGAAACCCTGGGAAATTGGTTAAACACAAGAAGGAAAACTTGCTTTCCAAGCAGATCCAGCCGCCCTGAGATGCAATAGTCCTAGGAACTGGAGGGAGTGCTCAAAGGCAAGAGTCCTGCCTGCTCATGGCTCTGATATTTAGTTCTGTTAACTTTCTGACTTAGATTGCCCATGGAATAGGACTGCATCAGCATCTGACATTTCATCAAGATTAAAGAAAGAAGAATCAGTAAATGTGATATATTGTCATCCTCAGCAAATTTGACAGCTTTGCCACAATTCAATGTCTCATCTATATTAAAATCATTTTACATTTTTTACATGTTGTTTGTTTTTTACAGTTCCATCTGCCTGTGCCTACTACCAGTTGTAACTCTGGTTTGTTATGGGGATACCCTGAGGATCAGCCCAACCCTCACGAAAGAGAAGGAAAGTTTCCCACTAAGTTTCATGAGTTGGACTCAAATCCTCAAAGAGACATCAGGAATCAATTTGATTTTCTTCATCCCTGCTCTGCCTCCGGATTTTTTCCAGATCATGTTCTCTGTAGGACAGTGTTATCCTCAGCTTCCTAGAGGCTTTTTCACCCCAAAGAATAGATGCTCTGGAGCATGTCTTTAGCATTTGTCAGGAAACAAGCCCCCATAAATGGACATTATATATATACCCATCTTATTTCAGTCCCTCACTAAAGCAGTTTTCTCAAGACAAGCCAAGGGATCACTCTGAAGAGAGAAAATGGAAGTGTTCCTCTCTGTCACAGTGGCCTTGATGGTTCCCTACAAGTAGTAGCATTTCTGAGGAAATCATGAAGAGATTTCTGAGCCTGCCTCTGCTTTCAGGCAGCCAGGCAGATGCTTTTTACACCAAGAAGCTTCCTGGTGGTCTCCTGTCTCAGTCACTGCCCCCCATACCAGGGGTACACATGTGAACCCAGCACGGACCAGTTTGGGCCAGTTTCTCCAGTTGGACTCTGCTGCAGCCACATGAAGGGTTTATGCTCTCCTTGTGGTTATGCTTCTGATGCTCTGAATGTACACAGAGCCTGAGCTAAACTGGAAAATTCTTAGCTCTTTATTTCCATTCTTTATGCATTGGAGGGAACTCTGGGAACAGGCACTGTGCCCGGTGGGGAGGCTGCCAAGGCTCTCTTCCAAAGCTCTGGATGTGACATGAAAAAACAAGTCCAGATTCAGCATCTTTGGCCTCTAAACCAGCTGGGAAAATATGGGTCTTCTATTGACAGCTCAGGCCACTTGCACAGTGGGCCATAGAAAGTGATCAGAAAATTCAGGGAGATTGACTGGGACTAATTAGTGAAAAAAAGAAAACATCAGGTTTTTTTAGTAATGTCCTCATTAATTCTGATTAATGACAAGAACTGAGGGAAGAGGGAAGGTCATGGTAAATCTCCATTAACCCTTTCAGAAGTTACTAATTTTCCTAATAATAAAAACCAAGAGAGATGTTTAGAAGATGATGTTCTGCACACGACAGAAGCAGAAGGAGACTGACTGTGCATCTCTCTTCCACTGAGACCATAATTCACTTTGCTGTTGTGGGATGACTAATCAGGCTCAGCTTTCCAATAGTATTTCTCAGCATGATTCATAATCCTGAATAATTTCCACACCACCACTTGCAATGTCTGTTTGTACCTATATTTTATGGGCAATACACCCAGGGAACACAGAGGCTCCAAGAGTTACCCGAGGTTTCACAGGAGGAAAACTAAATACTCTTTCCAGGGGTAAAGAAAAACCAAAGCCCCCATCAGAACACTGCTACTGGAATCTTGTCAAATTACATCACAGATTGAGTTGATCCCTCCTGTTTCCAAAAGAAGTTTTTGTCCCTTGTCTTGGTTTTGAGATTCCTGACCAAAAGAGAAGCTTAGAAACAGGACACCCTTTAATATCACATAGATTGGTGACTCAAGACTTTTGGAATTACACTAGTGGTGGGAATGAATACCTATTTCTACCAAGCTGTCAGAGCCTGGGGATGAATATTCTCTAGGACCTTAGAGCAGAAGGTTTTTATGGAAAATTTTATGATTCAGGCAGTAAAAATGACATCTTTATGGCATTTTGCTTTTATGAATAATGAAGGGAACCTGGGTAATCAGTCCCTGGCAGAGACAGAGAACTCAGCCATGTGGTAAGGGAACAACTTCAGTCACTGATGCCCTTTATGCCCAGTCTGTCCCCAGCAGCAGTTTCTGTCTATATAATGTAAATCACCTTTCAGCAGGTAAAACTGGCACAGTGAGATGGGAATCTCACTGTGTGGGGATGTGGGAAGTGTTCCTAAAATATTTTATCTTTGAAAAGCAGTTTTCCTACTTACTTTTTGTGCTGCAAGGAAAGAAATGCTGTGTCTGCAGATCCAGACATCAAGTGCAGCTCTCCTGAAATAATTGGAATGCCACTGGTTGGCTTTAGCTGAGGATGCTCCATGGCCTCAGGGTGTAATTGCAATGAGGTTCCTCTTGGAGAGCCAAATTAGGCAATTCAAGTCCATGTCAGGGCTCCTTCAAACCAGTCTCAGAGTACTAAACCCAGCTCTGAACCTCCCTGTTTCCTTTGGGGCCCTTTGAACTGGCACCAGTAGGGCTGCTGTCTTAAGAAAAAATGGATTTTCCATTGTAAGCCCCAGTTCTGGGGGTTTAATATCTCAGCTGATTCAAAGAGCATCAAATACAACTTTTTGTTTACTTTGCTTGTAAAAGAAATTGCCATTCTGGTGGTCAAGTAGCAAATAAACAAAGGAACTATGGGCTGAACCACAGCACTTTAGGGATAATCTGCATTTCGTGACTTGAATCTGGGTAAATATATTTTATAAATAACCCCCTGTGTGTAACAAATATTTCCTGGGATAGAAAAGAAAGGGTTGAATGCAGCAAGGCTTACTCAAGATTTCTCTGCTATTGTTTTCTGAACTTAAATGTTCTTTTTATGACAGTTGTGGTGTGTAATTCAGATCAGTATTTTCCAGGAAACCAGTTGCTGCTCAAACATGTATCCAAATTCCACGTTCATTCAGAACTTGAAAAGCAAAATTTAACACAAGGACTGGAATTTTGTAATGATCCAACAACCAGCAAAAGCAAACCTTAGTTCCCAGGAGAATGAAAGAGCCAAACCCAGACATTTCTCTTAATTAGAGATGAAAACATTATTAAATATCTTAAAAATTGGAAGCATATGTAACTCCTATAAGGTGGGTGTTTTACTGGAAAATAACTGAGGGCCATGCCAGATTTCTGTGTGTTCTGATGGAAGAACTCAGGAGATTGAGAACACATTTTGCTGGGAGACATCCCAAACATGAACATTTACACAGGCTGGAAACAAGCCCCTGTAGGGTCAAGTCAGACAACTCAGGATGGATGAAAATTGGCCCCTCTCAGAGAGTGATTATTTTTAATTACAAAATACTATTCACTTGAAAGAAAAATGGATTTCTTTACTATGTGTTCCCTCACCTTTTCCACACCCCTTCTATAAATGGATCTACAACCCTCTGTCAGTGGATTCCACAGCTCCTTGTTTGTGGAAATGGGTGTTGGGGATTATTTATTAAAAAGAGTTTTGAACTTGAAAGGAATGTCACCAAGGATTCAATCTGAGGATCCTGCATTGCTCTACCCAAGGCAGCATCTCACTTGCTGACTGAGAGGAGAGGCTGTGCCTACTCTGAACATCCTCACTGCTATTTAGAAAGTCATTTTGGTGGGGAATTCTGGGTTTGCATTGCCCAAATGCACTGGACAAACTCAGTGTGATGAAGTGAACATCTCTCCCCTTCCAGATGATTTCAGATGCAAGTGTAGCATTGTAACAAAATAAATATATGTTAATTTGGACTTGCATCCCCCTAACTCATGGAAGCATTTCTCTCTTTCACAGTGTTTAATACATGCTTTCAGGTCAGCCAAGAAAGAAGTATGACAGTCGTTCCTGAGGTATTAAAAGGCAGCAATAGGAACCTGCCACAGGGATTTCGAATTCCTCTGCTAAAATTGGAGAGGATTCCTAACTCCAAACCCTTTTGGACAGAGCACTTGTGTGGGTAAGGCTGCTGAGGGCTTGGGGCACATCCTGCAAGATTTTATCCACCAAATCATTTCTCCCCTGCCAGTGGAACAATGGCCAGAGAAAGGCACCCTTTGGCTCCCTTCCCCAATTAGTCACAGCAGTTAAGCACAGCCCCGAAGCTTTCAGCCCAGCCCAGAGTGTGAGCTTCATGTGTCACTGTGCACAAGAGGGTGGAATTCGGGCTATTCAAGTCACTTCCCAGCTTGGATCAGATGAAATGAAAAGAGAAATCAGCTCTTTCTGTGACACTTAACTGTCTAAACCCCAGTAAAATGCAAATGGAAATGTACAGAGATACGTATTTTTGGAAGAGCTAAAGGCTGGTGTAGTATTAACCCTTAGAGTTGTTACAATCTCAGGAATTCAAGCAGTTTGGGTCTTGTGCATCTGCCAAGAGTATTCAGGGACAATCTCATCAGAGTGGCATCTGGTGAGTTTCCTTATTCAAAGGGAAATCCATGAAAAAGGGATAGAAGTATAATGACCACACTTATTTAATTGCCTCTAGTGGGCCCTGCTTTCAGGGACTCTCCCCCGTGTTCCAGGAAATGGGGGATAAACTTGGATGGGAGCACAGAGCTCTCTGGGCAGGTTCATTAGCATGTAGGCAGAGCAGCCTCTCACACACAGGGCTGGGAGCAGCACAGGAGTGTGGCCCTGGAATTCATGTTTTTCTGGAAGCACTAAAGCTCTTGGCTGCTGATTCAAAGCCTGGAACATTTGGAGGCTTGCACATCATATATATAAACAACCCAGAACAGAAAACACTGTGTACAGCTCAGATGTAAAAGCAGCACTCTGGTGTCCAGAATCCACAGCAAGCTTGGAAGCACAGAGTGTGTTCTGAAGTAATTTCCATTTCATAATATAGATGAGTCACCTAAGCAGTGATTATTCCAAGAATTTCCATGTTTGTGGGATTAATCCTGTGAGTTGCTCAGTGCCTCAGGACTCTCTGGTTAAGAGTTACTAAAGCCATGGCAAGGAATCCTAAAATCCATTTCCATCTTCCCTTGCCCTGCTAATTAGAGCCAATGGAAACCTGCCAATGTGATTTGCATGTGGAAACACATGAAGACACTCCTTTCCCCCATGTGGTTTTCATGTGAAAGTCATGCCATGCCACACAAGGTAAATCTTCCTACACTGGGTTATATACACATCTCCACCCCACACATGGCTAAGTACCTCTTAAAATGTACATGTAAAATGCACATATTTAAAATATTTTACTGATCTCAATGTTATGTATATTGCATGATTAATTCTGGATAGAAACAGAGACACAAGAAAGAAGATTAGAGGGTTTTTTTTAAACTGGTGGCAGCACTTTGATACTTAATGCAGCCTTTTTAGGTTATTTTAAAATCAGGTTCCTGGTCTTCAGGAGCAATGCAGCCTTTTTGAAGTCTGGCTCACTACAAATCAATACAACTTAAATGTCACAAGTCACCTGTGAAAATAAGACATGCTCCTTTGTCATTTAAAGAGGTAATTAGGTCTCATAATGCACAGTTACCAGTTCAGAAGCAGAAATGTTTCCAGGTCAGCTGCCTAGACAGCCTCACTGAGCATTACCATGTGGTTCCCCTGTAATTTGAATTTATACCCAGTTATTACTGGATACAGTGAGACCTTCTTGTGCTTCTTAGGAACATTTGTAGGATTAAAAAAAGAAGTAAAATACTCACAGAGCCAAAATTAAAAATTGCATCATCTCTGACTATCTTCTTTCCACATCTTAAGTGCTCTGGATCAGGGATATTCCTAAGAGAGAGGGAAAACAGCAATTTTAAAGTTCTTGGCCATGCTGCTTTTGGGCAGCTCTTCAATAAAAATAACAACGTGTGTGACTGTGCTTTGTATCAAACTCCCCTCTCAGTTTTCCTGGGAACCAAACTGGTCTGTGCCAGGAGCTGGGAGAAGGAAATCTGGACCCTCATCTGCCACTCTCCTGGAGGCAAGGCAGGATTTTTAGCTGTCAGATTCAGCCACCAAATGCAACAGTAACAGTTGTTTTAACCCACCTAAGTTACAGCAGACATTGGTTCAGTGACTGAAAACACAAATAATGAATGGCACACGTGTGATCTGGGAGCTTTGGGGGGTTTAAAACAAGAAAGCAGAGCATAAAAATAGCAGCAGTTGCTGTCAGGAATGGAAAGACAGGAATTCAAACCAAAAAAACCCCTAAGGAATAAAGTTTCTTTCACATAGAGCTTGTGAAGTGGCTGCATGTATTTGTGGTTTAATAAGACATGGGATTGAATGACAAGACAGTACTTTCCATGTTTGTTTTTACAGTTGATCCACTTCACCTGCCTCCAAATGTCTTTGCAGCATTCCATGTTATTCTCCCCTCCAAGCTTAAAAATCGTATTTGAACATTCCTGTGTTGTAACAACATTGCTATAAAATACAAGCAAAGATCACTTTTCAAGGTAACTATTACTGAATGTTCAGTTCAAGAAAGAATTGCTAAACAGGTGAGGGTTTTCTTTCTTTCACGTGAGATTTGATCTGGATTTTTAGTTTAAAAACTCTCCTAGTGCATCAGCAGCCACTGATGATGAGATCTTCAGCAAAATCATCCATTGTGTTCAGGAACTCCCCACAGAATGTGCAGGCTGCATTTGAAGGCCACCACTCAATCCAGGTGCTGGAGTCCAGAGGGTACTGGAATCTGAGAAGACAACAGAAAATCATCATTTGCTGCTAGGATTTGGGAAGGAAAATGTCAAACAGAGAAACAATTCCAGTGTGAAATAGTGCACACATCTGACAACACATTGTGTAACTGTTGGTTGAAGTCATACTTCAGAAATTAAATCAATTCTGTATTACACAGGATTATTACACACAACCACTTCACACTCTAAGATTAAATTAAATCTCTGCATATTCTGGTGGCAAAAGACTTACTTGAAACTGTACCCAACGCTTATCTTTAAGGCTTCTTTCCCCATGATCAAATACTGCTCTCCTGGGCTCAGTTCAACATCTGCACAGGTCTTCTTTTTGACAAAGGTTATTTCATCATTTTTTTGAGCAAAGGCCTGCCCTGAAGTAGAATGACAAGAATTGGACAATTTCACAAAGAGACTCTCCAGTAACTCAGATAGACAGAAGTGGAGCAGGACTCTCACCTCTTTTGTAGAGATCCAGAAGAGTTGCAGAATACTTGACAAAAGAGCCTTCCTCACTGCGAGACAAGATGTCCACTTTATAAACTGTAGAACAACACAAAGCAAACTTTGTGTTATTCCTTGTTCCTGAACAACACAATGTCCCTTTACAACACTGATTTCTGGGAATGCCATGGATGTAGGGCCAGGAAGCACTGACAAGTTCTACCCATGTCTAATCTGATACCCCACAACTCCCTCTAGCCCCAAAGCCACACAAATGGTGCTAAGCAAGAGGAAACACAGTGTTTATTAGCAGGACTCAGATCAGGTTCCCTGGTGCCCTGAGTTTTGGGTGATGTGACTTTCATTGAGCAGGGCATGGGCAGCACTTGCCCTTCTCTGCTCCAGTTTGTCCCCTTCACTCACCCTTTGCCACTGTGAGCCCTGCTGGGCTTTGAACCACTCAAGATACAATTGGAACAATTCTTTTGCAGCAGAAGTGAGCAAGCAGACATGTCAGAGCACAAGGAACAGGGCATGGCAAACATTACCATAGGCAATGTCCCTCTGGCAGGCAGCCTCTCTCCTGGTCTCAGCACTGATGGACTGATCCAGTCTCTTCTGGACTTTGCCACACTCAGCTATGTGGGGAAGGAGAAAAGTCAGTGTTAAGAGAATGTCAGCACAAGTCCTCAAATAAAACCTTATGGATCTCCACCTGTTTGGGGTAATTACCCTGAGAAACACCTTAACTATGGGACTGCATGCTGGAGTAATGAATATTTGAAATAGAAAATAACACCCTCAATCACCTGACTTAATCCAGTCAGAATTCCATGGTCACACAGCACAGTTGGTTTTTTATATTTTTTTTAAAATGTGAAATTTGGAGAGGAAACACCTGTGTTCTTATGAGGATTTTTCCTTAATGTGTTTTTTTCCAAAGCACTACCCTGCATTCTCCCACCAAATGAAACGGAAAAACATCTTAAAAAAAGTTTACCTTCCATGCATTTGCATTCATCTCCTTCACACAACCTCACAAGCTTTTCATTTCCATAGGGGTTATAAAATATCGTGCACCTTTTTTCTAGAAGAAATAACAAATACATACAGAAAACCAAAGCCCAAGAAGCCAACGCTGACTCTTCGAGTCAGAAGTTAACTGAGCTTAAAATAGCAGGGATTAAAAAGCTGTCACAGAAGGATAAATGGAGTCTTTGAGGGGGAACACGGAGGGATGTGAGGCCATAGAACACAAACCTGGAGCGTGATACTCGTACACAGTGAAGGTGGCAGGGCTGAGCATTCCAACCTGGAAAAGCTCGCTTATTCGGAACCCAACACACAGAAACTTGTCAGCTGGCACCTGTTTGACAGACACAGGGAGCAAGGAGCTCTAAAGGCAATGAAACTCTTGCCAAGAGGGAAAGCAGTGCTTGCAGTGATGGGAGGGTAACATACAGAGTCCACCTGCAGGATAACGTGCCCGTCCTTTATCTCATAGTCTGCTATCAGCTGGTCAACTCCACTGGCAAGCTGCAGGGGACAGAAAGAGAGGAAGAACAGTAAATACCAGAGTTGTGTCAAAGAGTCAGTAGGAGGAAAAGGTTCTCTTAATACTTGCAGTGGATAAATCCTCTGGATTTGCTTCCAGTCCAGTGACCAGCCCTATGTCCATCACGGTGTGAGCAGACCCCGACCGCGGCTCCCTCGCACTGGGCCTGTACCTAAAATAGAGCAAATCCAGTATTAATTAACCACGACTGAAATTAAAGACATTTGGATGTGATCCCACAAAAACCTAGGGAAAATTCTGTCCACAGATAGCCCACAGTGAACTCTTGATGAAGCAAAACAGTCCAGATGAATCATTTCAGATTTATGCCATGGAGAAGCTTCACTTAATCCTTATGTTCCAGGAGAGCCCACATATACACTGAGGAGATCCCAAAGAGATCATGACCTTTGGCCATAATTCTGTTTCCTCACACATACAAAAGGCAAGAAAGAGAAAGAAAAGATCAGAAGAGCAGGTGCAATTAGTAAGAAACCCCCCAGGAGCTGCACTTACTTTGCACAAGCCTCCAGGCGCCCCAGGGGCTCCCCTCCTCTTCTGGTGTGACCTGGGCATGTCAAGCAGAGCCAAACAAGTCATTTCATAACTCTTCAGAAGCAGCAACCCAACATTTTCCCATTCAGAGGATTCTCATAACTGGAAGATAATTCTTTGAATTTTTTGGGGGGCTACTTTTAAAGGAGCTCATTGTCTAGGCACGAAAAAGTCACGTTTACTCCTTTTGCAATTTGGGTGAAATCACACCTTTAGTGTCTAATGTAGTTTATTGTGCATTTATATTACTGAAACTACTTCATGGCAAAGGCTCAGAATGTGGATCTATACCCTGACCTATCTGGACTAGAACTTTCACTACTTTATAAAACTCACTGTCACCCCTTCCCCTTCCATTATATTTCTTTCTTTTCACACCCCAAACTGCAAAAACTCTTCCATAAATGACTAAAAGTGCACTTAACAGAGATACATTAATTCTATTCACGAAAGGTTTCAAACAGGGCTAAAAAGGCTTTGAGCAACTCCTTTTCTCATTTAGAAAGTGGCAGAATTTATTTTGTTCTTAGGAAGAAACGCTTTAAAAAGCAAGGATTTTCTCCCTCCCTTGCAGTGACCTGAGTAGTAACATTTAAAAACGTGTTAACCCTTTACCATCATCTCTCTTTGGGACAATCTTCAGTTCAAAGTTACAGGACTCCTCAGAGGTACCAATTGTGTTAAACACTGTCCTCACCTGCACACACAGAGATCAATCAGATAAAAAAGCAGCAGCATTAAACAATCCTCAAAACAAGGCATAAAACTGTGAAAACTCACACTATGGAGAGCATAAACAAGTCTGTTTATCTGGTATTATAAAAACACCAGCAAAGCAGAGTAAATAAATTATCAGCACAGAAAGACATGGGGAATTCTTGAGTAAAACCACACCACTCTTTGCTTGTCACATTGAAGAGAATAAATATATTACCTAAACAATTCCTGGCATTTTGTGACTGTAAATACTGCTACACAGGAATATCTACATCTCAGGTTTGTCTAAATTTGATGCTAGAGGAGGCTATGAATGATTAGAAAGTATTTCATGGCAATGGCTTAATATCCAGGCACACAGAAAGCATTCCTTTAAATATTGCAACTAAACAGTGTTTCAGTGACATTCTTAATGAACTAAGAGCAAACAGCAGAATAACAGAGAATTACTGCTCATAATTCATCACTAATTTGGGTCTTCCCTGCTTGGCTGTCTAAGCACAGACAGTAAAATTGATGAGCATTAAAATCAAGTTGATCATCTATTTAGAGAGGACTTGATGGTCTTAAAGGTTTTTTCCAAACTTAAGGATTCATGGAAAATTTATGGAACAGAAAACCTTCAATGGAAAGGAAGAAAATTCCCAACTTCTCTCCCAGTAGCCACAAGTCCTACAATGGCTTGTACTTAACCTAAGATAGAGCCACAGTAACATCCCTCACTGCAGTGAGAAGGTCAGGGCAACAAGAGGAATAGTTTGTGGGGAATTTCAGTTTCTTTCTCATGAACAAACGAGAAATTCCATTTCACCAAACCAGCTGACTGCTTACATTGACTGTAGCTATGCCAGTGCTGCTGCCAGTGCTCACATAGATGTCATCTTGCAAAGGGGCCTAAAGCATTGAGGACAAGCAAGCAGTTAGAAATGAATAATAAAGATTAGCAGCAACCAGCAACAATCCAGGTCAGATGATCTGCTTGTCTTGTTTACATTTAAAATACAGATTAAAGTCTGATGCTATAAACAGATTCTGCAAAGCAATACTTCACATGAGTAAGCAGAGATATTAAATTTAAGTGTACATTCAAATGCTTTAAATATAACAAATAAGCCAAGTCCTGAAACATTTGCTACACCAAATTACTTTATTAAAAGAAAAAGCTACTTTAGTAGCAATTTCAAAGTTAAATTAATCATTTCACAAGTTGCTAAGGATTCTGTTCTCACTTTAAGAGCAGCATTATTCACTCACTGTCATGGCTCTTCCCACGAAGTTATCTTCTGTGAGTTTAAAGACATTCAGGGGTCCGTTGTTTTTGTAGGACACTTTAACAGCCATGTCCAAACGGAGCCGTTTGACAAGAAGGGAATATTCAGTCAGGCCCTCAAGGGCATTAATTGTGTCCTGGCAGAAATCAATCATGAAGAATTAACTCCTATTAAAATCTATTTGCAAATGTTCTCTTTGCAATGCTCCATGCAAAGAAGAATTTCCCAGAGAAAAAGAAGAGCTCGTCCATGGAGTCACTTGATATGAATCCCATACACAGGACACTGAAGTTGTCAGTGTGGTCCTTTAATTATATTATCCTTTTAAAATGTTTATGTCATAAAATCATGGAATCCCAGGATAGCTTAGGTTGGAAAGAGCTCTAAAGCTTATCTTGTTGCAGCTGGGACACTTTCCACTAGACCAGATTGCTCAGAGCTCCATCCCACCTGGCCTTGGACACTTCCAGGGATTGGGGCAAAATGTCTCAGCTTTGGGCACTCGAAGAACAAAGAATAAAACCTTTAAAAGCCCACCTGAGTTGAATAAAATCCTCCCCCATATCTTTGTTCCTCAGAGAGCCATTTGACGATTGGCTTGGCGTAGTTTTCATCCCCTCTGAGCAGAGTGGTGAGCAAAGCATATGCTGTAGTTTCCACCATCTGTGCAGTGACAGGGCTGGGTGTGTGTTGGTCTTGTGCTTTGAAAGTGTCTTTCCAGAACCGGTAAATGGGAGGGTCACCTGCACAAGGATGGAAGGAAGGTTCCAGACTGAAACACAGCAGTAGCTCTGCAGGCTGCACCAGGTAAAAGTGACCAAAAATGCACCTCACAGAAACACACTGAAAATTAATTCTATGCACAAAAAGGCAGTAGCTCCAAACAGGGCCAGAAAGGCTTTCAGCAGTTTCTCTTCCAGTGGAAGAATTTATTACAGCTTTATTCTTAGCAAGAAACACTGCTAAGGGGAGTGTTCAAAATACAAAAGTGTTTAGAGCACAAGTGTTCAAAAGATAAGTGTTTAGAATACAAGTGATGATAACACAAGTGTTCAAAAGACAAATGTTTAGAACTCAAGTGTTTAGAATACAAGTGTTTAGAACACAAATGTTGACAAGACAAGGTATTTCCTACTCAGGGCAAGGAGACAAGGAGGAACTCACTCTGCACCTGCCAGGGGATGAAGATACACTTCTCTTGCACTGGAAAGTGTGCTGTTTAGACTAGAAGGTGGTGACAAACAGACCTGATGTGAAGCAGCTGATGGGATTTGCTGCTCATGAACAGCGACAGAGTGGCCAAACAGAGTGGACACCACTGAAATTCACTCCCCAAGCAGTGCCATGACACCAGAGAGGCCAAAACCACTAAAAGAGCAGGCTGTGTGGGAGCCAAGGGAGGTGCAGGGTGAGGGGAGGGAGCAGTACCTATGACAAAAGCTTCCTTCTTGAGGTCGGAGAAGGCCGCGCGCGCCGAGCTGTGGTTGGGGCTCACCAGAGCCAGGGCGTAGGAGCTGATGGCCTTGGTGAAGGGGCTCTGGGCAAACTGCACGTTCCTCAGCAGGTAATCTCCTGCCTTATGCTTGGCATCGTGGATTTTCTGTAAGGGTGAACAGGCTCACATCCATCAGGGGTAAAGAAACACGTCTTCTCTAGCAAGAAAATATAGATATATAATGTCTTCTGCAAGGTATTGTATGATAAACTGACCCAAAAGGCAAACAAAGCAAATAGAACTCTGAAACTACACAAGGTCTTTTGGTTCCTTTGAATAAATGTTAAAGAAAATGAGAACCCCAGAACGTGCCCGCTGGCAGAAATAAAAATAACATTTACCTGAGTAGGGCATATTTTAATTGACTTGTCAATTCCAATAATACAAAATGCTGTGAGATAGAGAGATTTTTCTTTAGCTTCTCTAGGTAATGTACCCTACAAAAATCAAAGAATAAAAATAATTAAACAGAAATTAAAGTGGATTTAAATAAACAGAACTTTTCATGGTTGAGGTGAGGAAAACAAACAGAAATTCCAGTAACATCAGTTTGGTTTAACCTGAAAATATAGACTCTGTGGAAGGCAGCAGGTTATTTGTAAAAAAGGAGACCAAAATATATAAATTTATTGACAAGCCAGGACTATTCTACTGTAAAATCACCCTACATTAATTTTTTTCTAAATATTAAGAAGTGGGAAGCAGCTGCTTGAAGTGAGAAGACAAACGTTTGCAAGATTCTGCTGTTTTTGAACTGAATTTGCAAATCTAGCAAAATTGTCTTTATTACATGTTTTGGTGAAGTGCAGCCCAAAATATCTTGCATTGCTACACCACTTGATATCCTGGTGACTTCAGCTTTTCCTGTGCAAGCACAGACAACATTTGGGTTTCATACCTGGAGCTTCACTGGCTCGTAGTTTGAAAATTCACTGAATGACCCATCTGGCATTTGACAGTCATCAATCAGCCACAGCAGGGAGTCACAAATGGAAATCTGATCCAGATTGATGTATTGATACACTTGCCCAAGAATCCTTAAAGCAAAAGCTGTCAACCTGCCAAGGAAACCAAAGAGCCCGTGCCTGTTTAGATTAGCAGGTACTCCCACACTGCTGGGGGGCAGGCACAAATCTGCACTGCTTGGGATGTGGGGATCCCACACACTCCCACACCTCAGAGAAAGAATGAGCATTCCTTTTCATTTCACTGAATGAATGGGCAATAATTCCTGAGATAATCTGAAACCAAGAGCAATCCCCATGTTTCAGGGGATGAACTCAGACCCATCCTGGTTGTTCATGGTGTGAGATGTGCACACGAACAAAAGATTTGGCAAGTGCAAGGAAGGAAACAGAAGACATAATTTAAAGTTGCAACCTCTGCTTGAATGGAGCATCACACTGGCCTCTCAGGCTTCATGAATTTCAACCCCAACCCCTTCTAACTCACCATGTGCTGGCTTGCCCATTCTTCCACATGCTGTAAGAGCTGTCAGCATTTCGGAACGACAGGATGCTCACAATTCCTGAGGGACACATCAGGCACAGAAAAAGCTGTGAGAATCACACGTATTATCCTTCTCCCTCACTTCAAGCAAGAGAAGCAGAGCTTTCCTACCTTCCTTCATCTTCCTCCTCATCTGAGTTCTCGAAGTCAGGGTGTGAGGCCCCAGCAGGTGCCAGTTGTGGGACTCCTCCAGGTAGCGGAACACGTAGAACACGGGGACGATGGCCATGAGCTCTGCCTCGGCACTGCCCCTGGGCAGCCCTGTCAGCTGCCTCAGCCCGCTGGCACTGAGCACTGTGGCCATCACCTCACCCAGCAGGTGGCCTGGGGGGAAACACCCAAATTTAGTGAAATGAGACCAGCAAAGAGGATCCAAGGGTGGTCAGAGAGCACTTATGAGCAGAGGTTCTTTAGGAAATACTTAAATCCCTTGCAAAGCGTTTTCTCACAAGAGAAAGAAGCCAGGAATAAATTAGAGAAATTTATTACAAAATAGGAGAAATACATGCAGAAAGTACACATGCAGTGCACTGAAAGTTCCACTGTACCTTTCACACTGACACTCCGATCAATTTGTGTTTTAGGCACCAGATTTAGGGGGACTTTGTATCGAAATTCTTGTTGTCTCTTGATTGACCCTGCAATGGGAAATGTGTATTTATATGTCATGCTGCAGAATCCAAAGCAACAGAGGTAACAATCACCTAAGAAGCTGCAACAAAAATACCTGTGAGAACTAGTAAACCAGAAATATTCCCAAAAGGACAGGCAAAAAACATCAGTGTGTGAGAAAAGAGCAGGTGCAAACTCTTTGTCTTTCTTTTGCCTTTTTTTTTTTGTTACAAAATAATATTTGATCTACACATAAATTCTGTGGTTTCTCTGGTTAAATGAGACCACGTTCCATTTTCATTAATAAACCACTTGCTGACTGGTTTTCAGGCACGCTGAGAAAAGCTTGGTATTACATCACACTAAAAGAAACAAATAAAGGTTCCCTTAAGAAATTAATTGAAGTATATTTTAAAGACTTGCTATTTTGAGATGGATTTGAAGTCAATGAAAGGACAGGAAATCCTTGGGAAAGAACATATGTACAGTATCTCAGGAAGGAGAAATTCCAATTTTTTCACATTATGGAAAACTTGATCCTCACAAATCAAGAATAAAAAAAAATAATACAAAGACACAAGATCAATTCTCTTACCATAAACACCCTGTGGGTCCAAAGTAAAACCTGAATGAAGTTCCTTCTTGATGCCTTCTGGCTGAAATCATTAAGAGGGAAGAAGTAGAAGAGGGAAACACTTTGGCTTAATGAAACCTATCAGCTGAAACAACAGCTTAAACCCACAGTATTTTTGCTTTCCACACCTTTTCCTGCAGTTGTTTTACTTTAATGTTCTACAGCTGCTCCACATAAATTTAAATCAGCATTCTATCTCCCAAGATTCTTGAGAAACTTTAACAAAAGATTTAAATAAAAGCTTAGGAAAGTGAAAAGTTACCAAACAAAGTGTGTCCCAGTGAAGCATCCTCAAGCAGTTGGAAATGCAAACCAAGTAATTTAGAATAAAGTATTTCCTCGCTCGCAAAGTTATAATATATCTATTTATACGTGTAATCTGACAATTCTCAAAATCAGGGTTTAAAAATGTGGATGCTTCAATAGTCAGTCAGGCACTTTTCCACTGCACACACCTCAGGGAGTTCAGGGATATCATGTGCCATTTTGGATACTGATGCTATGAAGATACAGCAATACTGACACACTGCTTTAACTTCTCTCCCTGCCACTGAACCAATATGAAATTCAAAACCACCACAGACACTGAGATTCTTTTCCTCACCACCACACGCAGAGTTTTCACGACAGTTTCACTGCTCCTGGGGCTCAGCAAGGTGAAGTTGATGGTGTGCACACCCAGCTCCAAGGGCAGGATCCTGAAGGCCACGGGGGCCGAGGAGCCGCCCTGCAGGTCCCTCCACTGGCAGCTGGGCATCCTCCCTCCAGTGGCAGCAGCGCCCCCGAAAGTGCAGATCCCACCGCCAGCTGCTACGGTGACACAGAACTGAAAGGTGGCAAGAGTTTAATGCTCCTCCTCCACCACAGGTAGGGCACCAGAGAAACAGCAGAGCCACTGAAATGCTATTAATTACTGTAATGCTGTGTTCTCTTCATAATGCACACACCACCAGCTTAAAGGACTGGAGAAATCTGAGCCAAGCAACTGTTTATACTGGATACTGGCAGGGGAAATGCTTTCTGAGTTTATTATGTTAATCTTTCCCTAGAACTCATTAACACTCATTACCTTAATTGCAGAGGCTTTATGGTTATAAACTGATCCTTTTAACTCAATTTGTTCTCCTCGTACCACTGAGTAAGGAATGTAAATGCTCAGGAAAATGTCTTTCACGACCTGGATTTCCAAAGGTGCAGCCACACATATACCTAAGGAAATTAAAAATATAAAGCAGAGTGTCTCATCCACCCCCTCGACAAACAAGTCTGAAAAAGTCCTGACATTCTTTAGTGATGATTTATCATCTTTCAGTGTGTACTTTAAAACTGCCCAAGTTTTTTAAAAGTGCCCAGGCTTTTGCTTCCTGATCCAAGCTGTTGTCTCCTACTCTTCACACATTTACTGACATACCAGGTTCTTTAGGTTTCTTCTTCCCAAAGAGAGAAACAAATTTTCTGCTTAGATTACCAAACCTGTTGGAAAATCCCACGTCCCTGAGCTCTCGGTAGCAGGACAGTGCAAAGCTGTGCCAGGGGAGAGTCACACACTGTTTGTTCTTACACTCTTCTTACTCGCTTTTTAGGAGCCACTGGCACACACAAGACATGCTTTACTTTCCCAGCCACTGATATTCATGACATGACATGATTTCCTTTGCCTAAAATACGTATTTTGATGTTTCCTGTTCCTGTTTATCAGCCAGAAAGTGAACATTTCAGAACACATGTCAAGTTCAATGAGAGGTTCTGCAAAGCTCCCTAATTCTTTAGCTCCAAACGAATGAGGTTGCAGTTCTTACCTTTCTCAGAGATGCCAACACCTTGTACTTCCCAGGTGGTCAGTGAGTCAGGCAGAGTGACAGGCAGAGTCTTTGACCTGTGTTAAAAGTGTCAGTCCATTTATCCACTACCAAGAGCCATCTGGAAACACCAGCAGCTCATCCACACCACGACAGGACCTGCCCAGAGCAACTCCTGTATCTGAGAGAGACTCAGGTGAGCTGTGAGAGCTATTAGAGAACAGGAATTCTGGCATTTTGTGTGAATGAACCTGGTTTTTGGCTGATTTCACAGAAGGTGGTATTTAGCAAAGTTGAAAGTGGAAGGAAAAGTGAGTCCAATCTAGCACCACACAGCATATCCTGCATGAGGGGAACATGGCAGGAATAGTTTGTTGGGGTAAGACTGCATGTCAGCACACTAAGGTTACCCAGTTTAGCTCAGTTTTAGCATTTCCTTTCTAGAAAGTTGATTTGAGAAAAGCAGTACCTTGAGGAAACTTGATGGACTTCCCACAACCAGCTTTCAGGGAAGTAGCTACGAACTTGTGCCTCATCCAGCTCCAAGAGAGCCTCAAAATCTGAAGAACATAAATAAAGCAAGTCAAAACCCCCAACAAAACCACCTGCCAATGGCCCTCCACCAAAGGCTTCAAAATGATCTTTCTCTTCTGTGACACTGCATTTTGTGACACTCAGGTTAGTCCCGAGACAAGTAACAAGGTATCTGAATACTCTCAGTGAGAAGTCTGTGTTAATCCAGCCTCATCCACTGACACATGTGAATACCTGTCCCATATCCTGTCTAACATCCTGACACACTCATTTGTTAACAAGCCACCAGAGGCAGAGAGTGGGAGACAAGGACATTTCACACTCCTGCTGATCTTTCCTGAGACTGCCTGTTTGGGGTTGGGCAGAGGATTCAAATGTAGCATTCAAGCTTATTCTTCTACTCTCTTACTGCAGTTCTGCTTGTTCTAAGTGTGGGTGAACAGAACAGAGAACTGACCAGCATAAGGAACTGTTCCCCTACCCTCTTTAGGGATATACAACCAAGGTCTTTGCAGGTTGGTAAAACTCTTCCTTGGACTAACCCTGACAGGTAGCAGGGAGGGGTTCACAGATTATCAGAGGTCCCAGTTCTGCTGCAACAGGGGACTCCAAGCTCTCATACTCACGCATTCTGGCCAAGATTAGAAGCTTGTTGGGCTCCTCCTGCCTCAGCCTGTTGGCAAATTCACAGCAATCTCTGAAAGCAGCAATGCACTTCGGACTCCTGCGGATCCTCTGGGCTCTCTCACTGCAGGTCTCAGACACTGGGTATGCTTTGACTCCAGCCATGCAGCACTGCCGAATTTGTGGTTGTTTGTATTTGGATGCTGAAAGGAAAAGAAAAGGATGCACTTCCTTGAGATGGAGTTTTTCTTTCCAAAAGCACCTTGACCTGTTGGCAGAATTTCAGTGAAGGTACGAGTTTTGAGGATGAGCAGAAGGTTGTCATTTTTCAAAGGCTAGTGACACACACTTGATAGTTACTATTCTGAATTAAAAATATCAGTTAGATAAGAAGAGTTGCACTACGTTTTAAGGTTTATCAGTCAAAGGTTCTTCTGACAGGCTTCTGACCTTCTTTATCTATCTTCTCCTTGAAGTCAGACCGTTTGGTTCTTAGCACTTCATTGCAAGGTTCACCTGTCAAAAAAATAAATAAGTACAAAAGACATTAACTTCTTTTGTAATAGCAGAGTCCTCTTAAAAATAATTCCAGAAAACCACATTCCAAATTTGGGAGACTTTTACTTTTTACTATTTTAGTTCTAGTTTCAATTACAGCAACTGATCCACAAGTCGTAATGTTTTCCTCCCTCGAAAATTACCAGTATATTCATTCCTTATTAATTAGAGTTAAATAATAATAACTGTGAGTGACAATGGAGTGCTTCAGAAAACAGGATGCACAATTCCCAGCCTGATCCCAAGGAATGCACCTGCTTCATTGGAATCATCAGCATTGGCATTGGTGAGGAGAGTGAGCCCAGCCATTCGAAACACGGCGATGTTGTCCCGTCCTCCTCCAGCCCCACAGCCCAGGTCACTCTTCTCCAAGTGGAGCATAATCTGGGGACAAATACACCATGAGCACACTAAAATGTGCAATACAGCAGGTGAGGAATGAGGAAACCTGCAGAAAGGCCCCTCCAGTCTGGGGGATGTGCTCACAGCACACTGGAGAGGAACACTTGGCCATATTTGAGCTAATTCAAGCACCAGCACTGAGGAGACAGTTCAGATCTGCCTTTAACAGCACAATATACTTTTACTGGAAACCAAAAGATTATAAATTCATTCTTTTTTATAATTTTGGACTGTAAATTTTAACCAACAACTTTTATTCAGGCTTGAATTGCTCTTCTGCCTGTTTTCAGGCTGACTGAATGCATGGCACATAACAGATACTGAATGTGAACCTGGAACAAAGAGCAGCTTGGTTTTCTTTCATGGCTGCTACTTAACCTTTTCCATTGCTCTCCTCCTTCTTCCTGTGACTCCATATATTGCCTTGTCAACAGATGACAAAGCAACAAAAGAACTGGATTGTGTTTTCATGGTGAGTGACACAACCTCTGCTGGCTTCAGTGTCTCTTTGCTTGACTGCAGCTTAATCTACAAATTGAACACAAATATTGGGAATTTTGAAAGGCCATTGCTAAAGAATCAATCCCTCTGAAGGCAGACACTCCAATAAGTCAAGAAGTGTTTAAGAACTTGTGTCAGCCCAAGATAAAATCTGACCATGAAGTGAATGCACGCCCACGAACTTCGGTGTTAAAGAACTCGTGCATGTCCCAGATAAAATCTGAGTATAAAATGAATATATGCCCACAAAATTCAGTGTCTGTTTTGCTACTCACATCAAGACTATTCCCACACTTCTGCTCCACATTCAGCCAAACTGAATCAGCCACTAACTCAGCAGTTTCTTCTCCCATGACTATGTAGTAAACAATCAGACGTGCTGAGGGAACCATTTCTTGGGTTATCTGGAAAGTCAGATGTTCATACTCCAAATCCTTAATTCTCTCCTGAGTTCCAAAGCTTACTATCTTCCCTTTTGATGTGATCTGTAAGCAAAGAAATGATAGAGAATAAGAAAGTCATGTTTTATATTTGAGACATTTTTCACATGTAATAATTACTTCATTTACATACAATCCAGCACACAGAAAAATGGATTTAGGACAATGCCTGTCTCTCTTCCCCTAAAAAGAAGTGCTGTCTCTGCACCTTTTTTCCTTCCTCTACATTTCAACTTCTGAAATAGCTCTTGAGATGGCACTTCTTGTTCTCAATCCCAGACAATGTCAGATAAGAATTTAAAAAACCACAGACTTAATATGTAATTTAAAGGTGAGATTGTTAATTTTTCCTATAAAACTGGTAGATTGTATCTGGAGGGAGCAGTTGTCTGAGCTGCTCCTATTTCATCCTGAGGATAGTTCTTGATTGTTGAGGCTTTTCATCTATGACCATACATATTAAATTACAAATCAATATTTTACATAGAAGTACCTGTTACTTACCAAATAGCTGTAATGATGTATTTTATCTATATAATGACTGTGTGGATAAACATTAATATTTATTACATCCCCTACTTCCAGTATTTTGTGGTTTGAAGCCCAGTCAATGTAGAGATAACTCTGACTCAGGGATGAATAAGCTTTGGCTTCATAGGTTTTACTTGCTTGGTTTTCATCTGAGAGATGTGGATCTGCAGTTTTCACCTGGGAGGAGAATGAAATGTCTGGGTAGTTTAAGTACAGAGCTATTCCTAAGGAAACAATACTAAAAGCATTCAGTAACATATTATTCAGAGGGATTAATAAAACAAAAGCAAAGTCAAGACTTTAATGTTTTCTTTAATAATAATATCTCTAAATATCAAATCCAATATAAAAGGGCAGCGTAGAAGCACATAGCTAAATAAATAGAGCAGTAAAGGTGATTGATGTATCTCCCTACACAGTGAGGGAAGCACTCTTAGAGATTTGTTTTCACACAACTAATTTAAAGGGTTTGTTTGATTATTATGAAATAAATAAATGACAGATTAGGATATTTAGTTTCAGAACAATTTAATAAAGACCTTATTATTTCTAAAGCACCTGCATTTTTTAACTGGTTATTTGTAACACTCTCCAAGTTTACAAACTCCTGACTCTTGAGTGTAAAATCCTCCTGCTTGTGTTGTATATTGACAAAAACACAATTAAACCCTCGGGGTAATACATGGATGGGAGGGTTTAACCCACCTGAAACTCCAGCATTTTGCTGTCTGAAGGGACATTAACAACAAACAGAGCAGTGCCATCACTGGTTCTTGTCTGTCGCCTCCCAGACTCGGAGCCCTCTGCTATCAGCTGAGTCTCATCCATTTGCTCACTGAATGACTTTGCAGTGACAGTTATGGGGACGTTTCCAACCAAGTCATCCACGGTGTCTTTCACCTGCACCTGTTCAGCACAATAAATTACAGTTCTGAGATGAATGGGGATGTTTTTCCAGAAGCATTCAAGCTGCTTGTGCACTAGGGCGTTGAAGAACTGTAAAAGTCAGGGGAAATTAGAAGTGTCCAGGAATAAATAGCAGAAAAGAAGAAGGGTGACCACTGTGGGGTTTCTGCTGTGATGTGCACTGACCTTAATGAAGAAGGGAAGTCCAGGCTTCACAAAGAGAGGAGTGGCAACCAAGCTCAGCTTGTAAGGAGACACAGCAAATCTGACTCCAGCAAATTCTACCTCCCCACTGAGGCCACCTAAGAAAACACGATGCCCTTTTTAACACTCACATCCTACAGACTCTCTTCTCCACTTGTCTCCCCAGGGCAGCCCAAGCTGTCTGTGAAAGTGAAGTCTTTGCATTTAAAGAGTCAACTCCCACCACTGTTGTGAAAACAAATGGCCAAAAATAAAAATAATCCAATCCCTCAGCATTTTTACAGTGAGCATGAGCTGTTCTTCCTTACACGTTTTAGGAAGAACTTCTGGACATTAAAGTAAGTCTGATATTAGGAAAGTTATCCCTAGAATTTTCCTTTCTAGTCCTGTTCACATTTAGAGATGTGTTAAAAAAAATAATCCAATTAAAACCCAACTTACCCGTGGACTCCAACACAGATGCCACAATATATAAATATGACCCATCCAAGTCTTCCAGACTCTCAAACCCTATGGAACTTGCTGCTTCCTTGCTGTTAAAATTGATCACAGCAACTCCATTTTCAATCTGGAAGTGAAAAAGAAATCCTCACTTTGTAGGCAATAATTTAGAAATTCTATATAGATAAACTATATGCAAATTCAGTGTGTTTCTGTTCATTGACTATTTGCACAGGAAAACAAAGGTAGTGTTTTAACAAAGAAGAATTCTTTATTCCCTAGAATTATTGATAATTAAACAACCAGTGGCACATACTGCAAAGTTTGATGCAGGCCCAGCAAGAAGCAGGAATAACACAGAGATACCTTCACTAAATGAGGAAGGGGGATAGTGGAGAACAGACTCCCCACAATGAATCAATACAATTTTGATCTGTTTGTCTCCATTTGATTCCTTTCATTGATTCTGACAGCATTACAGTTATCTCACAGAAATTTTAACCACACAGTTTGGTCAAGAAAGGAACTAAACCAGACTGAAATTCCATCCTCTGAGATGCTGCCTCTGAGTTTCATTTCAAAGTGAATCTTCTGTGCCACTGATGACACGGGAAAAGTTGATACTGCAGAGCTGTGGATGCAAACTGGGACTTGAGGCCCATTCTCACCAAATTTAATGGAAAAACTTCAGTGGAATTAGATGAGTCCTGAACTAGGCATATACAATTACACAGACTAGGCTTGCTGCTGCTTACCCTGGTTACATGCATTGCTCGAGGCATCATTCTTTTTTCACTTTCTTCAATGATCCCAAAACGAAGGAAAACATCAGCACTTGGCAGCTTTTTGTTATAAAAATAGCTGAGAATAAAATAACAATATAAAAGCTTTTAAGATTGCTTTAATGGGTGCAACAAAGCATTTGTTTTTGAAGAAGACTAATTTCCTGGGTGAGAGATAGAAAACAAATGTCTGCAGAGCTCTAAACACTTGTGTTGAAAATTGTGTGAGGATTTTAAGAAGGGTCACTTAGATCTCTTACAGAGCAGGGAGGATTTTAATGAGGAAAATTGTGGATTCAGGAGGATCATCCTTCAGGCACAAGAAGAGATGCAAATATATTTAGAAATCCAAGCCAAATTCCCTTACCTTGCTTTCACGACAATCCTGAAGTTCTCAAATTTATCAGAACTAATAAAATTACTTTCTGGCTCTATGATGATGGAAAAGCTTGGCATTGCTGAAAAAGGGGTAGAAAAGAAAGGCATTTAGAGGTGTTTTACACACAAAGCCCCAGGCACGGGAGAATCATTGTGTGTCAAGGGGTTTGAGGGACTGAAAATACATGAAAATGAAGGGTCACAGTCTGGGCACATCTTACCATACTCCTTAACTTCAAATTTTGCCACAGCTGAGGTTACAAAATCCTTCTTATAATTGGCTTTAATCTTCCAAATTCCATACCTACGAAATGTCAGCAATCAAAGAGTTTTTAAGAGGAAAATTAATGCTGAAGACAAAAATTAATATTGCTGCTGGACACTATTTCATGTTAATAATTATTAAGAGAGGAAAACTCTGCACTGAAGTTTTGCACGTGTTCAGTGCCCACTTTGAGAAAATTCTCTTCGATATTTCAGTAATTATTTGAAACTCATTTTAAAGCACTGAGAGGAATTGGAAAATAAAATCAGTCAAAGCCCAGTTTTTCAAGCCCCTCTAGCATCCTTGTGCCAACTCAGTAAAGCTTCAGCACCCTCTCAAGACTAAAAGGAGAACTGAAGGGATATTTATTTTTCATGCTGCTGCTCCTGGAGAAATGCTGGTGATTTGCATGAATACCTATGTGAAATATGAACATTTCTCATCCCTGAAATCAACACACCTTTGGCACTGTTTCTACCTCTGCAGCAGAAAACTTAAATTGTTATTAATCTTTCTTTTTTAATGGAGCACAACAAACCCACCACTAGCTGTTCTGTAAGGAGAATTCTTGGTCATAAGGTCCTTATTTATACCATGGTTCCACCCTGTGTGGAATGTCAGAAACCTGTGAGTTTCAAGTCATGCCCATCCTGCCCAAACACTCCATGACAGTCATTTAAAAAAGGCACTAGTATGTCAATAATTCACAAATAAACCATTAAATAAATTACTTAGGTTTAGGAGGAATCTTGAAGTCAGGAAAAGAAACTATTCCAGTAAAATCTTTTTCTTCTAAAACATCCACTTCTACTCCTTCAGGATCCTTTAAATCACAAGAGGAAAGAATGGGCAGTTACAGATTGTTCTTATCAACAGGAGAACCTTCCTCAGTGAGTTCAGTGGCAGCCTGGCCAGAAGTTATTTTTCCAAGAGTTTTGCCCATTTCACAGCAGGAAAACACAAACATTTGTAGAAATAACTCAGACTGAAATTCTGATAAATCATTTTACTCTGATTCCATAAAAGCTGTGATTACACAATGCTTAAAACAGATAAAAATTACTGTAATAACAAGCCAATTGTTCAAGGCTAGAAAAATATAATAGATATCAACTATATTTATACCTTAAATGAAACAAATAGTAGGAAACCCATATTTATTATAATTCCCTCCAAAATCCTTTCCCCAGATATTAACAATAATTTTTTTCCTTTTTTTTTTTCTGTTCTGTAACCCGTTCAGATCTGGGACTCAAAAACTTCTATCCAACTGTGCAAAGTAATGTTTTGATCTTTTAAAAGCTGTCTGGCTACCTGCAAAAGCCTCTAACAGTTTTATTACGTATTGATTGCAATACTGATTCACCACCTCAGTACACTGAGTTGCTTTTGGAGCTTCAGAATATTAATGTTGACCTCAATTCCAACTCACCACAAAAGTGAGGACAGTCTCTCTCCGGGCTGGCTGCAGTTCCTCGTTCAGAGAGTAAACCCTGACTTTCACTGCAAGAATTGCAGCAAGAAATCTCACAGTCAAACCATAACAGAGATTAAAAAAGCCCACAACAAAACAACCAAAAAAAATCACAAATATTTTTAAGGAATTCTCAGAAAAATCTTTCACACTTGTGCCACAGATTAGTCATTTAGGGGGAGGAGGGCAAGGGCTGAGAGGATATGGGGAGAAATTCTTAATTTAACATTTAAATCCTAATTCCTTGGCAGAGTCAACAGCCTTTAAGAATCAAATCCCAGCCAAGAGAAATAAGCAGAAATTACCTGACTGATCAGGAGTATAAATTGGTTTGTCTGTGTGAATGAAAAGAAACCCATTCCCATAGGAAACAGGGATTTTTTTCACTCTTGTAAAATGTGGAGAAACAGCTTCCAAATACAAATACTTGTCTGAATTATCAGTTCTTGGTAAATCTGTTGGTTGAAGCTGGGGGAGACGAAATAAAGGTTTTTAAGGAGCATTAAAATACCTTTCATGTATTTTTTCCTATAGTGTTTTTGTTGAAAAGAGTATTTGAATGGCAATTACTGTCCTGTGTCTGAGAATCTTTAAATAAAAAATATCACTATTCACAAGGATTTATTCTTGCTTACATGACAGATCATGGTCTGGAGTATGAAACTACAGAGAATTTGAAATTTTGCATTTTATTTATGCCCAGAACTAAACCAGCAAAGTTCAAAGCCCTCTCATGAGGTTACAACAATACAAACTATCAGACTTCCATTTATACACATAATAAACCCTGGCACACCAAAGCTGCTGTTGTGGTTGGTAGTTTGGTTTGATTCTCTCTGTTTTTTAAAAGTTATTCAACTTTGATAATGTTTCTAAAACAGTTTGATTCTGTGTTTAACTTCACTGATTCTGTTCTAAGTACTTCTAATTTCAGACATTAAAAACTGGGTTATTAAGCTGCTTTTCCCAGTTCAAACAACTGAAAACTTACCATAATCTTTCCTAAGACTTCCCACTCACTGTGCTAATAAATGTAAGAAACATCTGAATTGCTTACTGTTAAAGTGACAGCATCTTGGAATTTGTTGGCTGGGGTTAAAGAGATGCGAGCTGAAGAATAAACAGAGGATTTATCTGGGAAGCTTTTTAGGGCAACGTTGACTGGGAATTCCTTCTCGTAGCCAAAAGCCTGAACCACAACCTTCCCAGAGGCCCCGACTCGGAACAGCCTTGGTGCTGTAAGGACATATCTGTACGTGCAATAGAAAACAATACAAGGCTAACGATAGTTCTTTGGGATTTTGCCCATTTTTAATTCACTTATTCCAACGAGTTACACTAAGACAAAATTCAAAGCCTTTTGTAGTGGCTCTGCTTAAAATCTGGCTCTGTTTAGCTAAAAGAGCAGGCAACAATCAAGTAACATTTCCAACAGATTCTGTATTTGCTTTACTTACGTTTTCTCCTGGCTAAAAGCAGCTCCAGAAAATAGCAAAACAATAAAAGATATTAAAATAGTCATTGTGCCTGTGACAACAGCAAACCATGGAGTTACTGCTGCAGGATTAAACCCCCTGTGCCACCAACCAGTTAATGATTAATTACAGATCATTTTTTACCAAAATGTGATTGCCCCCTCCCTCCCAAGGAACAGTGAAACTCGGGAATTGTTTAATTTAAGATTTAAATTCTATAATATGCCCACGGCAACCCTGTCTCAGCCCTCACTCCCTGACAATTACATTAAATAAAATCACTTTCACAGGGAGAAAGACACCCCAAGAACAAACATACAAACAAAAATAGATGTGGTGTGACCTTCATAAAATAATTTTTATTTAAACCTAAGTGATTTTCAATCTGTGTCTGAAGGAAAGAAAGATGCATGTGGATTATATCAAACATAATGCACGGATTCAGAGCAGAGTTTTTTGTTTGGAAATAACTCTTTACACATTTCTTTTAGCCTTTTGTACTCCTGATTATGCCTGATACTTTCTGAGCACTTCCATTATAAACAAAATAATACACAACATGAAAATATTAGGGCGCCATATATCAACAAAAGGCACTGTTGCAAGCAGGGACTGTGGAAAATAAAGAGAAATAAAGGAAAATAAAGGAAAAATAGAGAAAAAATAGAAAAAATTGAGAAAAAATAGAAAAAATTGAGAAAAAAATAGAGAAAAATAAAGAAAAATAAAGAAAAAATAGAGAAAAAATAAAGAAAAATAAAGAAAAAATAGAGAAAATAGAGAAAAATAAAGAAAAATAGAGAAAAATAGAGAAAAATAGGAAAAATAGAGAAAAATAAAGAAAAAAATAGAGAAAAATAGTGAAAAAATAGAGAAAAATAGAGAAAAATAAAAAAATAAAGAAAAATTAAGAAAAATTAAGAAAAAAATAAGAAAAATAAAGAAAAATAAAGAAAAATAAAGAAAAATTAAGGAAAAAATTAAGGAAAAAATTAAGAAAAAATTAAGAAAAATAAAGAAAAATAAAGAAAAATAAAGAAAAATAAAGAAAAATAAAGAAAAATAAAGAAAAAGTAAGAAAAGCCCCCTCATGCTTTGGTGAGAGCCCCTTTGCAGGTGGGATGTGCAGAATCACCCCCAAACAAACAGGTTGGTGCAAAGTTAAACCGAGTTGTGCAAGAATTGAGGTTTAAACAAACACTCTGCCCAACCTTTACGGGAAGGGCATTGACAAAACCCGCTCTGATCGATAGCAAATTAAATTACAGTAAGGCCAGCTCGGGGTTCCCACCCGATGTAAGAAATAAGGGAAACGGCGATAAAATCTTATAAAATGTGAGGCGATTAATAAAGTGAATGGCCAGAATGTCTATTATTGAATGCCCGTCAGTTTATATGGGTGGAATATAAATAATAAGACACAAATACTAAAAACTACCCTCACAATACTCTGAAATAAGGGGTTTTTAAATCTAATTGTACCCTTTCCCCACACTTCCCCCACATACAGCCTTATTCTATTTCCGCCCTGCATTTCACACCTCGTTGTACAAATTCCGAACTAATGCAGCCCACAAGCCTTAAAGGAGTTTTATTTACAGGCCTCTGTGGAAAAGGTGGTGATTTAGACGTAACAGAGTTAATGACAGCGCGTATTCTCAATGCTACAGCCTAAAACCTCTTCACACGAGGATTTGCAGCGACACGCTGAACGACCCACAGACAACGCGCATAACGAAAAAATAGCTATGGGAACAGCAGGGCTGATTCTTCACGCAGCGATTTTGGGGTCAATCAGCACAGAATCCCTCAAAATTTGGGTTTTATACTGCGATTTGGGTTTTACCCACCACAAACCCCTCTGGGCGCACCCTGAGGGGACGCGGCGGAAAATGGCGGCGGGGGCGTGGCCTGGGAGGCGGGAACGGGACGGGGGCGTGGTTTGAAGAGACCACGCCCTGAAGAGACCACGCCCCTTCCCCGCTTCCCCCCGCCCTCCACAAAATGGCGGCGGGGCCGCCCCTCAGGCAGCGCCCTTAAAGGAGCCGCAGCCCCCGCGGCATGGCGGGTGGTGTTGGTGATTCCTCGGTGGTTTCTCCGTGATTTCTCGGTGATTCCCAGTGAGGGGGTGCGCTGAGAGCAGGTGTTGCCCTTCAGGAGCGCGGCGGGGCCCGCCCGGCCCGGCGCGGCGCGGCGGTGACACGGCGTTACCATGCCAACGCAGGTAATCAAAGCGGCGGCCTGAGGGGACGGGGACGGCCTGTGGCGGTGACCGCGGGGGGACGGGGGGTGTCGGGGACAGACCCCCCTCTGCCCTGCAAAGTGTCCCCGGGACACGGCGTTGAAATGGCCAAAGCAGGAAGAAACGCCTCGAAGTGGTTTTGAGGTATCTCCGTATCTTCCTCCCCTCCTGCCCCCTCCACTGTGGCAGTCCGGTCCTGTTTGAGTCCCGCAGGAATCGGGTAGGGATGGCTTGGCCTCGTCCCTCCTTCCCTGACTTTCCTTTCCAGTTCTGGAGGGGGAAAAAAAAAATCCATTTCAACGAAGAACATCTTCTCAAGGCGCAGCGTAATCGGCTAATTTAGTTCCCCTAAAATCATACTTTTCTGTCGTGTTGTCTTAAAAGGTGCTCTTGTTGTGTGGGTGCCTTGGGGATGGCCCTGCAAGGGCTTTGTCCTACAGAACTTTATGTGGCTTTTTGTGCTCCTGCCCCTGGGGAAATCTCTTCATCTCGGGGGAAGTGTCTGTGGACATTCCCTGGAATCTCCCAGGCACTCACGGGATAATTTGTTTGCAGAAAGGGAAACCCTGGGAATGCCAGTGTTAGGCTGATTTTCATTTTCTCTGTTGCATTTTTTTTTGGGTTCTTTTTGCTGCAAAATGGGTGATTCCTGCTTCTGGTTAAAATAATTAAAAATTGGGATCCAGTGCTCTGTTTCTGCCCTCCTGGCAGCTCTGTTAGTGTGAGCTGAGAGCATCTCCAGGCCTGACAGGCTCTGTGTAAACACAGACTGTGGTTCAGGAGGAAGAGAAGCTGCAAAACAAAGTATTTCAGCCAGTGCTGCAGAAAGGTGTGGGTACAAAGGTATGACCATTCTTCCCAGTGCCAGGAGGACTGGAAGCTGGCTTGGCTGTGGGTTTGGCACAATGTTCTTCTGTTGTCGTGCAAGCCTTTAAAGTTTAGCCTTACACACAGACTGGTGTTCATTTCTGCTCTTCCAGATGCTGTGCTGTGATATTTGGGATCTTTGGCAATGAAGAAAGGCTCTGTAAGGAAAGCATTAAATAGAAAACCACATGCAGCAGCTTCTCAGAGGCTAAGCCCAATGTCACCTGTCAGCTCAGGTCCCAGATCCCCATCTCCTCCAACAGACACCTCTGGCCAACAGACACCTCCAGCTGCTCCCAAAGGCATGGAGCAGAGGTACCAGCAACTGGACATTCCAGCAGAAAATGTAGGACCTGCTGCTCAGTTTCATAAAGGTATTGTAGAATAAATAACTGCTGGTATTAAAGTTCACACCACAAGCATAAAAAGCCAATGTTCTGTGGGTTGTATGATTAAAGATGCATGATCTGTTGGAAAGAAGCCTGAAAAACTTGCTTTCATCTTTTTTTTGGTACTTAAATGAGACTAATGAAAGCTGTGGAGAGTAATGAGACTTTTAGTCCTCTTTGTAAATGTTCATGGTGTGCTGGTTCTTCTCATCCCCTGTTGGGAGGGGGGTAATTTTCAATATTTTTCAGTATTCAGTGTAAAGAGAAAGATTTATATAAAAATCACCAATTCTTTCACTACTAAAGGCAGTTTCTCTGTTTACTTCCAGGTGAAAATGGTGTTACTCCAGGAGTTAGGTACATCACTGAGCCCCTTATAAAGGGGCTGGCTAAACAGCAGAACCTGGCATGTATAAGCTCACTGAATCTTTCTTCCCCAAAAGATGGGGACAAAAAGTTTAAAGTAAGTCATTGAAAAGAACTGGCAATTCAACCAAGTTTAAAGTTAATTTTGATTCATACTTAGCAAAGGCTTATTATAAGTGGATGTAAACAGCATATTCTAGCTCTTTTAGCCTAGTTCTGCAAACTGCTTCTGTTAAAAAAGAAGGCAATGGAGACTTGTGCAAAAGAAAAAAAAATTAATTAGAGTGATGTTTAAAACACCTTAGTTTTTAGCTTTTGAATTGTGCTGGTTTGGTGGTTTTGGGGAGGGTTTTTTTGGGTGTGTTTTATAATGGCTTGTTCCCTTTGGTGTAAATGAGACTGGTCCACTGTAAACTTAAAATCCAGATTTCCTTTTCCAGCATTAGAGAAGACTGTACCTAAAGTGTGTTTTAGAACCCCAGAGTGGAACTGTAATTAATAAACTGTTAGAATACTTGGTACTTGTAGTGAACAGGTGGTTGTTAGAAATAGAAAGCTGCTTGCTTTTCTCTGTTTTAAAAAACCCCTGCAATGCTGAGGGACTCATTCTCTGTTCTCCAGTACATAGAAAACCTGGAAAAGTGCTCTAAACTGGAGGTACTAAACCTTAGCAACAACCAAATAGAGAAGATTGAGAAGCTGGAGAAGCTGATGAAGTTGCAGGAGCTCAATTTGTCCTGCAACAGAATCAGGTAAGAGGAGACACTGGGGGCTTTGCTGAGCCCAGGCACAATAAAGCTGGTATTGCTGAGAGGGAGTCCTCTCCAAAGTGCATTTCCCATCAGGTGTATTCAAGACTAAGAGGCTTTGCTGAGATCTTTTTAAAAAGCACAGGCTCTTCAGTGTTAGAAGCATGAACAGCTCTGGGAAGGGCTGTCAGTGTGTTGTGGCTGTGGTTAAACTTGTTTGCCTTGGAAACCAAGCCAGAAGTGCAAGTTTCCAGATACCACAATGAAGAGGGTGCAATAACCCAATTAAATCCTTTAAAAATTTAATTAAACTCTTACTGCTTATTATTACAAGTAATATAATAAGTTTTCTTCAGGAGAGGAAGCTGAATGGGCTTGATCAGGCAGGCAGTGAGCTCACTGAATTGCTTTTTAACTGTTCTGAGAGGCTGGTGTTTTGGTTGAGTGAATTAAAACTGTTGAAGGGTAATGATGAATGCCATAGCAAAATTCTTCATTGCTTTTAATTTTCTTGTCAGTGAATTATGATCTTTACTGCTATGAAACAGACTTTGCAGCAGAGAAGCTGCCATTTCAGTGGAGGAGTTCAGAATAGGAAGTGGGCAACCCCCCAGTTTGTACACTTGGCCCTCACACCACTTCCTCTCTCAACAGGAATTGAAAAGGGCAGAGGAGGTTTTAGCTGCTGCTCTGCTTTCAGACTTCAGTTCTGCACAGCTGGTATATATTCAGTAAATACTGTGGTCATGAGATCATGTTCTATTATGCTTTGTTATAATACTCATAGTTAGTATTTCATGTTCACAGATAAATGCCCAAGTAAACTAAAACCTAACATGTTTTCCTCATTAGTTATTTAGTGTTTCAATTAAAATTTTTCATGCTGACAGTTTACAGCTGATCCTTCCTTTGTAAGGGGGGCAAAAAAACCCCCAAGCCAGCTTTATTTTGGTTCATCTTTGTCCCATTATGCTCTCAGAAGAAAAAGAACTAATTTTGCATATTGAAAAGAAATTACCACACATGAAAAGGTTTTGCTACAGTGACAGAAAGCCTTGCTGTGATTTTTGGTCTTAATTTAGTACATGTAAGTAAGATGGTGTAATTTCATTTGAACTGTGAGTCCATAGTTGTACTAATTATTTTTACTGATCTCTTGATTAGTTATTTGAAACAGATTTTGCTGTAGCTTATCCATAATGCCTCAGTTTCACTGCAAATTTGCTGTTTTCCTTGTCATTTTCAGCAAAATTGAAGGTATAGAACACATGCAGAACCTCCAAAAGCTGAACCTGGCAGGGAATGAGATCGAGCACATTCCTGTGTGGGTGGGCAAGAAACTGAGATCCCTTCGCATCCTTAACCTGAAACAGAACAAAGTGTCATCAGTAAGTGATGGGAGTCACAAATGGGCCTTGTTCAGGACCTTCTCAGGAAGGGGCTGGTGGATTTGCACTGATGCACTGACTCTCAATGACTGCTCAGTGGCTTTCCTTTGTGTCAGAAACTCCTTTTGTGCCAGGTATTGAAGGTACAAACTTCTGTGGTGTTGGCTGGGGAAGTGGGAGTTTTTGGATCCACAGGCCTTGGTATCTTGGCATTTCCAAGAGTGAGCTTGATTAAATTCACCCTCTTTTTGCATTTTTTAATAGAAGAAACCATTTGATTTTAAGAAGTGACTTTTGTCCTACTACTGTGTATTTTGTTTGGGTTTTAGAGATTATTCTTTAGCATAAACATTAAAATAGATCCTTTGATACAAACCTAAGACATTCTACATAATCAGAAATTCACTAATGGGGGCTTAATTGTTCTTGGAAGGATGTCTAATTGTTGTTCCATTTCCCTTTGATTTAGCTTCATGATATAGCTAAACTAAAGCCTCTCCAAGACCTGACCTCTCTCTTCCTTGCTGATAATCCAGTTGGAAATCTGCCTCACTACTGCTCATACACCATATTCCACTTGAGAGCACTGGAAAACTTGGATGGACAGCCAGTAACAAACCATGACAGGCAGGAAGCTCAGGAGAGGTTTAATTTAGGTAATAGTAAGCGAATGACACAAAATTAATGTTCAGAAGGAGAAGATTTTTCTATTTGAATGCTTCTGTGATTCTGTTTTTCAGAAGAGATAGAAAAATTGGAAAGAGAGTTGGAAAACACAGTAAAGGAGATGGAGAACCTTAAACTGAGCCAGTCCAAGGTGCTCGAGCAGCTTCACCATCAGGATGAGGTCAACAAATCATTGAGAGAAAAGACTTTGCAACAGAAACAAAGCTTTGAAGACCTGCAAAGGGACCTGGACACCAAAAATGAACTGGTAAGGTAATCACTTGCACTGAGGGGGTATTTGGACACAGTTGTCAGTGTGAGAGTTCAAATGGCTGGAGGTTTATGTTTAAAACTGAGACAAATCTTAGGCACTGAAACTCTCTAGGGAGTGATTATTGACCTGTGGTTCTTCCATATTCTTTCTGTGGAAAAAGTATATATTGAACCAGCCATCAGTATCACTCTTGTCATTTATTAGTGACTTGTTTGTCTCTAGTAATTATTTTTTTTTTGTTTAAAATTTGGTCAGTTGATGAAAGGTTAAGTATCTTCTGGCTGCTGAATTGCTGATGTACTGAAATGTGCTGCCTTGATCAGACTTTAAAGTGCTGCTGCAGCAAGGGAGAAAGGGAATACTTTCCCAAAGACAAGGTGTGTCTGTGAGTTGTCTGTCAGTAATGGCCCCTGATTGTGGTTTTGGGTAATGCCCACTAGCTACTTGTATTTTATTCACATCATCCTAAAATCTTGTGTTTGAGTATCTTTCATTGGTAGCTATAAAATGCAAGCAAAGTCCTATTGACTTGAGGGTACTGAGTTGTGACTGACCTGAAGGGAACTTAATATATGGATTTTACCTTGTTAGACTTGCCCTCTAAAATGTTATTCCTCAGACTTCTGGTGGTTAATCCTCTCTAGCTGTTTATTCCCTGAACACACACACACACAAACAACCCAGCAATGTTCCTCCAGTGTAGTTTTCAGTGTAGTGAGATTTAGCAGCAAATCCTTTGCAGCTTGAGCCCACTGTTCCCTTTGGATGACAAACTCTGCTTGCTTCTCTTCCTGTAGCTGGTGTGTTGGTTTGCCCCAGCCCCCTTCCTGCAGAGCCTTTATTCCTCACTGAAGGTAGCCCCTGTGCTCCTGGCTGCATGGTTCTTTCCTTTCTATTTAGGGTGCATTTGCACGTTCCCTCAAGTAGCAACATTAGTATAAAGTGTTCCAGTGACTCTTTATATTCACTGTGATTTTTTTTTTTGATACAAGTTCTTGATATTTTTCCCCCCTCTCTAAACACAGTTAGTTATTGCATGACATTTATCAGGCTCTAGAATCTTTCTTTAAGCTTTTCCTGTTATATTTCTTTTCCTCCATTAGTCCTGCTTTCCACTGTCTGTTGGAATTGTGCTGCATGTTCTCCCTCAGGTATTTGGTGTGAGAAGTTGATTTAAAAATGAAATCACATGATGGACCTTTACTTAAAAATAGCACCAAAACCTACAAGGTTAAGCTAAAATGCAATGCATAGACTTTATACACTTGACAATTAAGATAATTTTGTTTCTTTTACAGACCATGAGTGTTAATAGTTCTCATGCTCACTTGTAACAGTAAATACATTTGTTATTTGGCCTACATTTTCCTAAAGGATCACACTCAATTTGTTTTTCTTACTCCTAAGTTAGTGACAGATTTATTTTTAAACCTTTGATGCACATAAACTTCAAAGGCCTTTCATGTGATCATTTGTGTTCTATTAATTGGGGGGCTTTTGTCTCCTTTTAGTCACCATTGTACTTTCTAATAAAGCTGCACTCTGTGATATTCTTGCTCCAAAATACTGTGTGATGTGAGATGTGAGCTTTGTTTCCAAGTTAATGGCTGTGCCCTGCTGTCTGTAGCACTGGAGTGTGTGTGATGCTGACACTTGAATGGACTCAGCTGACTTTGTCCCTGGTTTCTTAGCTGAAGCAGAAGACAGTGGAGCTCACCCGAGCTTGCCAGAAGCAGTATGAGCTGGAGCAGGAGCTGGCCTTTTATAAGATCGATGCAAAATTTGAGCCATTAAATTATTTTCCATCAGAGGTAATCATTTTAAAGGAATGGAGGGTTTTGTCATTGTTTCTCTTCGTTTTCAACTTGGGAAATAAAAAGCTTAATCATTTTTCTGTAATTCTAATAGATCCTGCTTTATTGAAAGTTAGCAGTTATAAAATATAAAAATTTCATTTTGAAATCATAAGCTATAAGCCTTGAATTGAACAATGAGTGACATTTAATGTGCTGAATATTAGTCTACATACCTATATGTACGTGTTTTAGCTGAGTCCACGAGCAAACATTTAATTCTTATTAACCAAACAAATGATAGGCCTTCTTCTGGCTTAATTTTGGAGGCCCCTTTACCTAGAGAAATTCCATGAGCCAGAATGTTCCTGTGTTAAGTGGGATGAGAATTTCTGTCCTTTTGCTCCTAGCAGAGCCTACCCACTGTCATACTTGGAGACAAAAATATGGAGATGCCTGAGTGAAGTACCCAGGAAATGCAAAGATCAGTGATTAAGTTATGCCTGAATAAAATTTAAATGCAACAATGTAGTGGACTAAGTATAATCCATATTACTATTAAAACTAAAACATTAAGAAAATGTTCCTCCTGTTAAATATCCACTTGCATTCCATGTTTGCAACAAGCTGGGTGTTTAGTTTAATTCCAGTGTAAAATAACCCCAATGTTCAAGGGCCAACAGGTGAGGTGTGTTCCTTTTTCTCCTAACCCATGTCAGGAGGTGGAGCTGGAGCAGGTGCCTGGGGAGAGCCCCTACATTGGCAAGGCCAGGTACAAGAGGAACATGTTCCTAAGGGAGGGCTGCATTGCTGCCAGGGCCCAGCAGCTGCACCTGCCTCAGGGGCACAGGGATGGAGACTTCTCGAGGGAAACCCAGCTGCAAAGGCATCTCCAGACTCTAGATGAACTACTAGAGGGCAAAGAAAAAAAGATTCAATCAGGTACAGATCTCTTTTTGTTATCAAATAAAGTTAATAAATGTGTATCGGTGTGGTTTATTCCACTGATTAAATGCTTGGCACAAATTTGACATAAGAATAAAACTGTCTCAAAGGCTGTAAGTGCTGTGGTTTCTAAACACTATACTTGATGTGGGTTTGTGGGTCAAAACTGTTACAATATTTTATTGCTGTTATTTTAAGAGAACTTTGAATGAAAGGAATATTATTGAAAACACAATGCATTAATTTCATTGTGTAAGATTCATTGAAAAAACTTGAGATATACTCTACAAGAAACCAGAAGTTATTAGCTGTGATTATCACTGTGTTAAGAAAATGCTGAGTTTCTGTTAACAATGTGTATCGATGTCACACACAGTATTATAAAGTATTTTATGGCATTGTGGGTTTTGTGTTGGGGTTTCTTTGTCTGCAGCTCAGAGAAGATTAGAAGAACTGCAAAGTGCAATTGGAGATGCAGAGCAACAAGTTTGGAAAGTAACAGAGGAACTGCAACAGCTGGAGGCTGCTGTGGATCACAGAAAAGTAAGTTGTTCCACAAATAGCAAAGGAAAGTGTTGGAAGAACTATTGGTGTAGAAAATACAACTTTTTCTCCCCAGTCTTTTTAAAGAGGCCACTGTACATATATAAACCATTTGTCATGTATCAGAAAAGTCTTAGAGGTTTTAGAGAACTTGCTTATAAATGAGCTGTCAGAGTTGTGGTGCAGTTCATGGCATCTAAAGATGTTCTGTGTGTTGCTGCTGCTCATTGACTTCCCCCAGAACGCTGTGGAAGAACCTGCTGTGTGTCTAGTTGTGCAGCTCATAAGCAATGTGGCTCCAAAACTGGCAGGAAGAATTAATTTAAAAACATTTATCAGCATTAAACTAAAATTGTATCTTCCCTTTCTTCAGTTGTCATCAATCATTGCTATTTTTAGTCTTTAAACTTGCCTTAAAATCAGAGACCAGACTCTTTATTTAACTGTTAAATATACTGGTGATGAGCTGTGCATTTCCAGTGAAACCCACTCAGCCCCTCATGCTGTCTCCAGATATCCCAGGCCAACAGAGAAGCAATTGAACAGCAGCTGAGTGAAAAGATCCAAATCCTGCAGGAGCTGCAAAAGGAAACCTTAGACCTGGAAAAACAGATAGAGAAACAGAAAAGAGAAATAGGGAAAAACCAGAAGGAGCTTGAAGACTTGCAGAGTTCTCTTGCTTCTGTAAATCCTGAGGATCCAAGGCATGTAAGTAAAACAGAATCTTAAGGTTTTATGTGCTGTGCATATTCATGCTCTGAGAGATGGAGTCAGGGCTGCTTTAACAGATCTCCATTCACTGTGCCCGTTTCATGAGTTATATTTTCTTTTGCTATTTATCAAAGTCATTAACTGTTACCATTTGAAAAACAAACCTTTGGTAAAACACTTGAACAACTAATTGTCACAGCAGCGTGTCAATTCTTTATGCATTGCATTGGGAGGCAATTTCTGTGTGAAAAACCCTTCATGCATCTTTTGATGGAATGTGGCCCTACAGATTGTAAAGGTTTGTGTCTGGCAGTGCTTGTAGAACCTTTTTGGTGGGGACTCGTGGCCTTTCTCAGTCCTGAGAGAACCAACAAGGTCTCAGAGGTCACATCTTACAGGGCTGGGGCAAAGCCAGGTGTGCCAAGGAGACCTTGAGCTTCAGGCTCATTTCTGTGATGTCCAGTCAAGCAGAACTTTTGATTCCTAAGTAATTAACTGCATTCAGGTCCAGCAAATGCTTAGAGACATCTTAAACGAGAAGGAAGTTGAATTAGTGTTTTTAAACACCTTATCTCTAAATGAAAGTTCTTCGGGCCAGCTGGACACTTTTAAGTAAGCAATAAAAGAACAGTTATGCTTGGCTCGTGTTTTCAGCAGGGGCCCGCAAACACGTTTTCAAAAAAACAAACAAAAAAAATAGCGGTTTTAAACTTTCTCACTCAGTTGCCGGGGGGGCTGGAGGGGCAGGAGCGAGCCCGGCCCTTCCCGCGGCCGCCCCTCGCTTCGAATCACAACACAGGAAGCGCTGCCGGGGCCAACGGCTGGGAACGGGGCTGGGAACGGGGAACGGGGCTGGGAAGGGGGCTGGGAACGGCCGGAGCCCGTGGGACACCCCCGTAATCCCTCGGCCCCCGGTGGGATCCGCAGATGAAGCCGGGCATCGCGGGGAGGAGAGACAAAGGCAGCGCTGTAAGCGATCGCGGGTGGGGTTTTGGGCAGCGGGGCTTGGTGTCCCTCGGGGACGCGGCTCCCGGCCGGGAGGCACTTGTTGATGCGGGGGTGGGTGTTTGCAGCGAGGTGCCGGGGGGATTGTGCTGCTGTGGGTGCTGAAGTTAACTTCCGCTGCCAGGCGTTCAAAGGCAAAAAGCTGGGGTTTTACACTGTTGCTGCAGGAGCGACATGGTAGGTGGGGTTTTGTTGAGAGCTTGCGTTTCTATTTTATATGGCTGGCTCGGTTTAGTCTTTTGAGTAGTGACAAAAAGGTGCTGTTTATAGTGACAGTGTAATTCTGTATTTGCCCAAGTTTCTGGCATTTGAGTTTTTTTCTGAGCAGTTTCACAACACTGAGGAACAACACCATATTCTGTTGATAACCATGCTTTGTGTACAGCTGAAACAATCAGCTAATTCATACTAAATACATGAACTACTGAAAAAAGTCTGTGTGAGTTGTATGTGTATCTCCCAGAAATGCTTTAATAAAATAGTAAATATTCTGCTTTAAGTAAATCTTAACGGTAAAGTTGGCCTGACTTGCTCGTTGTGCAGAGTATTTTCCTTGGTGTGCTGACCTGACATGTTCTAAAGCATCACCCTCTCTGAAGGCAATGCAGGATGACAGGATTAAGGGTTCTGGAAGAAATCATGTTTGTTCTTGACTGAGAGAGGAAATAGTAGAACAAAATGTAAAGGCAGGGAGAAAGATAGAAGCCATGAGTAATGATTTATAAATACAGGCTTTATTCATCATGCCTGGGCAAGGGGGAGCCTCCAAACAATACTGTTAGTCACAGATTGCTGCTTATCTGGGGTTCTTTGTGGGGCAGGAGTGAGGGAAAATAACACCCCAAACACCACAGTGTGTGCTGAGCTTGTGACTTCTGTTGCTGATAGAGAGACACTGCAGAACTGAGACTAAACACTGGCTTGATTTTTTTACATCTGTATTGATGTTGTCCTGCTTTACCTTTCCACCTGTGAATTACCAGGCTCACATGAAAGCTCAAAAAGCAGGGAAAGAACAGCAGCTTGATATGATGAACAAGAATTGCCAACAGCTTGAGAGTCGCCTGGATGAAATGCTCTCCAGGATTGCAAAGGAAACTGAGGAAATCAAGGACTTGGAGCAGCAGCTCACTGATGGTAACCTCACTTTTCTTACAGTAGTTACTTAGGGCAACAGGACAACTGAATTGAGGGTCCAGTTGTGTTTGTCTTTGTGCATATGGAATACAGACTGTGTTGGAAACTGCTGAAAAACTCTCCTTAACTGATGTAAAAGGACACTGTGTATTCACCTCACTCGTGAAAGGTCGTTTGCAGGGCTTTGTGTTTTCTTTTTCCTTAAGGTGAGGAGTGATAAGGTTTGGAAACTGACTTAAACTCAACAAAGTAAACTTATATATACATTTACTATAAACCTAATCTATGTAACAGTGCATATCCCAGAAAAGAACATGACTATAAAAACTGAAACATAATTTACTTGGCTGTAAAGGTAACAAATGTCACCTTAGGTGGGGGGCAGGAATGCCCAAAGAGCTGCAGCTTCTTCCTAACCCTTCCAGTGGTCAGGTTAATACAGTAACATGGGAGATCCTGAACACACAGGCCTTTTCTGGTTGAGTTCTTGGTACTTGTTATTACTTACTCCAAAAGGCAAATATTGAAAGGAGATGAAGATGGTTTTGTTTGTTTTGTAAATAAATGTGGCTTCTTAACTATATTACATTTGTTTTGCATTTCCCCAGGTCAAATAGCAACAAATGAAGCCCTGAAAAGGGACTTGGAAAGTATTATCATTGGATTGCAGGAATACCTGCAGAGCGTGAAGTGCCAGGCAAAACAGGCCAATGAGCAATGTAAGAAGTTGCAGAAGGATAAAGAATCTTTGCTGAAAAGATTGGCAGATCTACAGGAGGATAAAAACCACCTGGAAGTGGTTGCCATGGATGCAGAAAATATGAGAAAAGTAAGGCTTAATACCTTTCCTCAGAAATTCAGATATCTAAGACTAAACTTGAAAAAACAGAGTTAATGACCAAACTGGGCCTGGGCATGCACAGCTCCTTGGACAAAGCAATGTTTTGACATGGTAACATTGATTACATGTGCCCACACAGCCTGAGAATAGAATCTGGCCTTTAAAACCAGTTGCGAGAGACTTACAGTGAATTTATGGAAGATGGCTCAGGAATGCAGGGTTTACACGTCAGGCATCACCACAAATGGGTTTGCAGGTGGTGCTGTGGGGAATTGGACACTGGCCAAGGATGTGTTCCCAGCTTGCATCTGCCCTGTCAGCCAGTGACTGAGAGCTGTTGTAGCATCCTGATGAGTTTTGTGTAAGCCTGAATTCCAGGGACACGTCATTTTGTCATTTGAAGCTCCACCTTTCTAACCTGAGTGTAGATTTTTGACCAGGCAGAGCAGCATCATTGACCCAGCCTTGTACATGAAGCCACCCAGCTTCAAGTTTTAATGTTTAGTGAGTTCCTCAGTTAATGGGGAAGAGAGGCACTGTAGTCTGAAGAAATCCTGGCTCTCCTGTGTACATCCTTCTAAAAGGAATATAAAATTCCAGGAAATTGCAGTGCTGGAGAGGGCACTCCAAGAGCAGCAAGAAATAAATGAGTCCCTTCGAGATGCCCAAGGGAAGGTCAGTGCCTATGAGGCTGAACTGGAGGCCCAGCTGAGAGAGAGAGATGCTGAAGCCAAGCAGCAAAAGGAAGAATTTGAAAGGCTGAAACAACTTAGCCAGGTAAGAACAGAGCTCTGGTGTTGCCAGAGGTGTCACCTACCCCAGGATGAAGGGCAATCAAACTTCCCTTCATTCCAGATCTCCAGTTGCTGGTCTAGGTGTGCCCCCAAATGGGAGGTGGCACCACTTCACTGGGATTTATAACTTTGCTTTGGTCCAGATGGTTTGGTTGGGGTTGTTTTGTTGGATTTATTTTTAGGAGGTGTTGTCATACTGTTACTGCTTTAAGGAATGCATCTGTTGTGTGTTTAGTGACAGGTTGGAGTTGGGAGTGGGGACATTAATCTGAAGGTTTTCTGTGTTTTTAGATGGAACTGTCAGCCCTGCAAGCTGAACTTGAGAAAGAAAGGCAAGTGTTAGAGAATGCTCAGACCAAAGCACAGCTGGCAGAAGAGAAGGAACAACAAAATCACAAGCTCCTTGCTCAGTTCAAACAACTGCAGGTGAAGTATTTGTTGTATTAAAAATTTCGGGTTTTATCATTTGTAGATTTGTTTACTTACACTTGTGTGGATTTTTTGTCTTTTTTTTCAGGGAGACAATAATCTCCTGAAGGAACAGCTTAAAGATCTTCAGAATCAGCTAAACCATGCAGTTGGTAACTTAATTCATCCTGAGGAAGTCTTGGCTTGTATAAATGAACTCAGGCAAAAGCTTCAGTCAGGAGCTGGGGAGATTAAGTGAGTAAAATAAAAGTGCAACCAGTGGGAGATTGTGCATGTGGAAGGAGTAGTGATGGTTCCCCTGTCCTGGGCACTGCTGAGGCCACACCTTGAATCCCAGGGCAGCTTTGGATGGGATATCTGGGGAAATTTCTTCCCTGAAACTATTCTTTAGCATTGTCATCAGCCCTGGAGGGATTTAAAAAATACTTAGATGTGGCACCTGGGGACACGGGTTAGTGGTGGCCTTGGCAGGGCTGGGGGAATGGAAGGGTTGGACTCAGAGATCTTAAAGGTCTTTCCCAGCCTAACCTGGATTAATTTACACTGCTTGTCTCAAACTTGCACTATTGTCTTAGGCTTCCTTATCTCAGTATTGGGTGCCACAATTTAAAATGGTTATTTTCTGTCTTGGAATATGGCTTGTTTCTCTTTCAGATCTCCAGATTCAGGGAAAAACCTTGCAGGTCTGCAGAGGGAATTCAATGCCATCCTTGCTGATGCTGAGAGGGAACAGGAGAAAGCACAGGCTAGACAGAGACAATTGCAGGAGGAAATGGCATCCCAGCAGGAAAAACTGGAAGAATTGCAGGAGAAATATAGAAAGGCATGTATCAAACAAGAAAAGGAAGAGTATTTCAACTTAGTCTAAAAAATGTAACTTGCAGCTGAAGGATCAAATTTCACTGCACATGAAGCTTTGCTTGTCTTTCCTGTAACATTAGTGTCTCATTTTATCTTTTATTAATATCTCTGATTTTTTTCTTGGTTATTTGGTAAGGCCACAAAGAATTTAATCTTTGTTAGAAAACTACAGCTATTAACTTGTTTGAAAGATTACTATGGGTATCACTACCAAAATAACTTGGGCATTTTTAAAATGTTGTAGTTACAGTGGGGCAAAGTAGTTATTTTTCTTTGCTCTTTTGATACAAAGTGTGCTGGGAACTGCATTTCCTAAAAATTTATGTAATTAAATCTGACAAAACCACAAATATTTCTAGCTACTCATTCTAACTTATTTCACATACAGGTTAAAGCTGAAAACAGGCAGAATAAGACCAAGGTCCATCAGTTAGAGAATGAAATGCAGCGTTTACATGAGAAAATAAAGAGCATGGAAGAGCTTCAGGGCCTTGCTGATCAGCAGCTCCAGGAGGCAGATGAGGAGAAAGAGGCTATTCTTGCTCAGCTGGAGGATTTGGAGAAGAGGGTAAGAATGGGTGAGAGCAGCTCCATGCCCTGTGTGTGCTCAGGAGAGAAGATTCAGAAACTCCTGTGTGAATTATTTTGCTTTCTAAGATAAAACAAATACAGGCAGGAACACAAAGGTTAAATACAACATCTTTCTTGTCCTTAAATCTTATTCCTTGTCCTCGCTTTGGGGTTCTTTTCTGTTACTTCTATGCATGTAATTCAAGATGGGATATGTGGGGGAGAATGTCATACCAAGAGAGAGCCTTTCTTCCATGCTGCTTTTTACTTAAAACATATTATTTTCCTGGTTTCAGAAAAAAATCGAAGATGCCAGGGCACAGATGCAGGTTGTGAGTCTGGATAAGGAGCTGAAGGAACTGCAGAGAGCCATTGTCACCTCAGATAAGCTGGCAGCCACAGAGCTCTCTGTTGCAAAAAACCAGCTCAAGGCCCTTCGGGGCACTGTGCTCAGGATCAACCAGGAGAGAGCTGAGGTAAAGCAGAAATACAGGGGAGGAGTGAGTGATTTGGGCATGGACAGGTGTTCTGCTGTGTGAGGGAAGGGGAGAAAGGCAAATGAAATCTCTTACTAACTGAAAGTCAAGCAATAGAGAATACATTGTTCTGTAAGAGAGAAAAGCAAAAGAAAGGACTATGGAAGTTTGTGCTTACGCAAACTGGAAATAGTTTTGAAAACTAGAAAGCATCCTTGGCTACAATCTAACACCTCCTCTGTACAAATACTGTCAAGTTAAAGCAGAAACATTGCTTTAAATCATTTTTGCCAGTTTCTGGAATGCCAGAACAGGCAGGTGCTGATCCTTCTTATGATCAGTTCTTCCCAATGACACATGTGCAAGCTTTTGATGTATTCCTGCAAACTAAAGCTCAAATGGCCATCTGAATTTTAGGAGATTGAGGAAGCTGAAGAGTTCTGTGCTGAGGCAGCTCGTGCTGGCCGGGACCTGGCCAGAGCAGAAGCAGAAATAGAACTGTTACAACAGCTCCTGCAAGAGAAGGAAGAGCAAGTAGGTTGCAGTGCTGTTTGTTCTGTGTTATGTGGTAAAATACATATCAGTGAGTTTGTGAAAGTGTCATATTTGGAGGTTCTTGCCCTGTCCTTTTGTCTCAAGTTTTCCCAAGTCACAATTCCCTCCCCTGGCACCTGCCCAGAACAAAACCAAAACCTCACTGACCAGAGTAACTGAGTTTTTAAGGAAAACCATCACCTCTTCTCTCTGTGACTGTGGCTCAGCCTCAAGCACATGTTCAAAAAGTTTTAACACAATCTAATTTAAACTGAAGTGCTTTGCTGTGATTTAAACTTCTATTTCAAATAGTTCCAGCATGAAATGGAGAAAGCTGATGAGAAGGCTGTTGCATCAAGCACTCAGAAGCTTGAAATGGATAAATTAAATGAAGTTGTGGAGCAGCAAAAAGCAGAAGTTGACCGTTTAAGATGGTTGTTGGATAATATTGGGACAGGTAATTCTCTTTTCTCTCCACTTATTGCAGATAGGCAGGGATACAGAAGACTGTTCCACATTTCTCATTGTCTGAGCCGAGAGTCTGGAGAATAAACTGTTGAGAACATCTTCCTGTACAGCTCTGTACAGGATATGTACAGCTAGTTTTAATTAATGTGTATTAACAGCACTTTTTACAGCTATTTAAAAGCAGGCTGTGCTGTGAATTCAATTTATACTGCTCTAGGACATATCAGAGATCTGTGTCAGGAAAATGAGCAGCAGTTACCTGTGTATGACTTGTATTTCATTTGTTTCCCCCAGCAATTAAATTTTTTAATATTGTTTCAGATTAGCAGGGTAATAATGAGGGAAAAGCTGAATGCACTATTTATTTATTTGCCTTACATGCCTCTAAAACTGTGATTAATTTGCAGTTAACAAAGATGAAGTTGACAACTTACAGGGTGAGGTTGCAGCCCTCAGAAATGTGCTCTCCCACCACAGAGATTGTATCACCAATGTGGCAGATCCCTGGAAAAGAAGAGGATACTGGTATTACCTGGCACCATCACAGGTCAGAAATAACCCTGGTATGGATTTCCTTCCTCAGGGAAAGCCCTTTCATGGGGGAAAGTGCATTGTAAACTTCCTAGATTTGGGAAGAACCAAAGAACAAGTATTGGCTGCCATGTAAGAGAAATGGAGAAACAAAACACACACCAATGTTCCCTGATAAAGCTCATTACTGTGTGTAATGGGAATCCAGTGTACATAACATTTGGAGACAGCTATTAAAAGTGCAGGGCTGCAAATTCATTTAGGTGAAGTTTAAAAGGGGATGTTACAGACCAACATTTACTGGAAAAGAGCATTTGTCTGAATTCAAAAGAAATACTGTTAAAATATCTTTAGTGGTCCTTTTTTAAAGCAACATCATACTTTGAAAAGAGAGACAACAGAGTGTGTGGAGCCTGTTCTGAAAAATCTCCATCAAGTCTTTATTTTACACGATTTGTCATTTCTAGATTAACACACACCGTATTTTTTTCTTTAGGCTTCAACTCCTGCTTCTCAGAGCACAAAAGACTCTGGAGTGTGTTTGGGCTGCTCTGGCACATCCCCATCCAGGAGAGGGGCTGCCCAGGACAGGCCCTGTGGGAGGGAAGACTTGCCCAGCCAAGGAGGGTGTTGGGTTTATTCCCCAGTCAGAAGCAGGTTGTACACAGCAAGTTCTGGTAGAGGTAGGTCAGTGTTGGAGTCTCAGGGTGTTCAGGGCTTGCTCAGAGTGAATGGCTTTGATGTGCATGGGTGAACATCAATGCATGACTGAACATAAATGCTTATTGAATTCATTGTCCAGTTTAAGCAACATTTGTTACATCTTTGTACATTGCATAGAACTTAGAATGTGTGTTTGAATGCTGCTGAGAAAATGATTTAAAATAATTTGTGTTGGAATTTTTATTTTGTAGGTAAAGATAGAAGAGCAAAAGAGGACGGTGAAGGAAAGGCAGGAACGCCTGTTCCAGAAGAGCCTCCCTTTGTCCCCCCACCTGGCACAGTCATTTACACTGTCCATCCAGACGGTGCCCCTGCACCTCAGGGAACTGGGCTTTATGGCCCCCCTCCTGCAGCAGGCAGTGGGGCTGCAGTTGCTCCTGGCTCCATCATCCATGGCCCACCTCCTGTGGGAGCCCAGGTTGTTTGTGGCCCTCTGCCCCCCAACTTCACAGTCCCTCTCCTTGCCCTTGGAGCCCTGCACTGCAACGTGCCTGAACATCATGAGCTGGTAAGGACCAGAGGGGGACTGGCTGACTGAGGGGTTAGAACACATCCCTGTGCTGGGAAGATTCTGGATCTGGGAGAGCTTCCTGATGGGAATGCTCTTCCTGCAGTCCTGATAGTCTTTGCTGTCTGTAGCTGCTCCTGGATCTCAGGAGGGCTGGACTAGAAAAGAGATGTTACTTTTCTTGTGCTGTTTCCTGTGCAGGAGAGTGAGGTCTCCAGGCTGGAGGACACCCTGTGCTATTTTAAGTCTCACAAGTACAAGGAGAGGTGCTTGGAGGCAGCTGAGCACAGACACAGGAGGGAGGTGGAGAAGCTGCACAGGAATGTTGAGGAGCTTGAGCAGGAGAGAGAGGAGCTGGAGTGTGAAGTGGCTGAGCTGCGCCGGGCGGCTCAGAAGCAGAGCAAGCGCAGGTGAGAGCCCTGCCTGGAGGGCACTCACAGCAAGCACCTGGAAATCACTGAACTTTTCCTGGAGAAGTCAGTTTGGGCTCATTTATAATTCTAGAACTTCAGGAGGCTCCGGGCCTTCTGTATTTTAATCCCATGTTTTCCCTTCCTGGCCTTTTAGGGACTTCATTGATGGGTACACTGACAACCTGATGGCAGAACTGCAGTTGGAAAGGTCTCTGAGGCAGCAGGAGAACATTGCAGAGGAGGTTGGCTGTGTGGAGAAGACTCTCCTGAAGCGCAGGGCTGAGCTCAGGGAGGCAGACAGGCTCCTCTCAGAGGCTCAGGTGGAGCTGGAGAGCACCCGGGGCAAGGTGAGGAAAGCCACAGCTGAGGGCAGAGGATTGGAGTGGTGCACTGGTTGCTTTGAGCAGGGGATTTCTGGTTGTCTAAGCAGTTTATTTTCACATGGGTAACCTAAAGCTCCCTAAAATGCTTCTGTATGAAAGTAAGTCATGGGATAAGCTGTGCTAAAAGCAATTGTTTTAGTTTAGTTTAGGGGGAAGCTTTTCTGCTCTGGACAAGAGAGGAGAAAAGGTTCTACTTCATTATAGAGAGAGGGAGAAAGCTCAGGTGGAATATTCAAGTCAAACAGAGATCCCCTTTAGACAGCTGAGTGCAGGTCATGGATGTGGAGAGCACAGGATGGAATGTATTGTCTCAGTGTTCCATTTCTGCTGCAGACTAAAGAGACTCTCCAGAAGTACAATCGTGCCAAGCAGCACCTGTCCTGCACTGAAACAGAGGCGAAGGAGCTGGAGCAGAGGGCTCAGGAAATGGCCACCAAACTGGTGAAGGCAGCTCAGCAGCTCAGGTACACTCTGCTTGTGGGTTTGCACCACGTGGGGATGAGCAGGAGGACTACGTGCTTCCCAGGGTCAAAGCAGGGCTCTTGGAGAAGGGAGAGCTGTGAAAATGTTGATACAAAAAGGTATCAATCCTCTTTTAGGTTGTTACAGACAGATACAAGGGATTTGGAGCAGCGTAAGAGGGAACAAGAAGGTATTTTGAAGGAAATCAACAAATTGGTGGCTGAGAGAGACTCTGAGTTCCAGTCACTAAACCAGAAGATAGAAATGCTCTCTGAAAGGTGTGTTTAATTTACCATAAACTGGGTTGGATTCAATAAAGATGTCCTCCTCCAGTAAGTTACTGCCTAAGAAATTCTCTCTTCTTCTGGCTCATGTTCTATCCTCCCTCCCAGTCTCCAGAAGCTTCAAGGAGATATTAAAGTGGCAGAAGGTAATGAGGACCACCACCTCCAAATCATTAGAGAAGCAGAAAGCCTTGTTCAGAGCAAGAAGACTGAACTGGAAACTCTGAAGGATCAGGTAAAGCTTGACTTGCTAACCCTGGGCTGTCAGTCTTGTTGGTTTGGATGTAACTGAAGGCTGAGAAGAGTCTTAAGTTCTGAACTGCCTTGTCTGAAGAATTTAAGTTTCTTTTAATGGTGGTGACTTGAATTGACCTCTTTGTCTCATAGTTCTGATCCCAATCTGGCTGACACACTTGTTCTTGTGTGTGTGTAGCTCCAAACCCCAAATCTTTCAGAGGCTTCTTCTGTTAAACTTGCCCCCTGCAGATTTCTGCCCAGCAGCAGGAGCTGGTGTTCCTGGAGCAGCAGGTCAGTCAGAGGACAGAAGAGCTCCATGTCCTGCAGGGCTGCATTTCCCTGAAGAAAGGGGACCTCCAGGAAGCCCTTCGAGATGGAGAGACAGAAGCACAGGAGAAACTGCGTCAGATCAGGGTGAGTTCTCCACATGAGTTCTCAGTTTACCAGAGCAAAAGAGTTGGAGTGTCAAAAACATTCCTTGAAGTTTCCACAAAGTCAGTTTTGCTTTCTGCCACCTCCCCAACCCCACTGAGAAATGGAACCCACAGGGTTATGGGTCTGTGTGAGGAAAAGCTTGGTCCAGGTGCACAGCTGAGAACTGCCCAGTTGCAGCAATTCTTACAGAACTGGTCCCTGCAGAGCTCAGTGACATGAAATGGAAGTCTCTGAGTGACTTCCTGTTGCTGCTGAAGCAAAGCTGTGTGATCAGAGTGTGTAAAGCACAGCAAAGCTGCCACCCCTGCCTGCCCCCATCCCCTTTTCCAATGAGAGGCTGCTGGACTTCCTTGCTGAAATAAGAACGAAGTATAAGGTCAATTATATTTTGTGGTTTGGGTTTTTTATGGGGGCTTCCTGTATGACTTTGTTTGAAGGCCTGTTATTCACTTGAAGGACAGAGTTATGGTCAGACTTGTAGATCCAAATCTCTGCAGAATTGCTACTCTAAAGAATAAGCAAGCAAGGCTTTAACCTAAATATTCTTTATTTTTTGTTTGTTAGACCATATAATGGAATTAAATTGTCCAGAATATTGATCACAGACTTAATTAAATAATTGTATAAGTATTTAGAACTTCTATTTAAAGGAAAACATTGTTTAAAATTGCAAATAATGACATTCCTTGTAACAACTGATAAATTTCAACAGGAAATAAAAAAGCTTCTGGAAGAGCTTAATGCTGAGAGGAAAGAACTGGATTCCCAGTTGAATGAGAGAAGAGCACAGCTTTCATTCCTGAGCAAGGATATCAGAAAGGAGGAGGAAAATCTTCAAGGAATACTTGGGCAGATCACCAAGCATAAGATGGGTAAGTCCCTGGATTTACTCAGAGGTGTTTTGATTGGAAAGAAATACACAGAGCTCTTAGTTGTGCATCACCAGAGTCTTCCCATCCTAATCCAAGATTTATTTATTTATCCTTTCCAGAACTGAAACATATTCTGGAAATGCTGGAGCTTGAAAAGAATGAACTCCAGGGTTTGAAGCTGCAGCATGACCAAAAGGTCAACGAGCTGGACAAGGCTCAGGTTGCAATTCTAGAGGTGGGTGTTGCTTCTCCAGCTGATGCAGGGCCTGGGAGAAGTTCTGTGGTTCTGTTAAACTCTGGGTGGCAGAGTCCTGATGCTTTTAAATCAATCAGTTTCTAATCTGATTTCAGCTTATCACAGAAAAGCCTTAAGTCTGCTTAGGCCCTTTAAAATAATGGGATTTTTTTTTGGTGCATGGGGGGAGAGGGGGCAGAAAGACAGAGGGCTCTTCTGTGGCTGTTGAATGATGGACAGAGTTTTCTTAGCACGAGCTTCCAGAGTCTCTTTGTCTGGATTCTGTCTGTGTCCCCTTCTCTTTCCACCTTCCTCCATCACCTGAACAGTCACAACCCTCAGAGTGCTCATTGTCTCAAAATCCCTGCAGTGAAGGAACGTGCTGCTCCTATGGATGGGCAGAAAATGGTGGCTAAACTAGGATGGAGCAAAGATTTGCACCCTTGTGCTCATTTCCATCATAACCTTCATCATAAATGCCCTCCGAAATCTGCCTGGGCTTTAAACAGGGTCTTAATGCTTGTTCTGCTTCTGCATCCTGTAAATGTGCTGTTCCCACTGCCTGTTCTCTGTAGGAGAAGGTAAAACTGGAGAACATGCAGAGGTTATTCCAGTGTCAGCAGGGGGAAGTGGAGTGGCAGGAGCAGCTCCTGGAGAAAGGCCGGCAGGAGAACCAACAGCTGGTTTGCCAAACGCGGGCTCTGCAGAACGACATCGAGGCCTTGACTAAAGAAAAGGAGAAGCTGGAAGAGGAATCCTGGGGTCTGGAGAAGAAGTTGTCACAAACCAGAAGGTGGGGGAATATTTCCTTTCTGCAAAGAACACAAGGGCTGGGAGGTGCTTTGAGTGTCTGTTTATTGTAGTTAAAAATACAGCTGTAACTTCGAGGTGCCCAATTTACACAGAATGTGCAGCTTCTTCTGTCCTGTGGAGCTTTTATTTTAAGCCTGGCTCCAACAGGCTTAGAGAAAAGATTCAGCAGTGGAGCTGATGAATTCAACAGCATTTATTATATCCTGGCAATGCCATGAGAAATGTTACTAACACTAAAATGTGAATCTTGGAACAGGATATTTATTGTGCCCTGACTGCTGGGTGCCACCCCTTGGGCTGAGGAGATTTTACTCACATCTTTTAAGTCCTCACCAAGGATTTCCAACAAACCAAGGATCTCTATTCACATTTTATAGAGATTTAACTGCTGCTGAAGACAGCAGCAGAACTGCACTGTCCAATGTGGAAAAGATGGAACTGAATGTTAAGAACCTGCAGCAGGAGCTGGAGCTGCTGAACAAGCACAAGAAATCACTGAAGGGAGAGGTTGTTGCTGTCCAGGAGGATCTTCAAGGTAAAGAGCAATTTTTGGGTTTCAACTGCAATACATTTTAAGAGAAATTGTGTTAAAAGGCACACTTTAACTGAAGTGTCTGATATTAAGTACCCTACATGTCTAGAAGATGGGAACTTTAGAAAGTATTTCTGTTGCTCATTCTTCACTGAAGTAAAGAGAGAATTTAAGTGTGCAGGTATTTCAAACTGCTGAATGAAAATCTCTTGTCACCAAACACTTTTCTAGAAAAAAAGGAAGAGCTGGAAGCAGTGAAAGGAGAACTCAGTGACTCCAGGCAGCAGCTTCAGCTTCTGGAACAGGTCAGTTCTAGTGAGACACACATCTGTTGTCACACTGTGAGTGGTTGTGGCACAACAGGTGACAGCCTGTCCCCTGTTTATGTGGGCACACCAGCTCAGCCTCAGAGCCCTGCAGAGCTCATGGACTGTGTTAGTGCCTTGTGGGGAGGGGAGTTAATTGTGCTTTAGGAAGGAGATGCTTTAAAAACTACCAACCAGCCAGCACTAGTTTATCTGGTGGTTCCCACTGTGTTCATTCCCTCAGCAGGTGGACTGTACAGAAGGGAATCCTCAGGGTGAGCAGGGCTGATCAGTTCTGTTCTTTCAAACAGGAGTTGAGAAATGACACCAGGCAGCAGGAGGAGCTGCTGAGAGAGCAGGCAGCCCTGAAAGGAGATATCCAGGAGTGCTTAAGGAAACGCAGGGATCACCAGGAGAGGCAGAAGAAGAGGGAGAACCAATTGCAGCAGCTCCAGAAAAAGATCGAAGAGAAGGAAACAGAACTGGCCCAACAGGAAGTGGTAAGGAGTCCCCTGATTTGCCTCACTTCCTCTGACCTCAAAAGTAATGCAGCCAAAAAGTGGGGGGAGTGTTTACAAATCAGACTGGTTTGGGATGGAAGGGACCTTAAAATGAAGTTAACCGGGGCTGGGGGAGGAGTTCCAGCAAAGTGTTAAAAGGAAAACCGAGGGAGCTGTTCTGACAATGAGGGGCAAGAAAAATTGACAGACTTGGTTTTGTCAATGTTAGACTGGAGCTCTTTCCAATTTATGCTGCCTAAACTTCTAGAATGTCTCTTAGAGGTGGTTTTTGTTCTCCCTGGTGCTGGTTCAAGCTCAGAGTGAGGGTTTTCTGGCAGGTTCTTCATCACCTCAAGCAAAGTTCAGAGCGCGAAGGAAAAAAACTGGAAGAATGCACAGCTAAAGTGAAGGATCAGAAAACCCTCTTGGAAAAGGAACTTGCAGATCAACACAAGAAACTGGAGCAGACCCTAACAAAAGTCAGGCTGGCAGAAGAAAACCTGGGGAAGCTGGAAAAGGAGGAGTCCAGATGTGCAGCCCTGGAAGAAAGTGTCAGGAAAAGCAGTAAGTCATTGCACAAACTGACTGTTGCCATCCCTGGGGGCTGAGTCTAATGACACCTGCAGATATTTCTGTTCATCTCACTTGGCTTCTTGGTGTTTGAAAAATACCTGCTGTGTGTGAAATGTGTCAGGATGGTTCAGTTTGTGCTAATCAGGATTGTTTTTTAAAATGTCAATTACAGACCATCAGCTTTTGGAAAAAGAATTCCAGTTGCAACAAAAAGACAGAGAAATAGAAAGTCTTCAGGAGGAACTGAAAGTCTCCAAGTCTGAGCTAGAGCAACTCCAGGATCAGATGGTGTCAGAGAGGAGAGAAGCAGAAAAACAAATCCTGAGTCTGAAAGAAACACAGAAAATGCAGAGGATGGAGCTTGAAAGAAAACTGCAGGTAAGTCGTGGCTGAGGGGGAATGTTTGGGGGGGTTATTTTAGACAGTAAAATGATAGAACCCCTACTCTTGTAGAGGAGAAACAAAGTACTGTAACAACTCCCTGGCCAGGCACAACTGGAGGCCACCAGCCTGTGGTATTTCTAGAACACCTGAGTTACTCCTGTCTAATCCTGTTTCTGCCTTCTTACCTTGGGGAAATGATGTGGCTTCTCTGAGTTCATATGTCTGCATTGCTGCTCCCAGTAAAAGGCCTCTTCCTCATTTGCCCAGGCCCAGAAGCAGGGGAACAGCTGTCTGCAGGGTGACACTGAGCACGGGGCCCTCAGGGACTGCCAGGGAGCCAAGGGCCTTGGGGAGCACCTGGGCCAGCTCCAGCAGGACTGCAGGGACCTCCAGGCCCAGCTCAGTAGCCAAGTACAAGGGGGTCTGAGGGTTGGTGACTTCCAGACAAGCTCATTTTGTGTTGGTTTTGAGTCTTCCCTGTCTGCTCTATCACAATTAGAAATACACCTACTGGGCATAACTAGAGTCATCATTTATGCAAGTCACCAAATGTTACCAATGTTCAGAGCTGCTCAGTAGGCATTTAACAACTCCTCAGTGCCAGCCTGGGCCAGCTTTGTCTGCTTTTGATATTCACTTTTGATTAAGTGATTCCACCTTGTCTGACTGCTTTTTATGAATTGTTTCAAAGCCCTTAAAAAACAGGGTCATGCAGAGAAGAATGTTGTTGGTAACAGGGAAGTGTTCAGGAAGGCCCTGAAAGGTCAGAGGGTGGCAAGTTTAAATTAACAAGTTGTGCATGTCCTGTCCAAGGGGCTTCCCTGGCAGAGAGAATGTCAGAACTAGGGCTGGAGCTGGGCAGAGCTTTTGGGATTTCTGACCATTTCCAAAAGCCCCCTGGCAGAGTGCTGAGACTGTTCTGTGCTGCAGGTTAAACCCCAGGAAGAGCTGGAGGAGACACGAAGGGAATGGGAGAGTGCAGCAACGTTGCTTAACCTGGAGGTTGAAGCTGAAATCAGGACGGGGTTTAAATGTCCAAGCTCATCTTGTTTAGACCCTTTGGAAGATCTGGAAACATCTTTTGAAGCACAGGGAAGCCTGCTGTGTGAATCTGGGGACTGGGAGAGCAGTGCCTTCCCTGCTGCCGACAGACAGCTGCTGTCCCCAGGGGACAGGTGGAACATGTCCAGTGCCTTCTTGATGGTAAAGGGCTCTGGGAAGCTGCCCAGGGGCTTGGGGGGTCGGTGCCCGGGCTGGCAGGGCCCTGCTCAGGTGCTCGTGTTCCCCCAGGACCAGCAGTGGAGGGGAGAGGTGCTCAGGGAGCAGCTGCAGCAGCGCCAGGACCGCCTCAAGGTGGGTGCCACTCTGTGCCTGTCACACCAAACACCCCGGGGGGTGGTGGGATCCACTCCCAGCTCAGCCAAACCCACCCTGTAGTGACCAGTGAGAGCAGCTTTGGGTGGGAGCTCAGGATGTGGCAAGAGGAGTCGCTTTAGTTAGCAGTTAAGTGAATTTTGGAATATTCCAACAAAATTCCCTCATTTCTATCACTGTGGTCAGTCAGTAAATGAGTTCAGGACCACCTGTGATCACCTTAAATACAGGTGATGGGCAGGGTCAGTTAGACCGTGGCTGTTGCTGGCAAAGGCAATCAAAATAGAGCCTGTTTATAAACAATTCCCTAACTCATTGCCACCTCTTGTGGTGTGAGACAACACTCCAACCCTTAGGGTTTGACTTCTTACCTTTCAAAGAGGGTGGGAGATGCCCCTGCCTGGTGTAACCAACCCTGGTGGTGGTTTCAGTGGGAGCTGCCCCTGCCTGGTGTAATCAGCCCTGGTGTGTGTCCAATTTAAATAGAGTGGGAAATGCCCTGATGCTTTGTCCAGTGGGAAGTCCCCTGGTGTCACAGCCCTATCCGTGTCCCTTGGGAAGTGTCCCTGGTGTCACAGCCCTGTCTCTGTCCCTGGTGTCACCTCTGCCCTGTCCATGTCCCTGGTGTCACACCCCTGTCCGTGTCCCATGGGAGGTGCCCTGCTATAAGCCCCTGTCCGTGTCCCTGGTGTCACAGTCCTGTCTTGTCTGTGTCCTGTGGGAGGTGCCTTGGTGTAACCCTGTCCATGTCCCTGGTGTCCCTGTCCCTGGTGTCACCCATGCCCTGTCCTGTCCCTGCTGTAACCCCGCCCTGTCCCTGTCCCTGCCCAGGCGCAGCTGCGGCGGTGTCTGTCGCAGCAGGCCGAGGTGCTGCTCCGGGGGCAGCGGCGCACGGCCGGGAGCCTGCAGAGCCTGCAGGGCCAGCTGGACGTGCTGCACGGGCTGCTCAGCAGCGCTGCCCAGAGCCCCGCCCGGGGCGCCGCAGGAGCTCAGGTACGGTGCTGCCCGGGCAGCAGTTCTGCGTGGGGGGCAGTGGTTCCTCAGGGTGGGGGGTCACACCCTACACTTACTTTGGCGGTGGGTAATGTGTTTGGAAAGGCTGAGCTCTCCTCAGAGTGCTTTGGGTTCTGTTCTGTATCTTTTATTCTCTAAAACCCAGTTTTGTCTTGGTTTTGCGAAGTTTACTGTGTCTCTGCTAATGGAAGACTGTAATTGCTCAGACTTCCCTGCTTTTCCCAGGCCCCTCTGCCAGGCCTTGCCGGGGTCCCCAGCAGGCCGGGAAGTGTGTCAGGGTCTCCAACCACACGTTCCTGCTCCCAGGGAGTCTCTCGGTGAGCCCAGAGGTGAGGCACGACTTCAGCCTGGGCCCAGCCTCCCTCAGTGTGCAGTGCCAAGGGACCCAGGGCCAGCATCCTGTGGTGCCTGCTTTGGTGCAGGTGTGTGTTGTGCAGGATGGGTCTGGCCAAGAGCTGCTCTCCTGTGACACGGGGCACTGACTGCTGTGATGCCCAAGGGAAACATGAGGCTGTTGCCATCCTTGGGCCTTCAGGAACACAAGTTTTGGCTCAGTAACTCTTCAGCCCAGTGGCTGAACCTCTGGTACAGCTGGTTCTTTTGCAACAGTTTAAGTTACAAATGTTACTTGAAAAAGCTCAGAGCACATCCCCAGCTTGGACATGGGCCCTCCCTCAGGTGCCACTTCCAAAGTCTTCTCCTACCTCACTGTGTGTGAGCCTTGTCTGAAAAGGCCTTTGCCAGCACTCACAGAAGCTGCTGCAGGGCCTGCACTGTACTGTGAAGGTTTTGTACAACTGAAGAACAGGTTTATGTATGTAAGTTGTTTTTTAAAAAAAAACCACAAATATTTTGAGTATTTAAATGTGCCCAAGACAACCTTCTATTTAAGTGTTCAGCTATCAGCCAGCTTTGACTATTAAGAAGCCTTGTTACAAGGCTGGAATTGTCCCTTGACCTGTTGCCAAGTGCATGGAGGTTTTAAATACAATTATTTTGAGTACTTCCTTAAAATAAACTTTTGTGATTGATGCTTTTACGTGGTGGTGGTTGTGGGTTCTCTTCCCTAAGCTCTTCTCCAGGCCACTGACCCTGCACTGTGCTGGACAGGTCTGCCCTGGCAGCTCAGAGTGCTGGGGCTCCTGCCTAGAGAAATGGCATTTCTGCCCTTGCCACTCTTCCTGGCTGCTCTGGGGGATCTTACTTTGCAGATCCCTCAGGCAGGACAAGACACAGGGAAATCCAGGACAGCCCTCTCCTTTCCCATGGAACAGGCTTTGGAATCAGTCTCAGTCTTGCCCTTTCTTATCCACATTACTATAAACCTTTTCTATGCAGCAGCACTCAGCAACTGCCACGGCCCTGTTCCCCTAAGGAACAGCTCTGGAAGAGGTGGACAGACTCCTGGGACCCTGTGGTTTGTACCACTTAAGGTCCAGGTTGAGCACAGAAACCAGCACTAAAGCAGCTCTTGCCCCTCCGAGGTGGCCCCCAGCAAGCACCACACAGCAACGTTTATCTAGATACAGGTACTTTATTTACAAATATTTAGATTAATAGCATCGTTACATCAAATGAGGAGTACAGCAGTCCAAACAGATCCTTTCTGTGACAGAAACAATCAGACCTACTGCACCTTACTCTGGGAGTACAGGTATTGCACCTCAACAAGCTGTAGTCATTACAACACTGACTTCACACCAGCAGCAGGTCGTGGTCCCTGGGCAAGCCCTGGTGCAGCCTCGGGTTAAGCAGGATGCAGGAGCTGGAGATCTTGAACATACCCATCTACTGAGGAACAGGAGGTAAAAAAGGACTAACCAGACAAAACAAAGGGACAGCGCACAAGTTACCCAAATCCTATTGTCTGCACATTCCAGTTTTGGCTTTTATTTAACATTGACTGTACAATACTCTGGGACCACTGGTTACTTACAAGTCTGAACATTGTTGAGTTTTAGTGTCTAGAGAGGGATTTTAAGACTACTTTGTATTTGAAGCGCTGCAGTGAGCCTGAAGCGGGACATGCTCTCGTGCTTAAGCACTTACACCTTCCATATTTAAGCCATGAGATGTTTTCCCAGTGCAGCTGCACCCAGAGCTCCAGTAAAACTCCACAGCAGTGCAGCAACACCCACCCGGGCAGGGTCACCACGTGACATCCCCTCTCACAACACATGCCAGGAAGGATGAGCTCGAAGGCTTGAAGCAAAACCCTTAAAAAAACCCCTCACACAGGACTGTTAAAAAATACAACAGTAGCTAAAATCCCTAGAGAGCACGTGGTGTTCCAGCTGTCCAGTTCAGCCTCTGCCTGTTCCCAAAGGGACAGGTATGAAAGCAGGGGGTGTGCGAGAGCCCCGGCACAGATGGAGCCTGAGAATGGCAAAGAGGAGCAGAGGGGGCAGAAACCACAGTGCAGAGATGAGACAGATCCCACTAGTGTTAATGACTGTGTCCCCAGCACTGCACCCGTGGGGACACCGGGAATGCCACCTGGGAGCTGCAGCCACAGCTGGGCTGTGCTGCCAGGGCAGGTGGGCACAGAGAGCTCAGACTGTACAAAAACAGGGGCTTCTGACACACTGCTCTAATGCCAGGCATCATTTTCTTCATTAAAATCATATACACAGGATGTACTTAACTGTTAGCTCAGTTCCTTCAAATTTTATACATATTTACGTTCTGTTAACGAATGTAAAGGAGAAAAGTGGCAAAAAAAAGGACATAAAGCTATTGAGCACAAGAATGAACAGGTCACTTCCCTGCGCCGCCCCGACCCCCACCACACCCCACAGGGAATCCTTCCAGCACAAGCACATCATTACAGAGCCCCTCGCTACCATCGGAAGTCATTTCACAGCAAAAATTCATCCTTTACTACGGACAGCTCGAACAGTTAGAGGTGGGGAAGAAAGGCCAAAGAACCATAAAATTAAACCATACAAGACAAAAGCCCTGCGAAAGTGTAAAATCAGGAGTCCAGCATCAGTGCTCAGTTTAAATTATGTATCGGTGACACTATCACAAGGACAATCAAGGAAAAAAAAACTTCTAGATTTACCATGCAGGAGAGGTTTTATTACTCTACTTGCCTTTGATAACCTGATTACATCTAAAGTTGTTTAGCAGTTTAGTACTGTGTTAAACTTGTCTCAGAGTTTTAATTAAACCCAGTAAGATGTACAGAAGACGGGGCAGCGGCCGAGAGCAGCGCTGCGAGCGGGCGGTGTGGGGTGGGAGGAGCCCTGAGGGTCACTAGCAGCCACAGCCTTCTCTCTGGGGCTGGGGTTCGCTCGTTAGCCGCCCGCCCTGCGGGGCCGACGGTTTGTGCTGTACGCCCGACTCGGCCGCGTTCAGGTCCAGGCTCCCGTCTTGGATGTTCTGGTAGATCTTCTTGGCGGCCTCCAGGAACGCGTCCTCCACGTTCTCTCCGCTGCAAGAGAGCGGCACGGGTTACGGGGAGGGGACACCGTGCTGGGCTCCGAGGGGCTGCCCGTCCAAACCCAGCTCCAGAGCCTGCCCTGGGCACAGCCCTCGGTCAGCACCGGGACTCCCAACCGGCCACCACACCCAGCAGGAGCAGCTGGGGTAAGAAACTGTGCCAAGACACTGAGCAGCAAAAATACACCAAGGTGTGGAGCACAGGACAGCTCTGACAGCAGAGCCACTGGGGGTCAAAAGTTCCACTCCAATGGGTGCCAGAGGGAGCCACATTTCCTGGTGTCCCTGGGACATGCAGCTGGAGAGCTTCTCCCTGTGACACTGCCAGCCCCCAGCACGGCACAGTGATTCCCTGTGACCAAAGGGACTGGCCACTCTCTACAGAACAAGCTTAGAGCTTGAAATACCTGAGGGAACCAGTTGAGAACGACTGACCTGCACCTACCCATTCCACACTCAAATAAGGCCTTAAAGTCAATTTAGTCCATTTGAGCTCAGCCACTGTTTGCCTTAAATGTAGCCAGGTCTAATCCCAAGTTCCCTTCAAGCCAAAGCTGCTGAACACACTTCACCCTCCAAGGGAGCCCAAAAACATTTGTCTGCTTTCTTATGCACTTGCAACCCCCTCCTGTGCCCCCTCCCTGGCTGTACTTGGTCATAACCAACATACCCTCTTAAACAGATCAACCTGTGGTTATTGCAGGCAAAAGGCACTTACGTTTTCGCACTTGCTTCAAGGAACAATAAACCTGTGCAGAAACAGAGGTTCAACAGTCAATGCACAACACACCTCCAAGAGCCCAGTCAGACACAATGACCTTCAGATTACATGCAAGACACTATCTGAGTGCTAAACAACATCTTATGACTATGTTAAGGCATCAACACAAGCTGATTTCTATTGCTAAGCACAGTTAGCACTAAGCCAGACTGTCCAAGGCACAGCAGGAGTTTGTATGTACAATTCTATGACTTTGGAAGAGTAAGCTTGCAGCTATCAATGCTCAGCATTCACTTTAACATCACTATTTTGTAGGAGATGTACCAGCTCAAGAGAAAAAACACACCATTTTCTTCAGCAAATTGTTTGGCTTCTTCGTATGTAACATCCCTCTGTGCTTCCAGGTCTGCTTTGTTTCCTATGAGGATTATCACCTGGTTTGGGAGAGACAAAGTTAGTCTGGGGAAAAGCCCATGAGCCTTTTCACTGCCATCCTCTTTACTAATAAGACTGAAAAACCAGAAGGAAATATGCAGAGCAGATCATCTGCAGAGGCCAAGCTCCTCCAGGAGCTACTCTTTAGTCATGAGCTGGACCCTGAGCCACTTCTTGTATCTGTTTAATCATCTGCTAATCCAGACAGAATCTTTAGTTTTCTTTCATCCCAGCAGAGTCTTCTCATGAGTTTGGTGCTAGAGTATTTTAGGGGCATTGAGGAAAAGGCTGAAGGACAAGAGTTCTGTGGTATGGTCACAGACACACAAGAACCTTCCTGCCCATCCCCCTGGAAGAGCTAGTCAGCTTTTGCTGAAGATCCAATTCACATTCCAACCTAAGATGACAGAGCGTTCACCTCGTTACTACCAGAGCAAGAAGAGTTAGAGCTGGTCCAGATTCCGTCACAATTTATCTCCAGCTGCTTCAAACAGACCCTGAAGGGTGAGTGGCACAGCAAGACTTTTAGAAGAAGCCCCCTTAGCTCCAGCTGCAAGGAGGGAAGCAAGGGCAGCACACTGCACGTGGGGACACAAGAGTGGAGACAACACAGGCAGCTCCTGCAGAACCCAGGGCAGGTGCTTCAGCCTGAGCCTCCCCCCTCACTCAGGGAGCAGCAATCCTGCCTGCCAGCTAAATAAAGTCCAACTTACAGTATTTGGATTGGTGAGGTTCCTTGCATCTGTCAGCCAGCTGCTTAAGTGATTATATGTACTTCTTCTGCAAAGAATCAAGTGAGTACAGGTTTAGCCTCAGCATTCTATGAAATATTTAAGTGCCAGCAGCACAGTCAGCATCCATCAAACACACAAACATCCATCATCCCTGTTCTTCTCCAGACACACAAAGCAGCAGTTTGGGCTCAGAGCACAATTTCAAGGCAACTTTAACCCCCTGGAGCAGCTCTTACAGCATGTGTGGAACCAAAGCAGCTCCCATTTCTGGCACACGGCTCTGTCACTGCCTGCACAGACAATGTTTCTGTCGCTCTGCACAGAACACATTTAAGGGTTTCCTGCCACACACTCTCACAGAACACTGAGCAGTAGCACAGACAGCACTTTGGTAACAAACTGCAGATGATGTTTTACTCAAGACTTACACAAACAGGAAACACACCTACACGTGCAGGAAGAAACAAAGAGGTGCCCGAGGAGCATCAAGAACAGCCCCAGGGGGAGAGATGGGAGACGTGTGAAATAGAAGGGCTTCAGGTGGCATCTGCTGCATTGCTGTTTGAGCAGATCTCTCTGGCAGGAAGGCAGGAAGGCTCCTGTGCAGTGCCAGCCTGCTGAGGCCCTGCCCTCCCTACACACGGGCTGCTCTGCACCTTCCAGCCACTGCAGAGGACACTCTGCAGGTGAGAGCAGTGCCCAGGGCTCCCAGGAGACACAAATCCACCTGCTCAACAGCAGCTTTTAAGGGCAGAGCCAGTTCTTTAAAAAAGCTTCAACACAGGCAGTCACAGCCTGAAATGCCAAGATCCTCAGGCCTGTCAGCAGCGACACTTTCAAGAAAAGCAGCTCCTGTCATTCCTTATGTTTCATTTGCAGCTCTTCACTTAAGTATTTAAAGGGTGGTAAGCATCAAACAACAAGACACTGATCATCCAGACACAGACAGAGCCCTTCAAGCCAAGGGGCCACACGAGACAGGACAGAGCAGGCTGTGACATCAAACCGGGCCCACGCAGAGCTCCTGCCCTTACCTGGTGATGTCGTAGACCATGAGGGCTCCTGCTGCTCCTCTGTAGTAGCTTCGTGTGACAGCCCTGAATCTCTCTTGTCCTGCTGTATCCCAAATCTGTAGTTTAATTTTTTGGCCACTAACTTCAATTATTCTTGTGCCAAATTCAACACCAATTGTGTGGGGACAGTCTGCCATAACTGTCATGGGAAAAGAGCAAAGATCAGATCTCTGTAGGACAAGGTTTCCTCGCTGCAAAGATATGACTATCACCAGTTTTCAGTCATCTTTACTAGATTTTCAGTCTCTAAGAAAGCATTTTTACAGCTACAGTTCCCAAACTGTATCACTAAACAGAAATAAAGTGCTGTATTTCCTGAGCTGCTGTTAGTTTTAAAAACAGTTATAAAATTCCTTGCCTTCTCTGCTGCTGTTTGGCCATACATATCAGAAGGTATCAAGTCAGCTGACTCCCAGTCTATCCTTGCAGAAACTATTTTAATGCAGTAGGAAAAGATAACTTTTAGGGAATTACCAAGAAAGATACAGTTAAAAAGTCTGTAACATCTTCAAAAACAAATACCCAGGTTGTTTCAGACAGGGCAACAACATGACTATCCACAGGAAATGGCAGTTGCACAAGGAGCTCTAAAAACAGCAAATCAAACCCAAAAGGCATCTTTCTAATGAGGATAAGCTCATGTTAATAAGCTCATCTTCAGGAAAGATGAAGAAAATACAGAAAGGGTGAGGAGCTACTCAAGCTCCCTGCAGCTGGTGAGAGTCTCACAGCAGAGGTGTTTGGCACACTAAGAACAAGACACGCCCTCACTGACACTGGCCATGTCCAAAGCAACGCTGCAATAATTGGCTGATGCTGCATTTTAATTGAAAGCACAGGCAGAAAATCCTACTTCTCCTAAACCCCAAATATTTTAAACTGCAGCTCCTACCCACTTGTTACCACATCTTGAGTAGCACATGGTGAGGACTGAGTTTGGACTGCTGAATACCTGCAGCCTTACTCACTGAGGGAGGGAACAACTGCTGCAACCCACAGTGCCACTCTCTCTGGGAGCTCATTCTTAGCTAGGGATGACACCACACAGCAAAATGTGCAGTAAGCCTGAACACCATCATCCAGGGCAGGCCCAGTGTCCTGACTCACAGCAGCTGCAGGCAATGGCAGTGCTGCTTAAGGCTGCAAACAAGGAGTCTTAAGAAACATTAATCCTTTTTTGCCTTTGAACTCCTTAACAGCACTAAAAACTCCAACTGCTTGGGATCAACTCAAGCTACACCAATACTGAAAACGTGCAAATTTCAGACAAAGATTTCACTCTGTTCTGCATCAGAATTCCACAGGAAAGCTGTAAAACCAGGTCTGTCTTCCCACTCCTCACAGGCAGCACTGGCTGGAGCAGGTTGGGCCATTGCTACATCAAGGTTTTGTTTCTCCATCTGCAGAAACCACAAACCTGACCCAGAACAATCCAAACCCAAACAGAGTCACAGACACCAAATGGAGCTCATGCATGGTGGAAGCAAACAGGCAGGAAAGAGGGGTGAAGAGACAGAGTAAATACTGTGAACTGAAATACTCACACTTCTTTTCTGTGAATTGATGAAGCAAACAGGACTTTCCTACACCCATGTCCCCTGTTACAGAAAGAATAGTTAAATCATTGTTGCAACAAGCACATTTTCTTCATCCCACACAACAAATGGTAGAGACAGGCAGCCATTCCTCTCCCAGGTCAGGTGGGCAGTGCTCTGTCCCTGGCTACAGTCCTTAAATTTATCAGCGTTTACACCAGAGCCTTGCTTACAGATACAGGGTTGCAAGCAAGGGTGGAGCAGAACACCCAAAAAATAACTTAATTTGTATTCCTGACTTTACAGCTGTATTTCACAAGGTTACAAAATTTACACCTGTGAGAATCTGAAATGTAAAATACGCTTGGTGTATTACTGCAGTTACTGGCAAGAACATCAAAAATACTGCCAACCATCCAGAACATCCCAGGAAATCCCTCCACTTCCACTTGCACAATGCCAGGAGTGAGACACAGCAAGATGTTTTAAGAACCAACTTGTCCAGAGGCTGAGGCTTCACAGCAGCCTGACTTACAAGCCTGTACAGTAACACTGCAGATCACTTACACCTACACAATGTCATTAACAATTAAACAATTAACAGCAAGACCAGTTCTTCCAGGACAGTAATAAACACAATCAAGTCCCTGCCTCTAAACAGCCAAGGAAGCTGCAGCTAAAAGCAACATTTAAACCCAAAAATACAGCCTGGCAGGGGTTTATAAGCCTAATGCAATGGTTTCCAATTAGCACTCGTGCCTTCAACATAAATTCTAAAACCTTTGAGATTCATGATGCAAAGTGCTCCAGAAAACCTGAACCAACACAACATCCCAGTTGTGCTGACTCCCATCCATTTTTTTCCCCATTTAAACCAGTTTTTAACAGTAACTCAGCACAGGCACTGGGCCTTGCCCCCACTCCCACAGCCCCAGTTCTGGCACACAAAGGCATTTGCCTTTATGTTGTCACTGCTGCTAAAGCTTCAGAGCAAGTGCAGTGACCTGTGGGCACCGGGGTGGGACAGGTACCCACTGGAAGCAGCAGTGGCACAGCCACAGGTTTCTCACACATCTCCACACCAGCACAGCCATGGTACTCACCAATAATGATGTACTTAAAGATGTAGGAATAGTTGTAAGGTGCAGTTGCCATTGTGGCACTGAAACAACAGAAAAACAATACATCAGAACTGGTACTTGTTCACCAAACTCGACCCCACTCATCCAGCTGAGTTCATATAGGCAAACAGAACTCCCTTCCCCGTCCTCGGCCCCCCAACCACCCCTTCATTCCCAGTTCAAGTTCATGCAGCTCCCCAGTTACTGAATTAGTGCCACAGACACCAGCAAAGCTCCCACATCATTTGCTCTGAACCCCCAGGTAGAAAAATGTTCTGATACTTAATCAGTTTTATCCAGAAAGACTTAAAGCTGTTGAAAAGCTCAGTCCCTCCTTGCTCTCACAGCCCCTCAGAGAGCAGCACTCACCCCCAAACAGCTGATGTATGAACTGGAAATAAAATCTGACTCCAGCACAAAAATCTGAGATTTAACAAAACCAGCAAGTTGGAGCTATTACATCACACTTCTGAGAGTTGAGGAGGAACAAAGGAAGCAGTGCAGGCTGCACCAAAGAGCTAAGGATGACTGAGAAGAACGCTGTAGTAGCCTGAACTGGGTCTGGACTGCTTTGCTCTGTGTCAGAAAAGCGGTGCAAGCCACAAATCAGATGTTCAGGAAGTTGGTTAACAGGGCTGTGGCTTTGTCAGCATTGGTACACAGCAGGGCTGAGCAGTTTCTCTTTTTTAAAAAGTACTCAAGATTAGGTTGGAGTAAGTTATTCTAATATTCCAGAGCTCTCCTTTGCTTTCCTAAATGCAGAGGGAACTAGAATTCCAGCTGTGTCAACATGCAAGGAGTAAGAACTGACTTACCAACTAACATGTCAGTTAACCAAGATTACACACCACTAAGGGCCAGGTATTCCAGGTAACATTAAGGATGAGAAATGCCTGCTTTTGTCACAGGCTTTAAGTTCAGCTACACTGTGATCACTTAAGCAAGTGGAAAATTTCTGCCAAGAATTCACCATTTCCCTTCCTGCCCCTGTGTGGCAGCCAGCCAGCCCTTAGAAACACATGGCACTCTTTACAAGAAGGTTGCTGGAGCCTAGAAAGATTTGCATTCAGTCATGTGTCATTCACATGGCAAAGGAAACCAATACTGGGAAGAAATGAAAACACAGGAAAGCTTTACAGGCCTGGGACTCTCTCAAAAGCCAACTCCTGTTTCTTGAACCACAGTTAATCCCTCCCAGCAAAGTGCAGTCCTGAGGAAGGGAAACAAATCTCATTGCCAGCACACAGCCAGCAGCCCCCGCTGCACAGCGCAGAGATTGGAGGCAAACACCCTTATCTGCACCTCAAGGGAACACGGCAGCAGCAGTCAGGAGCAGCTCAGAAGGGTCTGCAGAGTGCCAGGCTCTGATCTGCACCTGCCCTCCCTCCTGCTGCCTCAGGACATGCAAACACTCAGGTCCTCCATCCCAGGCAGTGTGCGAAGCACCCACACGAAGTCCTACACACACACTCTTCTAGTAAACCAAGTTTGTTCCAAGATAGTAAACTAAAGACAACTTTGGAGAGTAACTCACCAAGCAGGCCAGCAGCTTTGCTGCCTTGTCTTGGAAGATTCCAGAGTTACATTTTCTCTACTATGTGCACTGATTATTTTCAAAGCCAGCAAATAAAGATAAGTAACAGCCCCAGAGAGAATTCCCAAGTAACGTGTCACTGTGGAAACATCCAGTAGTTCAAGTTTGCTGAACATCTTCATGTATTATGTTCTCTTCTCCAGCACATCCCAGGACAGGAACATTCAAACTGGGCATCTTCTGATCCACTGCCCATGTTCTTACAGGACACTGACCCTGCCACCTGAGATCTCTGATTCCCAGGACTGGAGTATCTAATAGCTTATGCTGGTCAAGAAACCCAACCAAACCAGCCAGGACCCACTCATGTGGCTGTAAAATCTGTCCTGCAGGAGCCTGGGTGCCCTCTCCTCCTTCACACCACCAGGAGGCCAAGCAATGCCATGGAAAGGCATCCTGCCATCCAAGCCTGTAAAGAGCATCACTGCAAGGGCAGCAGGACTCTCCTCTGAAGGACTGGACAAGCTGGGAACTCTGTGCAGGCTGTGTCACAAACTGCACTGAAGTGAGTCTCTTATCTCTGTTTATCTGACAGACTGGCTTTGCTTGCTAAGATATGTCCATTTTCATTATATCCCTGAAGTAAACAAGACTAACTGTGCTATTTCAATACAAAAGAAGCTGTCGCTGCTTTCCAACATATGCACCAAAATCAGTTCCCACTTCAAAGTGAGAGAAAACCAAAGTCTGTGCTTGGCAACAAATTCTGTTAAGAAATGGGTGGGAAAGGAGGACTCAATTCAAGCCACATCTCATGGCTAGAACTCCACCCTCATTGTTACAGTGACATCAGGGCAATAATGGAGGTGGGAGATACCACACCCTCTGTGCAGCCAGAGCCAGCACACTGTGCTTAAAAAATGATGATTAATAGCAATATCACAGGGAAATTCACTCAGAGGAGGAGTCTGGACCTTCTCTCAAACCCCCGAGTTGCTGCAGAAGTCACTGTGACACTGTTTCTGCACCGAATGTTGCAGAAACGTGGATATTAAGTTTAACACAATTTCTGGAGTTAAACAGAAAAAGAAAGTAACCCTTGGATACTAGTATTACATTTACTCCAAGGGTCACATTACAAAGATTCTGAAATACTCCAAACCACTAGTAAAGGTCAGGAATCTTTCTACAGAACAGATGACTTCTTAAAAAAAAACCAAACACCAAAGCAATACTAAAACAACCAAATAACAAACTTTTAAACACTCAAATTCCAGTAAGGATTAGCAGGAATTCAAACTGTACTCAGATCTTGGAATAAAAGAGATATTCGAGAAGCAGTGGGTGCTGAAGGGGGAAAATAAATGCAACAAACTAAACACAGAGCCTCTGGTGAGAGCTGAGCCTTGGAGAACTGACACCTCAGCATTTCCTGCAGCTGGAAGGAGGAAGTCCAGACAAGGACAGGGCACAAGAGGAGTCAGTAAACACTGAAATATCAGCTCCATGTCAGTGCAAGGAGGTTCTATATGTTAATATCATCACCCATCTGTAGAAACTGGAGCTCTCCCTCCACCTCCCTCTGTTCCAGACACGTGAATCTTAATAATCCCAGTATGGGGGGTTGGGGCTTTCCTCTTGGGAGAGCTGTGAGGGCAAGAACTGCACATAAACATCCACAGCTCAGCCTCAGTCCTGCTGGCACTGTGCACTGTGACATCAAAGTTAACCAGCCACGAATTTACTGTTAACAGAAAGCACAAGTTTAGTCTGGGAGCTTGGCCTACCTGCCCTGTCTGTTCCGGGAAAGGCTGCCAGCTCAGAACATGGTCTGGCTCCCTTCTCAGAGGCAGCACTTCCCAGGAGTCCAGAGCATTAGTCCAGGATGGCCACCAGCCAGAGGCTCGTGGCTCACTATGCACAGATTTATGGCATTTCAAAGCCTGCACAATCAATTTCTGCACTACAGTTAAGACTGGGAATTTTACAGCGAGCAGTGTCACCATCATCCATTTCCCATACATCAACTTCTCCCTTAGAGGCTTCTTTTTTTAATAGAAAGTTAAAGATGACCTTCCATTTCCTCCTCTAATCGACAAGCACTACACAGGTATTTAGAAGTCTCACTGCAGCCTTATTTTGAGCATCAGCCACATCTGTTCCCCCACTGAGATGAGGCTGTTCCAGGCACACAGCCCTAACATTCTTTATCACAACACCACAACTGTAAATATCAGAGGCACTCCAGCCTTGGTGAGACCCATGCAGTTCCTTCTGGCTCAACCCAAGGACACAGGCAGTTTGAACTCCTGACTGGGTATCCTTTGCATGGAGAAATGTCCCATTTTTATGCTCAGCAAGAAGCAGGTCTGTTATGAGAAAGACTAGAATCTGCAAATACACAGGTTTATCAGACACTGCATGGGTGTAGTGCCATCAGCCTGTGGATGGGCAATCCACAGGGATGACACCTGTGGGAACAACTGTCACCTTCACACTCAGGACTGTCCTGTTGTCACAGCTTCCCCACAAACCCACACTCTGCAGCCAGGGAGCCACTGGGTAGCTCCTCTGAAGGAGGAGGCATTTTGTATTCCATCAGGTGCTCTTCCCATCGTTCTTCAAGGATGTGCAACAGGAAAGGATTTCAGAGTTGAAGCCTCAGATTTACTTGGATGTTAATTAACAAGGAACACTGAGATGGGTAAGGGGGAAGAGCTGTGGAGAGGTACAATTGTGTCAATTCCAAATTGCACTTTTCCCCTGATAAAGACTTTTGTCAAGCCCACAAAACAGTGTGCTCCAAGTGGAACCCTCCTTCAGGAACAGTCTGTCACTGCTTTAGTGATGGTCTTCTGTAAAATCACAGCAAACTGGAAGGTGGTGACAGTCCTGTTATCAATTAATTGCCACAAGCAGTGAATTCCCACAGGTCTCTTGTCCACAGCAAGCCATGAGGTCTGTTACAGTTCAATTCCATTGTGATTCTCTGACTTCCACACACCAAGGACATTCAGGTCTTCCTGACCCACAGCAGCACCTCAGCCCTCCTGAAGATGATGCCCCACAGTTGCCCTGCTCTGCTGGTTTATTTTTGCAGGCTTGGCTTTACCAAGGCCTGCTGGGCATGATGCCTGGGGAGCCTCAGAGCCTGCTGCAGCCTTCACACCTGTCTGACAACATCACTTGTTGCTGGCCAGTTCCTTACTCATCCCTCAGCTCTTCCAGAGCCAACTTCTCCAGCTTCCCCCAGTGGGATTTCACCAAAGCATCCCATGAGCACAAGACAGTAAATTCAGCTGAGCTGATCTCTGAGCAGAGAGCAGCCCAGCAGAGCTCTGTGATCTGCTGTCCAAGATCACTCTGCATTTCCTCATTATTCCCACATGCAGTTCCTCTCTCCCTGGGTGCACACACGGCCTGCAGGCTCTGGGGCTCAGCCTCCACAGCTCCAGCCCTGCAGAGCCTTTTCCAGGCTGTTCTTGAAGAAATGTACTGGACACATTCTTTAATCATGTAAAACACCCTGATCCAGCCTGAGGCCTAGCAAGGACTTCTAAAGGCTTCACAGGCCTTCACTTCTTCTTACAGGAGGATTTTGTCTTTATTTTTAAATCCAAGCTACACACCACACTATCTTCACTTTCTGATCTCCCCACCAGCTCTCCCATCCTGCCCACACTCTGCTGGTTGTCCTCCTCATGGTTTCACATCCTGCTCCATTAAGTTACTCCATTTTGTTTCCCAAACTTCCTGTATTTCTCTGTGCACACCTCACTTCTCCCTAACCACACCCAGATCACTGCATACCTGTCCTCACCAGCACTTTCTCCCATGTCCATCCTCCCAGCCATCCTTTATTCACTTGCACATCCCCACTTAGCCTATTTTCCTCTTCCTACAGAGCAGTCCAACCTGTAGCACTTGTCAGTTCACAGCAGGAGAACTAAGGTCCAGAGAGATGAGGTAAGCTTGGGACAGTATCTACAGACACCAGGAGAGCTTTGCTGTCATTCCAACAAATCAGAACAACACTCTGGAGTCATCACCTTGGAAAACACAAGTCACAGACATTTTAGAACCAAACCAACTAAGATCTACCTCCTGCTTCAGGAAGATATAGCAATATGAGAACCAATCACAAGCGGGTTCCATTAGATGCACAAGAGTGAGCAAGTAATTTTAAAATATTATTTACATTTTAAATCCCAGTGCCTCCAGTAGAACAGGTTTGTTTCCAAACTGCTGTCCTTCATAATAACTCCTCTTTTTTTTTTTTTTTTTACTCATAAAATGGAAAAGGAAAATACGAGCTTCTTCCTTCCACTCAGATTTATATTTTCCAATCCCAAGCACAAAAGCTTCTCAATCCAAGCCAGGAGAGGAATCAATCCCAAGGCCAATGCATTCCAAAGGCCAACATCTGGCTATTGGAAAAGATACGGTGACTTGGGGTTTGGAATGGCTTAGGATACAGTCAGCCTGAGTGAATCTTGTTCACAAAGGGGTTCTGTAAACTTGGAATAAATGGCCAACACAGAGTCAGAGGCCTGGAAAGCAAAGGCCACGCCGAGTGATCTCCAGAGCCAAAGAGCCCCCAGTGCAAACACCCCAGGGCTAATTCAGCACCAGCTCAAGTCAAGACAAAGCTGCCCTGAGATGTTACAGGCCCCAAGCGTGCTGCAAACAACACACAGCCAGGAGAAAGGGCGGAATTTCACTCTGCTGTTTGGCCCGAGCAAGCCTTGACAAAAGGAAGGAGAGAACGAGTCCAGAACACTTTCACCGCTCTCTCGAATAGGAAGTGGCTTTTCCCTCAGCCCTCAAAGTTACTTTTCTGTCAAAGTTCATGACAGCGCAGGCCAACAGAGCAATCGAAAGCACAGATAACGCTACACGTCGACCACACAGAGCACAATACACACCTACCCGGCCTGCGTGCGACCGCAAGAGCTGCCGAGGGGGCCCGCATATGAGGACTCACCACGGCCCGGCCTGTGCAGGGTGTCGAGGGGCGGCTTCACCGGGGGTGTGGCGGGGCCGCGGGGCCACAGCGAGCGGAGCGGCCTAGCCCTGCCCGGCCTGCCCTCCGCGCCCGGCCCCGCCGCCCTTTCCCTTCCCCTTCCCTTCCTCCCCCTTCGCCTCCCGTCCCCGCGAGCTCGGGCAGGCCGTGGCCAGCAGGACGGGTCTCCCCGCGGGCCCCGCCCGGCCCAGCCGCGCTCCGCGGGGCCTGGCGCTGCAGGCCCGGCCCGGCCGTGCGCCCCTCCGCGGCCCGCCGTACCTGTGCTCGGGGCTCGGGGAGCTGTGCGGCGCGGCCGTGCGGGCGGGGTGTGTGCGCTCTGTGTGTGTGTGTGTGTGTGTGTGTGTGTGTGTGTGAGGGGTGCCGGTGTGCGCTGGCTCCGCTCGGGCCCGCTCGCTGCGCTCCCTCAGACGCGGCTCCGCTGCGCCCCCATCACCCCCGCAGCCAAGATGGCGGCGCCACTCGCACGGGGTTTCCCCTCCCACTCCCGACGGGCGCGCGGGGGGCCGCACAAAGAGCGCTCGCGAGGGCGCCGCGACGCGGCCAATCAGCGCGCCCGCTGCGCCGCGCCGGCCACGCCCACAGGCCATAACCACGCCCATATATCATAACCACGCCCACTCACTGCAGCGCCACGCCCACTCGCAGGATTACCACGCCCACTCGCAGGATTACCACGCCCACTTATCGCATCACCACGCCCACTGCCAGCATCACCACGCCCACTCCCCTCAGAACCACGCCCATTCCCGCATATCATCGTGGTTCGGCTTCGCGAAGATTTGCAAGGGCTCTACCCACGCTTGCTGCAAGCGCGCTGGTGGCTAAAAAGCCCAATGTGAGACAGGCAGGTCCCATTGCAAAAGGCACGCCGGAAAGTCTCCAGTGGCACCACTGGCGAGGCACCGCTCTTCCTGCCGTGCCTTTTCTCCTCAAGACTGAACTCCCCACATGACCACGCCTACTCCCCACATGACCACGCCCTCCCGAATAACCACGCTCACTCCTCATATAACCACGCCCATCCCCACATAAACACGCCCACCCTCATATAACCACGCCCACTCACCACATGACCACACCCATCTCCCGGATAGCCACGCCCAGTCTCCACATAGCCACGCCCACACAACCACGCCTCTCGTATGACCACGCCCACTCATACATAGCCACGTCCAATCCCGCATAGCCACGCCCTTCCATATGACCACGCCCATATCCTGTGTAGCCACTCCCAACCCTTTATAACCACGCCCACTCCCGCCTCGTGTCGGTGGGCGTGGCCTCCGCGCGAGCCCCTCAGGGCTGGCCCCGCCCCTCGAGCGCCCTCAGGCGGCGGCGCCTCAGGGCGGGCGGAGATCGATCAGAAAACCCTGAATTATCGGAAAATCCTGCATTTCCCGTGCTTTTCACTCACGGAACAGCGAGGAAATGCCTCTCCAGGAAGGCCCCGGCCCCTCCCGAGCGCCGCCCTACAGGTACAGGGCTCTGAGGGGCTGCGAGGCGCGGCGTCGGTTCCTTGGAACATTGTAGTGCTTTAATGTGTCCTGTGAAATGCGCCAAGCGGCTAATTTGGGCTTTATTTCTTTTTAAATAGGCCTTCTGGACGCCTGCGGCGGGCGGTGCTGAAGTCCTCAGAACACGCCACGGTGCCCAGATTCTGTGGAAAATAATCAGGTGGTTTCGAGAGGTGAGAAGGCAACAGGAGTAAGGCTGTGAGGGATTCCCTGTGTCCACAGCTCAATAAAATCACCCCGGTTTTCTGCTCGGCACCCAACCTTCCCTCACACAGAAATACAGGGCCGGCTGGTGAGGCCAAAAGTCCAGATTCAAACTCAGATTTTCAGTTTTTATGCTGTGTTTAACAAAAACTCCTTTGAGAGTGGGCTTTGTGAAAGCTTCAGGGCCCACAGACCTGTTAAAGGGGGTTACATCTCTATTTAAATAGGAATTATCAGTGGATAATGTCAATATGTGTTCAGGGGGTGATTTATGACTCCAGAAGGAACATGATGCTTTTTCATCTTTAGAGCCACAAAAGCCAAAATCTTCAATTAAAGCAAGGGGAGGGATTCCACTTATTGCAGAAATTAGAGTTGATTAGGGGCTCACTGTGATTGGAAAGAGCTCGTGGCTCTTCCTGCCCAAATACATGGACATGGAATCCAAATACTGTGATTTCCTCTCCTGACAGACAGCCAGAGGACAGTAAGGATTTTATTTCAGTCCCACACCTTATGGAAAATATCAAAATCTCCTGTGTGTCAGGACTCACATTGCAGCTTCCCCACTGACACGTTCCTATGGAAATGCTTTTCCAGAATGGGCATTTTTCATCTCCAGTACTGTGACATTACTAATTCCATTTTCTTAGTGGAGCAACACACAGGGAATCCTCTGCTTTCCATGAATCACCCAAACCCTAATTAGGGTTATTACTCAACCCCTACCAGGGATTACTCACTGTAATGGAAATCATAGATAAAAAAACAATTGGAATTTTCCCCCCTTCATCTATCTACTAAACAAACAAACAAATAAATAAATAAATTTCTGAGTAATAAAAAGCAAAGACTCCATAGCAAAATACAAAATCTGCTGGCAATCTCCTCCAGATGTAGGGCTCCTGTCTGCTGCTGTCAGCGTTCTCACTTCAAAACAGACAGCACTGTGCAACAGAATCCTTTTCAAGTTTTGCAAGGCCTTATATGGAGTGACTTTTACTAGAAAATTAGGTCAAAACAGGCCAGTGAGAAGGATTTCCACGAGAGGGAGTCTTTAAGTAGAAAATGATCTGACTGCTTTGACACAGTTACAGTCTGGTTTTACTGTCTTGAAAAAAACTACAGATCCTTGGTATTGCCCGCAGTGTTATTCTGTTAACACTGTAACCTTTGCTTAGCAGATTTTAAAATTCAGAATTGTTCAAATATCACACAAAAAAAATCCCTTGATTGCTTCTCTGTCTATGGTTCAGCCTTGACAGAATTAGGCAGGCGGGGAGAGCTCTCCTGCTTTTACAGTGTGGAATTCTGGACAGGAATTACCACCTGGAAAGGGTGATGGACTGCACTGCATAGCCTGCCAAGGGTGCAAGTGGCTGATTCAAGCAGTAGCTGCTTTCCCAGTGGGAATTCCAAGCAGCCCTTTCCCTGGGCTGGGCTCCCTGTGGGGTTTGGTCACCCCGCCCAGAGCTGCTGCCCTGATACAGAAGCAGCACATTGCACCTCTCCAGCCACACTCACAGGATGGCACTTCCCCCCTCCAAGGGTACAGCTCCAGGATTACTCAACAGCTCTGAAAATCACTGTAGTCTCACGTCTGGGCTGTGAGCAATCTTAATTCTGAACAGAAGTGAGAAGCAGTTTTGGAATATAATTACTGCTATTTCTTACCTGCAACAGAGACCGTTAGAAGCCATTACCTGAAAATGAGTAAGATCCATCTTTTTAATCTAAAACTCCCAAACATTTTATATAAAACTGCCTTCCTTTCTCAGATGAGGTAAAAGGCAATACAGATTGGCTTTAAAGCTCCTGGGTTTGGAGCATTTTGTACCCTTTTGTCAAATATTCCCATGAAGTGTAAAGCTCCCTAAAGATGTGACAGCAGATTGAGTAACAGCATCTGTATTTCTTTGATTCTTTATTCCTGTGAGTGCTTGAAAGCTGCAGCAGTTTTTCCACAGCAGTTATTAAGAAAAGGCTGACTTCAGCCTGTTCATTCTGAACATGTGGACAGAACCTAACAACAGTAATTAAAACCCACTAAATTGGTAACAATACCCAACTGCCAGAGCTGGGATCCTGCCTGTTGTCCCACCCTTCTCTGGGGGTTTCTGCTGGGCCAGCCCAGCCTGCTCTTGAAAAGCCTTTTCTACGTGTCCCTTTCTGAAGTCTCTCTCAAGAAAGAACAGCATCCCAATTTTCTGGTCAGCTGAGCACTGCTCTTGGGTTTATTTTTGTATCACAAACCACAGGAAAAGTGAAGACTCCAAGTTAATACAGGAAGTTTGAGGATTGTCTTTTCAAATAAATTTCATACCATGTTCTGTAGTACCTACTTCCTTTGTTAGAATTCATCCTTTAAAATACTTTTTAAATATGATTAAATTACATGTCAGCATTCATGCAGAACATGGGATTGTACATCACAGAAAGTTTTATCTACAACACTTTGTTTTTCCTGAGGGCAGCAGTACCAAGGCCTATTGTCACCACCCCTGTTGGACAGACACCTCGAGGCTGGGCAGTGACAGAAAACAACGGCTGCTGACACTTCTAGGGCAACATGGATCCAGGAATTAGCAACAGGTAGGAAAATCTGGTAGCCAGACTGTCAGAATTCAAACTGCCAGGTCACAAACACAGTCAGTAAAAGGTAGCTAAAATAAGGTTTGTCCTGGCTTAATTGTCTGTCTGTCTGCTTCCCCTGTACTCCAACTTCATCTTCTGGCTTTCTTCAAGCTGATGTGGGCAAAGACAGAAAGGAGAAACATGGGATTTTTCAGAAACTATTTTGAATACACTTCTGTGGAAGTTGATCACATAACACTGGATTGGTCTGAGATGACTTAACTGGTCTTTACTTGTGTTTTAATTTTGAGTTTCCCAGTTCTCCTTTCATCTCTTACCATTGCAGTTTTGTGGTGTCTGTAGAAATGTCCCTGTGGTCAATTTTGGGTTTAGTTCCTTCTTTATCTCTTTAGTTCCTTCATCTCATGTAAAATAGGCAGCCAAAGCCATGTTTTCACTGGCACTTCTACAATCTCAATGCTTCAAACTAAATTTATGAACAACAGAAGAAAATTTGGGCCAATGGTAATTATGGTATAAGTAGATGCAGCTTAGCTGGATTCTCTCTATAGATATTTCATTGAAGGCAGGACAGAGTGGAAGTTCACTCATTTCCCACCTGTATTTCAAGACTGATGTTTAGGAAAGCTTTCAAACACTTAGAGCAGTGAGCCCAGCTGACAGGGCCAGTGCTCACATGACTCCTTTTATCCTGACTAAAGGTAAATCTGAGCTTCATTGGATTTATTTGACTTGTTTTGGAGATCACATTGCAACTCTGATGCCTGGTTCACTTCTCCTTTAGCACAATCCTCAACCACTCAAGCTTGTAGGTGTCATTAGTAAGCAGCTTCTATTTTAGCACCAACCCAATTGTTGCAGCAATAGAAGTGTCTGCAAAATACCAGCATCTGCTTTTCAAAGTGGTGTGGTTTTCCTGGTTGACATGACAACATGCCCAGGGCCCAAATCCTGACAGTGGTGACAGAGTGGGTGAGTCAGTTGTCTTGCACAAGGCGAGATTTGATCCATGCAGAGCTGCTCCTGAACAGAAGGAACTGCTGGGGCTGACAACAAGTGACTTTGGGTGTTTGGGCACCTCTTCAAGGGGTTTCCTTGCTGAAGGGCAATACACAGCAGGACTTTGCAAAGTATTCAACTGCCACAGCACAAGTTTGCCTGGAAAACCTTCTACTCTTCTCATTCACAGTGATTCCTGAGGCTTTTCTCTTTGTTGTGCAAACTGGGACCTAAAATTTCCATGGAAACATTACAATTTAACAATACTTCAAAAAAAAAAAAATACAGTGCTTTTAGAAGGTTAAATCATTTGACATTAATCATGTTTGACAGACAGGTAAAGAATCTTTGGTTTAGTCAAGTAATAATTATGTTACAAATGCAATTCATATTATTCATTATATGTCTCTATTTTTAATTAAGACCAGAACTAAAACATTTACATTTGGAATGAAGAAACATTTTGAAAGAGTAGAATGTCCCTTAGTTATTATCTCTACTGAGGAGCCTGTCCCTTTGGAGCTCTAAGTAGAACCTGTGCTTGATTTCAACATGATGCAGAACATCAAAGAAGTAAATTTAAGTTATAAAAATCTGTGTGACTGTGGCACAGTGTTAGTACCTCTTTGTAAAGGATGTTTCTGATTTAGTGAAAGGTTTCCTGCTGCCCTGGTCATGCACAGTTCTCCTACACCATAGAATCAAAATGGCAGATGGCTTTTAGCCCTGCTAAAATATTCTGGATAATAATGTTCTCATACACAAAAGCATAGCAACAATCTTCTTCAATTACAGCCATGACAGAGGAGAAATACCCACCACTGGCTTTATCATTAACCATGTCATTGTTCCATTTCCATGCAATTCCAGCAGCACTGAGGGCATTGTTGGTGGCATAGAAACCGTTTTTGTAAGCACCCATCCCAGGGTGGCACTGTCTCGGTACAGTGCTTCTCTCCAGAGCACAAGACAGTTCTCTGATTACATGATGGAGAAAGAGAAAGAAAAACAACAGCTGTCTGTGGCCTGCCTGTCTTAGATTTACCACAACTCACTCGTAGTATCGAGGAAAAACTACAGAGAACATGCAGCAAGTCAGGAATCTCTGTTATTTCTGAGTACTGTTGAAAATGTATGATGAGCTCTCAGATGTGTTTTTGCATACAATCTTTCACAGCAATGTTTCTATTTTGCTTTTAAGGATCTTGTTCCTTTCTCGAGCTTCAAACCCAATAACCACAGGAGGGACAATGTCACACTCTGTGTGATATTCCCAAGTCCATGAGCCATAAAATCCATGTCTTCATGTGTGTACTTAATATTTAAGTAATATAATGTTATGTTGAATTTTTTTAGGGGCTTAAATGGGTTATCTAACCAACAATTATACCTGTATCACAGAATGATCTGGTTAATGCCTATGGCCTCTAAGGGGACTGTACCACGGGTTTGTGTGGACACACTGGTACTTGCTGCCCCTTCCTCTGCACTGTGCCAAGGGCTGCCTGCTGTCTGTGAGGACGGGAGGGAAGGAGCAGCCTGTCCCTCCAGCCCAGATCCATGGGGACTCCTTGGCACTGGGCACAGCTCGGCCCTGGCCAGAGGGCAGGGGAGGCCTGGCTGTGCAAGGGCTTGGGAACACACACGGGTGGCCGAGGGTCTGGGCAGGCTGAGGTGTCACTGGCACCAGGGAGGGCACGGGCGGTACCAGCACGGTGTTTGGCTTTGACACAGTGGGGTACCTGTGCCTGGGTACCTGTGCACGATACCCATGCCCAGATACCTGTGCCTGGATCCCTGTGCCCAGATAACTGTGCCTGATACCCATGCCCAGATCCCTGTGCCAGGTACCTGTGCCCAGATCCCTGTGCCTGGGTACCTGTGCACAGATTCCTGTGCCCATATACCTGTGCCTGATACCCATGCCCAAATACCTGTGCCTGGGTACCTATGCACAGATCCCTGTGCCTGGGTACCTGTGCCCGGATACCTGTGCCTGGGTACCTGTGCCCATATACCTGTACCTGATACCCATGCCCAAATACCTGTGCCTGGGTACCTGTGCCCAGATCCCTGTGCCTGGATCCCTGTGCCTGATACCTCTGTGCCCAGATCCCTGTACCCCAGTACCCACGCCCGTGTCCCTGTGCCCGTGTCCCACGGAGGCGGGCGGCGGGGCGGAGTTGGGGGCGCGGCGGAACCCGCCCAGGGGGCTGCCCTGCCCTGCCCTGCCCTGCCTTGCCCTGCCCGGCCCTGCCTTGCCCTGCCCGGCCCCGCAGCTGTCTCTGCCCCGCGAGTGCCGGCACCAGGTAGGGCCGGGAGCGGCGGCCGGGGGTCCCGTCCGGGCGGGGGCAGCGCGGAGAACCCGCCGAGGGGCGGCGGGACCGGGCGGGGGGCTCGGAGGGTCCCAGGGGAGGGAAGGAGCGGCCGTGGAGCCGGGATCCCGTCCCGGGGCGTTTCCTGCGGCATCTGCGAGGATGTGCCGGGCTGTGGCGGTCGGTGCGGGGCTGGGGGAGCCCCCCGCACACCCCCGGGGCGCCGGCGAACGCCGTGAAAGCAGAGCGAGTGGCGATGGGAACAGTGGGGGTTTGTTTGGCGTGTTCTTTGCCCGGGGGAAGAATGTTTGAGAGCTCTGTTGGAATAGAAATTCCAAAAATGTGGACACTGAAAACGTATTTAAAATGTTTCCTAGGAAGAGTGGTTAAAAAAAAAAGTTATGGGGATGACTTGTTTCAAGGAGGCCTCATTAGTAAGTAGATCCTCTTGGAATAAAACTGCTTTGAATGTTATTTGCTTTTGGATGTAAAAAATCCGACTTTGCTAACAAGGATGATACTAGCATTGTTTCCCCTTCAGTCTCTTATTTTTCTTACTGATCATTACAATTTCCATTTTCCACTACCAACTCTGCATGATGCAAGTTTATCAGCAAACCCCCCAAATTTCCTGTATTTCCTTTGCGGGAGTATAGCATGGCTCAGCCTAGGGTGTCCTGGGGTGGGGGTTCCTTAAATGTCTCTGCTCCTTTAGGTTTCTCCAACTGCTTTACAGAATATTGTATAACATCCATCTGGAAAAATGAAGGGAAACCTGAGTACTGAGGGTTGGTTCTCATGCAACCTTGGCTATTGCAACTGGTTTCTCTTGTCCATGAGACAGTTTATTCCATAGTTTTTACTCCAGAGAGGTGGGAGATTGAAGCTTGGCCCATGCCACGAGCAGAGAGAAGCAGAAATTCAGCCCCATTTAAGGTCTGCTCTGTGGGCTGGCTGCTGTTGGCACCACTGCCACTCCCTGCCCGCCCCACTGCCTGGGTTTGGGGGGGTTCCAGGCTCTGCACTGAACTCTGCCCATCCTGGAGCAGTGGATAATGGGAACACTGGCCTGTGCTTCGGCACCAGACTTGCACTGGGAAGTCCATCTCCATTGGATTTCAGGAGGAACACAGGGCAGGAGTTGTAGTTACACCTCCCCGGTGACATGGGTGGATTTTGAGTTTATGGAATGTCAAATGTTTAAATACAAGGAGGGATTTTCCATGGTTGGTTGAGAGTTCAGATAACAATTTTCCTGAGAGCCCAGTACCTGCCGTGTCCCCAGGGGAATGTCTCCTGCTCTCAGAAGAGGGGAGGCTTTCTCCAGCTGGATGAAATTGCAGAGCTATGGGGAAAACCCTGGGGAACCTGACCCAGCAATCAATCTTTGTCTGCTTCTGAACGTCGAGAGGGTGACAAAGCAAAAATGCTACTGCTGCTGCTAATGTAACTGGGATTTGACAGGCACAAATCCAACACGTTTGTGAATTGATTCCTTTCATCACCAAAGCAGGGATGGGAGCATTCCACAATCCAGTTTCATGGTTCTGATAATGTTACCGAGGGGGACTGCTGCCAGCTCTGCCTAAAAGGCTTCCTGATGTGTTCCATTACAGGGCTGCTTTTACTGTTACTTTATATAATTTGGTGAGTGCTCCAGCCCTTTGCTGAGTCTGTGGTGTGGTCAGCAGTGTCACTAAGTGCTGCTCCTGTGGAAGAGAAGAGGCACGGGCCTTCCCACGGGACAAGGAGCAGCAGGGACTTGTGCTCAGCTACTGGCCCATATAAACCAGGGCTTTCTCCCACCCTAAATTCAGATAAAATAACTTTTTGTTGTTGTTTGGGTGTTTTACAGAATCCCAGTGGGAACTAAACCATTCTTAAAATAGCCCAGTGATGTATTTTGTACTCAGGGGTTTTATCTGCTCTCAGCTCACTTACAAATACAAGCTTTCCATTTTAATCCCAGTTTCAGACATTAGTGTTGCTACTGAGTAGCATGTATGTGAAAGAGAATTTTGGACAGGAATGTCCAGCTTCACAAACAAACCCTTTCCCTGTTTTACTTTGGAATCCTGACCCCAAAAGTAGTGAGTTTTTTTCCTTTGAGCTGAAGTGGTCAAGTTTTGCAGTTTGGTTGCAGTAAAGCTGACCATGGTTAAACACAGATATGAAGCAGCTTGAACACACTCACTTCTGCCTGGGAGAAACAGCTGCTCTTGTTTTGTGTTCCACAGCACTCGGGAATTGTCATGTGGATGATCCAGTTCTGAGTGTGTCTCTGCCTCTGCCTGATTAGTATCAAATGCTTTTCCTGAAAAGGCAGGAGATTCTGATGTGGGCAGTTTGTGTGTAACAAGCTGTCTATTATTTCTGTTGATTAGTGGGTATTATTTCTACTGGTTAGTGGTTGTCTGGTTCCCCAGACCAGGTACTTGATATCCCTTCTAAAAATACAAACTGAAGAGAGAATTGTATATATTATTATTTTACATGGGCACTTGTAATCTCTTTAAAACCCAAAGGATGTTTTGAGCACTGGCTTTCGAGGTTTTACATTTGGAAGAAAACCCCAAGTTATCTTTTTTTTCCTTTGTGATGCTGCTCTTTGTGTCCTTCTGTCACGTCATTTATTCTGCTTCTCACAGCATTAGTTCAAGTCTGTGTCTTTTCAGTCTCTTAATCATTAATTAATCACTTCAGACACTAAGAAGCCTAAGGGAATCAGAAAGAAATGCTGTGGATGATTAATTCTTTTCCCATAAAAGCACTAAACTCGCCGGAGTTCTCAGCTAGGAGCCGTGCTGGAGCTGTTTCCTGTGTCACACACAGACTCCCTAGGTGGGGATAGTGCACAGCTATTGGGCTGTAGGCTGGATTTTGGCACTTTGGGAAGTGTTTTACTGCAGGAGGCTCCACAAACAGTGGCAGTGGGAAAGGTAGAGCAGCCTCAGGCAGCCCAGGGTGCAGCAGCAGAGCTGTCACGCTGATCAGCTCTGTCCCACAGCAGATGTTTAGACAAAGAAGAGCATGGAAAAATGCTTGGGCAGTTTTCCTCAGGGCAGTTTCCCTCAGGTCTGTCCCTGTGACTTTGGGAACTGTTGTGATCAGGGATTTTGAATTGAAGGCCCATTCGGATACTGAAAGAAAGGCAAATGAACTGGTGGTAGGATGTCTGAGCTGACTGTGTATGCACCAGGCCTGGATTTCAGAGGATGTGCTTCTCCCTCATCTCTGCTCCCCAGGAAGTCAGGGGTGCTGGCAGATTTCCAGTGTTTACACTGGGGCTCTACACCCTGCTAGCAGAAGTGCACTGATTGCCAGAGCAGATCCATCAGACCTCTTGCTGGGTGACTGTCCCTGTCCCAGTGTGTCCATACCCTCCAGGTACAGCTGCACTGCTGGAATGTCCTGGTGGCAGCAGGGCATGCTGCCCTCACACAGCACAGGTCCCATTGTGTCCATCAGTCTGCACTCTGCTGTTCCACGTGTGGATCCAGGGCCCTGGAAGGGAGCTGCTGATAATGTGCCACTGCTAACCCCTCTCACAGATGAAATCAGGCCAGGCAGTGTCCACTAAACTTAGCTCTCAGTACTTCACACCTGCTCAGGGAGGGAAAGCCTGGCCAGAGAAGGTAGGAAAGGCAGGAGCAGCCTCTCCCAGCAGGATAGCCGGGTGTTTATCTCTGATTATCCACTAATGCTGCATTTGCAAGGTTAAATAGAGCTCTGACTTTAGTCGGGTAAATAGAGCTCTGGCAGCTTTGTCCTGGGGTGCTTTGCAGTGCTGGACAGTCTGGAAGTGCCAGACTGGAATAGCTGTGTTGGATCAAGGACAGCTGAAGGAGCCTGGTGATGCTGCTGGCATTGGGAGTGGTTGGTTTGCTCGGTATTCCAGGGATTTCACACTTCCCTCTGGAGAAGGACCTTTATTTTAATTTGTTCAGTTTTCCCCACTTTGGGACTTGGTGAGTAACTGCATCCTCAGTCAGGATATTCAAACCAGGTTGTCAGGGTTTTGTGATCAAAACTGGGGATGTGGTGGTGTCTGGATGGAAGGGTTGGATGGTACGGGCTCTGAAGATTAATATTTTGTCTCCTTTCACCTTTTTCAAAGGGTTCTTTTCTGACTACAGGCTGTGGTTTTGGTCTTCCCTTTTCTCTTCCCCTCTCTTGTTCCTCAATCACCTCCCAGTGAGAGCCTGGAGAGCTGAACTGGGTCTCAGCTGCTGTCCCAGCACTCTTGGGGAGGGAGAAACAACGGTTTGTCTGTGTTAGGACAGTCAGGCAGTGGGACACCATCCAAACCCAAAGTTTAAACATGTTATTTACTGAGTGTTTCCACACGCAGTAAAAATACAGCACCTTTCAAACACTGGAGGAAATGAATCATCCCGAGATCTCTCAAGATGGACGGAGCTGCTGCGAGCAGCATTGAGACCTGTAGGACTTACCCTTCCTTAAGCTGTTTGCTCTGGGAGTGCTTATGGCTCCTCCACACCAAAACCTGAATTAAAACGAAATGAAATTAAAACCCCCTCTGTTGCACACTTTGCTGTGAGGAAGGAGGGATAATTTTGAGATGTGTGTTTATAGCATTGCCCTCTTGTGGCTGTGCCCAGCGGGATGGGAGCCGACTGCTCCGGCTGCCAGGGCTGTGGTGCCAGGTCTGGAGCTGGGAACAGCCCTGAGAGGAGCTCTGGATCTCCAGCCACAGTCATGAGCAGTGGCCACACCTGCCTGTATTCAGAGAACTGAGAACGCAAAGGGGAACTCTGCCAGCTCTCTCTGGCTCCATGTGGATTTACTGGGAAGTTGGTGCTCGTGAAGGAAACTGCTCTATGGGAAATGGGCAGTGGGGGGGTCCTGTCCCCTTCTGGGCTCATACAGAAGCTGCCAGCACTATTGTGTGTGCTGGGGCAGGGCTGGAGGGGGGTTTGGTCTCAGCAGCAGGAGTGTGTGTTCCCTGTCAGCACGTGAGCCCAGGGCCCCCAGAACCCTCAGCCTCACATCCTGCTCCTTGGCCCTCACCTAGGAGCACCTTGACTTGGAATGTGCACTAAATGAACTAATTCCTGTTACTTCTGGGTTGCTTGGTGTCTCCTGTGGAGGTTTTTGAGATGGGAAGGTGAATTCTGTGTGGAGCTTGACAGGGGCAGTTTCTGTGCAGTGCCCTGCACTCCGCTGGCACCATGGGGATGGGCTGTGGGACCTGTCCTGCTGTGCCCTAAGGAAAGGTCATTTACATGCTTTTGCCTCACTGACACCCAGCCCTAACATTTGCATGTACTTCTCCTGTCCTTGTCACACACGTAGAAGTGACTTGTAAGTCCTTTCACCCACTTGCCTGTGCCTGATGCTGCACGTGGAGCGAAGGCCACATCCCATGCTTCCTCTTTGGAGTCTCTCCTGGTTTCCAGCCCTTCTTCTCTGGCAGTTATGTCTTACTCTGTTCTTCTTTGGGTTATGGATCATGCATTGAACAGACTTCTGTGCTACAGAGGAATGTTTTGGCTCTTTCTCCAGGGAAAAAGGGTTGGCATAAAGCTGTAGATTATTTCCCCTGGATACAGTCAGGGCCTGGTGACTGGAGGAAGAACATCTGTGTCATCTCCCTGCAGCTGACCACAGGCATGTCCTCACTGCCTTCCTTAATGTGTTCTGGCTGTCAGCACCAGCTCTCTCTTGGGGACATATTTTGGGGTGGTAGTCACATTTTGATGTGCTGGTTTATGTCTTATGTGTTACATAAGCACTCCTTGAAAATGTTTTTTTCAGCACTGAACAATGATTTGTGTTTGAGTATAATTCAGGATTAGTTTTTGCTCCCCACTGAATGAAGGCAGTCAGTGATGCAGACTTCCCTGTGCTCTGTGTGTTTAAGTGCATGATTCAGCTCTCACCAATGCTCTCAAGGCAGGGCTCTGAAATTGGATTGTATCAGCTGATTGTATCAGCAGCTTTCTCTGGGTGTGTTCAGATGGGAGACCTTTATATTCTGCAGAGCTTTCTCTGTAAGTAATATTCCTCCCAGTTTACAGCACTGCAACTGAGAAGAACCCCAGGCTTTTATGTAGAAGTTTTCAGCCTCAGTGCATCGACCAAACCCCCTGTGTTTACTGAGTGGGTCTGGTCAGAAGGTAGGGAGACCAGAATAGAACTGCTGTGAGTGACTCACCGTGCAAACAAACAGCTGGAAAAAGTGAACAATGCTCAAATCTTCCCGGCCTTCTCACTGGCTGAAGTGGTTTAGTAGGAATTTTAACTTCACAAAGGCAGAAAACTCGCTTGCCAGTGTGCAGCTAATGCTGGGCTGCCTGTCTGGGACTGCTGCTCTGAGTTAGGCAATTCAGCTGGAATTCTTTTAGCTTTGTGGCTGCCTGTGTGTGTTCAGATGTAGCTGCTGGGACTAACTGTGCTGCTTCTCAAATAGGAGCTGAAATAGTTCATGGAGTCACCATGGCTGGGGTAGGAGGAGCCTTTCCTGTGCCACTTTTCCGTTATCCCAAATAAACTCTGTTTTCTGGCTTCTTCAAGGGATGGAAGGGAAGGGGTCGGCTCTAGTTTGGTGTGTACATGAATTCAGGGCTCTCTGGAGACTGAAAACTGAGCTGATCTATGGCTGTAGATATTTTTCAGAGCCGGTCACCTTGGCAACAAAGCTGAAGCGCCCCCAGAGTTATTTTCAGTGGTTTACTGAGGAATTAGTGATGTTACACCCTGGTTTGGCAAGGGGGCTGCAGGAACAGATCAGTGTTTCTGTTTCAGGGTGCACTGTCATCGTGGGGATCCTGGGCTGAACTCTCTGCCGTGCTCCTGTTGAGCAGCAAAGTGTCTGCAGTTCCTGTCAGAGCTTCAGCCACCCTGTGGTGCTCCCTCTCACAGTCCCTGTAAATTCATCAGAGGTTTTACGGGTGGCAACGGATCAGAGAAAAAGGCTGTGTGGGTAGTCAGGCCATGGAGATTCTGCTCAAAGTGCAGAAACAGCTAAACCTGAGGCAAGCAAACAACTTTATTTGTGTTTTGTTTAATTGGCCTCTCCAGTGTCACTATTTCAGCCAGTGATCTGGAGAATGCAGCTCTTGCTCTGGGCTGTTACTGGCAAGGACAACCTGTTGATTTCCTTGGATTGATCATGCCAGTAGGATTATACCCCTTGCGAAACACACGGATTTAGGGTTTTCCTGTTGCTGCAGCAGGAATACAGCAGCGATTTACTTCTTCTGGCACTCAGTATAGGAGGCCTGGAATGCCAGGAGACAAGGGAGGCTTTCTTTCCATGAGGACATATATTGTTATTTCTTTGTAGCAGTTCATATTCTCCAGGCAATGTCTGGCAAATAAACAGAGGGAAGGAGAGAGTTGGGTGGAAATGCAACTATTTGCCCCCAAGATACAATAAGGATCAGTGCACAAGAGGCATTTTTGCGGCATGACTGTAGTGTGGATAGAGACTCTATGAAGATTTACTGTTCTCCCCATGTTTTAGACATTCAATCCATGTTTGTGAGCTATCTTGATGTTCTGCAAGTGTCACCATTAAAATAAAGAGTGCAGCCTCAGCCATGCAGCGAGGCAGGACTCGTCCCAGCAGGGAGCAGCAGGTGGTTTAGGTGCTCTGTGGTGTAACTTGTGCTGGCTGCAGACCTTGCTGTGTGGGCTCTGATTACATGGCAAATTTAGACAAATTACCTGAACCAGAGCTGCAAATGAGCACAGCCACGTGGTGACCTGGCCTACCACCACTCCTTGCAGTCTCAGTTCATGCAGCCAGGCTTTCCTGAGCAGCCCTCTGCAGGTAAGTCCTTGCTGTATTTGGGGGTAAATACAGGTGTGAATTGCCACAAATTAACTGTGGCTCCTAAAAACATGTTGTGCTCATTTTTCTCTTGTAAGAGGCTCTTGTCCAGTTACTGAATAAAATAAAGGTTTTATTTTCTGTCAGTATTGAATGATATTATCATGTAGAAAGATACTTTAGATACATCATTAGATGCTTTAGGTGGTGGCAGGTGTGAGGATGTGAGAGGATATCTGTTGTGGAGGAACCAGGCATTAATTATTCCCTGTAATGGACTTTGCAGTGTGGTGAGGTAGAGTGAGATATTCCAGGCTCTGTGCCCACAGGTTTTTCCCAAAGGGAACAAGACACTCCTCTCAGTATGGTTGTGCTGGGCCCCTGTGAGCAGTGCAGAACTGGGCACTCCTTGGCAGAAACAGATTGAGAGGACAGGAAAGACAAATGGCCAAAGTGCTGATGGTGTCAGTTTGTGAGGGCGTGGAGAGGCTGTGACAGGGGAGGGGGAGGCACAGCCAGAGATGAACGTGCAGAGGACAGAGGAAGGACCTGGGGAGGCAGAGGGAGCTGCTTAGTGCAGCTTGCAGGGTGGAAGCAAGAGGTGTTTTGGACTGGACACCAGGAGAGACACCAACTGCATCCAGGTCAGAGGCAGTCAGGGCTTCCCCAGCCCACGGCAGGGAGGATGCACAGCAGGGCCAGTGTCAGCTCTGCCTCTCTGCCCGTGTGGCCTTTCCTCTGAAACAAGTGGTTGCAGCCACTTTCTCTTGCAGGGAAATCATTCAGCACTGCTTTGGAGAAGCAGGCTCCAAACTCTGCCCTTGGTCTGTGGGCCATACACAGGTTTGTCCATGTCCACTTCCCTCATGTACCAAGTGTCATGTTTTGTGTTGGGTGCACAGAGCACACCCCTGGGACTGGTTCTCAGCCAGGCTCCCTCACTCAGCATTCCCAGGGAGCCCTGGCGTGGCTGTGTTGCTGCACATCTGGAGCCCATAACGAGCTGTTGTCTTCCACTGCTTGCTCAAATCCTTGGACTTCTTTTCCTAAGTTCTTGTTTTTATCACTGTGCAGCCAAGTGTCGTTTAGCTGGTCCATCTGCACTGAAACCCTGTATTCCAAGACCTTTCCTTGTTTTCCTTAAATAACTTTCCTTTGCATAAGATGTTGGCCCTGCGTAGCACCCTTGCTGGGACTGAGCTGGACAGTTTTATTAAGAGCTGCTTGAACTGTGCCTATTTTCCATGTCTCCACCGGGACATCCCTCTCGGTGGGGCCCTGGCGATCTCAGCTGGCAAATGCCCTCAGCACAACGTCCAGACCACACATTTCTGGGGCTTCACTGAACAATACAACATTTGCTGCCAGCAGTAATAACCCACCCCAGCTGCTAGGGTGGGTTTACACCTATTCCCTTCAGAAATGGCTCAGATTAATTAATGTTACGAAAGAATTTATTGGCTGTAGCCCTCTTTTCCTCTTTTGCCTGTATTTACATTCTGCGGCAAACTTGCACTTTATAAAATGCCAAGTTAATTAGAAGACTACATAAATTGTTTTTCAAAAATGTCATGTACACCTATATCTACAGATTTCAGTATATCCTACCATGGGATGTTAACAAAGAAGATGATCCTGGGCCTTTTTGCTTCCAAAAAGTCTGTGAGGTTTGCCCAGGTGTGGCACTATACAGGTATTTAATTCATTAATAAAAAGTCCAAAGTATTTTTCCACTTGGAAAGGACCCATCTCTTTCTAATGTTATGTAACCCAGTCATCTTGGTTTGGGTTGCCTGTAGCTGCCAAAGCCTTTCCCAGCTGCCTTCCTTGGAGTCAGGGTTCCAGCATGTTTTTCATTGGGTCTCAGACCTCTGACACTCTGAACTTCCTTCCCAGAGATCAGAAATACCATCAAGACTAACACATTGTTTTTATTGTCTGTTTCAGTTTGAGAATTTCCAGTGAAATTTTTAAAGGTACATTGCCAAGGTGACATTTCAAAACAGCTTGGGCAAGAGAGAAACAGAGTGTTCCCCTGAGAGAGAAAACATCTTCATGGAGAGTGGAGAAAGCACAAAGCAGGGCCTGCACTTTCCTTCGTGGAATTTTGTGGCTGCACAGCTTGGCTCCTTACTTAAGCATCTTTTGAGAGATGCTGCAAGTGGGAAGCTGCTCCTGTCAGGAATCCACCCATGGGTGTGTTAAGAGCAGAGTACCCAGCAGCACATGTTGTGTGGCTGCTCTGTTCCTGGGGGCACAGGGAAAGTTTCCTGCCCAGTTTCCTCACTGCCAGCACTTGGAAAATGTGATAGATGGGTTTGCTGAAGGGTGAGATGGTTGGAGGAATAACCTCTTTACTGCTGGCAGGTTGTTGGGATGCTGCAATTAGCCGTGCTGTTGTAATTCCATCGGACTGAGTAGGTTTGATGGCTTTGAATTTCTGCACAGGGTGTTGCTACACCCTGAGAAATACTTGGTTGTGAAATTATTGAATGAGCTCTTTCTCTGTTGCCTCCCAGGCTCCCAATACCCTTGTGTGAGCACGGTGCATCCCCAAAGCCTCCCCAGCGTATTCCTCTGGCACTGCGTGTGGGGAAGTTCCATTCAGGTGCAAAGCAGGGGCTAAGCTTTGCACCTCGCTCCTCTGACAAGTCCAGGGAGATAAGGGCACGTTCCCTCCATCCTCAGGTTGTTCAGATGAATCCTTTCAGTGCTTGTCTTCTCCACAGTCTCCTTCCCTGCATCCCTTGCCAGCTGGAGCAGCCGTGCTGTTCCTCTGTGTCCCATCAACTTCGCAGCTTTCAGCTGACAAAGTGTTGCCTCCATTCCCGATGTCTCTTAATTTCTTCCTCTCCCGTTGGCCTCGTGACTGGCCATTTGGCTCGGCTGGCCCTCACTGTGCTCTTGGTAATGGATAGCATATTGTCCGGAGCTGGAGCCTGCTGGGATTCACTGAGCGGCTGAGGAGGCTGAGATTCCAGGAGAGCTGTGTACACAAACACGTTCCGCCCCTGGACCGCCGAGGGGGTGGGTGTGTTTGTCCCTGATAAAAGGTTGGCTTCTGCCCTTCATCTTCCCCAGCAGCGAGAGGAGGGAGCTGGGACTCCCCACAGGCTCCGCGGGAGAAGGGAGAAGCACATTCGCTCTTAGAAATGGGCAGAAAGGACTTCAATTATCTTTTTCTCACCCTTTTCTGCACAATGGCTCTGCAGCTGAACTGTGTCAGCTCCATGTCCATGGCAGGGCTGGGATATGTTGTTACAGCAGCTGTTGTGCTTTCAGCTGTGGTAAGTGATTAACATCACAATTAAACCCTGAAAAACTTCTGTTTTCCTGCTACTTACAAGAGCCCCACTCTCTTTTAACTCTCTGTCAGGGTTTTGTCCCGTTTTGAGGTGGGAATTTAGGAGAAGCAGGCTGGCTGGAATCACAAGGATAATGTTCATTGTTTTCCATCTATGAGATCTGATTTCAGCTTCGGAGTCCCTGGTACCTGACTTGCTATTTTGCTTTCTAGTTTGTAACATTCTTTATTTCTGCCTTGTAAGCTCAGCATACTGTACTTTTGTCCACCAGCTGCTGTGAACTTTCTTCTTTGTCAAAATACTGGATGCTTCTAATGGAACATTTGAATGTTTTCTTACCTGTTACCTGACAGCGCTCAAAGGCATGATGTGATCCACGGACAAACTCCATTGCCAGTGCAACAGAAATGTTCCATTTCCTTCAATAATTACCAAAATGAATTATTTTGTAACAGAGAGAAGTGTTCATTATGTTTGTTAAAACAGTGGATGTTGCATAGTGTTAATATATTGCATAAGTATGGCAATAAACATATTAAACCAAAATTGCAGTGTCCTTAGGACAGGATGTTGTGTAAATTAGTGTAATTCCTGAAAGGGACAAGTTACACAGAAGTACTGAAGTAACATGTCAGAAGAGCTGTAAGACACCTGTTAATTATCTAAATCTTTGATGACATTCACAGCATTTTCCAGACAGAGCTGGGTAAGATCACAAGGAAGCTTGTAAATAATGTTTGTGCAAGATGTACGATGTGTGGTTAAAGGGGATTGTTTCCAACAGTTTGGAATGAAATTTATAAATGCAGGATTTATAGGAAAGGTAATCAGCCCTTCACTTTTGTGCCATATTGAGAAGTTATAAATTAGTAAAGAAAATATATAGATTAAAATCTAGATAAATAGATAAAGCCCCGAAAAAATAGAATCTAGGGAAGGTAAGTCAGGAATAAGCCAGGAATCAGAGGTGATTGGAAGTGAAAATTAACAGGGATCAGTGCAAGGGGAAAAAGGAATCTTTCCACTTGTTGCCTGGAACTGTGAGTGGATCAGAACTGCCTGTAATGTGCATATTGAGCCCCATCCTCTCTCTCCCCCAGCCCGTCACCATGGTGGAACACGCCGAGTTTTTGAAGGCTGGGAAGGAACCTGGCCTTCAGATTTGGAGGATTGAGAAGTTTGACTTGGTCCCGGTGCCCAAAAACCTGTATGGAGACTTCTTCACCGGAGACTCCTACCTGGTGCTGAACACCATCAAACAGCGCAACGGGAACCTCCAGTACGACCTGCACTTCTGGCTGGGTGAGTGATGGGAGCGGCCCTGGGCTGACCCCTGCTCCTCCCACTGCACCCGCCCCGGCCACCAAATGCTGCCCAGGGGAACAAAGAGCCCCGCTGGCAGCACAGGAGGTGCAGTTTGGGGGGCAGTAGAGCCCTGCTCACCTCAATATTTGCAGTGGTTCCTGCAATGGTGAGTAGGGCCACCCCTGTTCCTAAAAATGCCTTTTCCTGACCAAGGTGACACGATGAGCCCCTGTTCTGCAGGGGTTCACAGGGAGGACAAGATCTCAGGTGAAAGGGGTGGCTGGAATCCTTTGCTTGAGGGGATGGAGGTCGGGTGTTATCCCCCTGACTCAGGGAGTGGGATTTTCCCCTCTCCTACCTGCCTGCTGCAGCAAATGTCACAGAGGGGCGTGCCAGGGCTTCCTCCAGCTCCTGCAAAGCCAGACCCTTTGGCAGCACCCTCCAAACTGTCTCCCCTCGCTGTTGCAGGTGATGAAAGCTCCCAGGATGAGCGCGGGGCTGCTGCCATATTCACGGTGCAGATGGATGACCACCTGCAGGGCAGGGCTGTGCAGCACCGCGAGGTGCAGGGCCACGAGTCCTCCACCTTCCTGGGCTACTTCAAATCTGGCATCAAGTACAAGGTGGGTGTTCCCCGGGGCTTTGTGCTACCAGTCTGAAGGGAGCTTGCAACAAATGGCATCCTGCCCGCTGCCCAGTTCTCAGAAGAGAGAGAATTGCCCTTTTTCCAGTTGCTTAAACCCCATTCTCAACCAGATGTTTTCAATGAGTTGGAACAGGGTGGAGAACAGCAGATCCCAGGGGGAGAGATTTGGCTGAATTAATACAAAAGAAAAGCCCCAGAAAATTTTAGGAATCGAGATTTTGTTTTTCTTTGAGAAGCAGAGGGAAGAACAGTCCCAGGGCACCTGGTATGAATTTGAGAAGGAGCAGAGTTAATGGGAAACGCCCACCCAGGAGATTTAACTTCTCCTCACTTGCATAACAGTTTGGCCTTCCTGGACTCAGTTTCTGTGCTGAAGCCACCTCCTCAGCATGTGCAGTGTTTTGGTAAAGCAGATGAACAGTAGTGGGAGTTACTTTTGCCTGCCATCACAGTGAAGTGAGACAGAAGTGAAAACATACAGAGAAGAACAGTTGTGTCTGGAGGAATCCAAAGGCACGAGCAAAGTGGTATCAGGTCAAATGCTTGTGAAGTGCTCACATTTCCTCATGTCTAAGACTTTCCTGGTGTTTCTGTTTTGCTCATTTCTCACTCATTTGTTATTTTCATTCACTTGAATTTGGTTATGCTTTTTTTGAGGATATCTGGTATGAGTCCTGCATTGATAAGGAATTCCAAGTGTCTCTTTATCAGCACAGGAGATGATTCTAGGGGTTGGGATAATCTCTGGTAGGCAGGACAAACTATACACATGGATACACCCTTCAGCAGCCCCAGTGTGAATCCTTGCTCCTGTGCTTTCCCTCAGGCTGGTGGTGTGGCCTCTGGCTTCAGACACGTGGTTCCCAACGAGGTCACAGTGCAGAGGCTGCTGCAGGTCAAAGGCAGGAGAACAGTGCGGGCCACGGAGGTCCCTGTGACCTGGGACAGCTTCAACACAGGGGACTGTTTCATCCTGGACCTGGGCAGTGTGAGTACCACGGCAAGGATGGGTCTGGCAGAATCCCAGGAGCAGGAGGTGTCGGAGAGTTCACACAAAGGGTTTTCCCTGCTCTGTTGAAGCCTCCTCAGGTGCTGAGCACCCTGAAACACCATTCAGCCAGTCTGACCCCGTGCAGTCCCAGCCATCGGGTCCTGTCTCATCCAGACAGGGGGCTGTTCCACTCTGACAGGTCTTCCTCTTCCCTCAGAACATCTTCCAGTGGTGTGGCTCCAACAGCAACCGGCAGGAGCGGCTGAAGGCCACGGTGCTGGCCAAGGGCATCCGCGACAACGAGCGCAACGGCCGCGCCAAGGTCTACGTCACGGAGGAGGGATCCGAGCGGGAGGAAATGCTCCAGGTTAGGCACTGGGCCGTTTGTCTCTGCTGCAGTGGGGAGGGTGGGACAGTGGGTGGGGTCTGGGGGCAGGCTCAGGAGTGTCTGTACCTGTGAAGTGCCACATAAACACACAGCTCTCTGCATCGCTGGGTGTTTACACTGCTGATCTAGAATTTTCTTCTACTTCTCTTGACTGGGGCATCTGTGAATGAGGGTCTTCTTGGACTGGCTGCTAGTGATTTTTCTCTCTCTCTTAGGTTCTGGGACCAAAGCCTGCTTTGCCACCAGGAGCTTCTGATGAGACCAAAACCGACACAGCCAACAGAAAGCTGGCCAAGCTATACAAGGTACCAAGAGATCCTGACACAACACTGGGGAGAACAGAGTGGTCTTTGTGCAGTAGATGGAGCTGGAATAGCAGAGAGGAGTCGAGCTGATCCAAGTCTTGCTCCTCCCTCACTTGAACTCCTCAGAGCAAGTGTTGTGTTTTTGTCATACTGTTGCTGTGTCAGAGGTATCCTGTTTGAAAACAATAGTGCCTGGAGCAGCCAGTGCATTCAAATGTATTTCCCTTTCCCTCCCTGAGTTCTGAACAGTGGAGAGGAGCAGGCAGTGCATGGTGTGACCTCTGTGCTGTGCTGTCACAGGTCTCCAATGGGGCTGGGAACATGGCAGTGTCCCTGGTGGCAGATGAGAACCCCTTCTCCCAGGCAGCCCTGAGTACAGATGACTGCTTCATCCTGGACCATGGCACAGATGGGAAGATCTTTGTTTGGAAAGGTACCAGAGACAAACAGGGAGAAAAGAATTCATATCATAAGTAGAAAGGCAGTTGTGTTCTCTGAGCCATCACAAAAGAGATCAAACACTTGTCATTTGCTATCTGACATCATTTATCTGGAAGGCTGGGCCTTTCCACTGTTGCAAAAAGTACCTGGGGCAGTTTCTTCTTTGGGTAAAAAAAGTTGACCTCTTTTCTCTGTGTTTTCATTAAAGGCAAAGGTGCCAACTCTGAAGAGAAGAAGGCAGCACTGAAAACAGCCTCTGAGTTCATTGACAAGATGGGTTATCCCAAACATACCCAGGTAAGGCTGTGCAGCCCACGTGGAGATAAACCCGCCCTTCTGTTCTTAGGGACATGCTTCTCAAGGCTCATTCATTTCAGATCCAAGTCCTCCCTGAGAGTGGTGAGACACCCTTGTTCAAGCAGTTCTTCAAGAACTGGCGGGACAAGGACCAGACAGATGGGCTGGGCCAGGCTCACGTTTCTGGTCACATTGCCAAGATCGAGCAGGTCCCTTTCGACGCGGCCACCCTGCACAGCTCGAGGGCCATGGCTGCCCAGCACGGCATGGAGGATGATGGCTCGGGCAAGAAACAGGTGAGCAGGGCCACAATAACCCCTCTGGGAAGGTTCCTAGGCTTATCTTTGCTCCTAGATGACATTCCTGCCAGAGCAGGGAGACAAAGGGAGGCCTGACAGCCATCAGCACTGAGGTTTTGTAAGCACCGGGGCAATGTTTAACACCAGAAACACCAGCAGGGTCTGGAGAGCCCTGCAGATAAGTGGTGTTGATTCTGTTAGTTCTGACCCTGCTATTCCTCAGCCATTGACCTGGACTATTTCCTCATTCCTCCTCCTGGTTGTTCTACCTGTTGCCATGACATCTGTGATGGGGGATTGTCTTGGAGCACCTGTCCCATGAGTATCTGTGCCTATAGAAGCAGGGGTGGAGGGGGGACTGAAAGGGCTGGGGGCTGTCCAGAAGCCCACTGAGGTCCTGGCCAAGGTTTGGCTCTTCAAAAGTGCCCCGAAAAGCCTCCAAGCTCCATTCCATGGAGAGGGATGGGAATTGTGCTTTTGTCAGGTCCAGGGCTGTGTCGGGGCTGGCCCGGCAGGGGGCGCTGCAGCACCGCGAGCGCCGGGATGTGGAATTTGGGGATGCGGAATTCGGGGATCCCGGGGATGCGGAGTTTGGTGGTTTCGAGATGCGGGAAAAGGGCTCGTCCTGAGCCACCTCCGCTCGTCCCGCTCTAGATCTGGAGAATAGAAGGCTCGGAGAAGGTGCCGGTGAATCCAGCCACGTACGGGCAGTTCTACGGCGGGGACAGCTACATCATCCTGTACGACTACCAGCACGGCGGCAAGAAGGGCCAGATCATCTACACCTGGTGAGGCAGCTCGGAGCGAGTCAGGGAACGCCGGCTGTGTGGGGTGAGGGGTCCCCTTGGAAAACGGATCACTGCTGCTTACACTTACAGAGGAACCCTGGGGGGGAAATTCACCCTGGACAAGCATCCCGTGCAACAAAACACTGCCAGAGGTGTGGGATGTTTCATTTGAAATGGAACAATTGAGGGAATTCCTGTACCAGCTTTTTTTTTAGCTTTTCCCCCTCCCCGTAGTAGTTACTCCCTTCTTTGTATCGAGCTGTGCAGCTCTTTGCAAAGTTCCTGCACCTTTGAGACACCGTGAGAAACTTTTGCTTTTACTGCCATTGAGACTGGGACAGTTCCCAGCCCATGTCCTTACAGAGTTCCACAATCAGGCTCACAGGGGTGCTTTTCTTGCCCATCAACAAGCAGAGGGCACAGGCAGGACCCTTGACTGAATCCAGAAAGGGCACAGCCTGTATGGTTCCTGATCCCAGTACCAGCAGCTCTGTTTTTAAACCAGCTGCTGGAAAGAGGGTGGGAGAGTGGCCTGGAGATTCTACAGGATCTGTGCTGCTTATCTAGAGAAGGTTCTTATCTCCCCCTGTAATATCTGTGTTACAATACAGGATAATCAATGCCTCCTTCCTGTTGAAAGAAATGCTGCTGAGGTTTGGTAACACAGGTTTTAACTCCTCTGGATCTGTAAGGTGTGTATGTGTGTAAGGGCTGAAAATAAAGCTGGAATTTGGCCTTGTCTTCCAGGCAGGGAGCTGACTCCACACAGGATGAGATTGCAACCTCTGCATTCCTCACGGTGCAGCTGGATGAGGAGCTGGGAGGGACCCCCGTGCAGGTAAAGGAGCAAACACAGCCCAGCAGAAACTAAACCCCAGCACTGTGGGAATGCATAATTCTAAACTCCTGGCCCCAGCTGGGTGCTGTGTGAATATTGTAGCTGGGCAGGGGCTCCAAAGGCCATTTCTGGTACATCCTGTGCTACTCAAAACTGACAGCATATTTCTTTCTCTCCAGAAACGAGTAGTGCAAGGGAAGGAGCCACCTCACCTGATGAGCATGTTTGGTGGAAAGCCCTTGATTGTTTACAAGGGTGGAACGTCGAGGGAGGGAGGCCAGACGGCACCTGCAGAAACACGGCTGTTCCAGGTGCGATCCAGCACCTCTGGAGCCACCAGGGCAGTGGAGGTACGTGCACTCCGGTGGGGTATGCACAGCAGGCCCTGATGGGAACATCATCCCATGGACAGGACTGGGCTGTCGTGACTTGTTCTGTGTGACAACAGCACTGAGGGCAGGAAGGGCTGAATTCCCGCTATGGAAAGGGAACTTGTGCCAGGACACAGGTTGAGAGCCCCACTCCTTTGAAAGAAAATGCACACAGAAACCCTGTGCAACACCCCCCAGAGATGGAATGCTGGTGAATAGGTACAGGGGAGAGGAGGGCACTGGGCTATGGCTCCAGTAACGTCCCAAGTTTCCATCCTTGTTGACACAGAGGAGATGGTGTTAATGATTGATCCACGTCCCGGCAGGGAACTGCCCTGCCATGAGCTCTCCAGGGAAATCCTAAATCTCCTGCCAGAGCCATAAAGCCTGGCAGAATGACAGAGCCAGGTGTTCCTACCATAGGTCATGTGCAGCTGTAGATCACAGGGAAACAGTTATTTACCCTTCCCACGTGGTATCACCTGGATACAGGGAAATACACAACACACCTTACAGCCCTACACGCTCTCAGGGAGTCCCTTGTTTGTGATTTATCCAACAGTAGGTTCTGGTTTTATTTTGAACTGTTGGGCTCTGTGTAGGGGATGATTACATCTGACACCTGCAACATTCCTTCTTTTCAGCTGGATCCTACTGCCAGTCAGCTGAACTCCAACGACGCCTTTGTCCTGAAAACTCCCTCTGCTGCCTACCTTTGGGTTGGCCAAGGAGCCAGCAACGCCGAGAAATCGGGAGCACAGGAGCTGCTGAAGATCCTGGGAGCTCGCCCAGTACAGGTGTCTGAGGGCAGAGAGCCAGGTGAGGGGGTCACAGTGGAATCTGGGATCACTGCTGGGTACCTGCACAGCCCCAGTAGTTACTTCATGGCTATTTAGTGCCTCAGAACAAGGGAATGTGGACATGGGCACAGAGCACACAGTCTGGGGGCCATTGGGACTTGGTGACACAGCAGGGTGCTTCAAGTGGGCTCCATGTGTCCTCTGCAGACAATTTCTGGGCAGCCCTGGGCGGGAAGGCTCCGTACCGCACCTCTCCCCGGCTGAAGGACAAGAAGATGGACACTCACCCCCCGCGGCTCTTCGCCTGCTCCAACAAGAGCGGGCGCTTCACTGTGAGTACCTGTGAAGAGGATCCATCCAACACGCACCTGACAAGGCTCAGTCCCAGCTGCCCTGAGCCCCCCAGCAGGGGTTATCTCTGATCTCCCTTTCTGGCCTTGCCCCTGTACAGGTGAAGTGGTGCTTGGAGCCTGTGCTCATCTTACCCCTTCTGTTTTCCAGATTGAAGAAGTTCCTGGAGATCTCACTCAGGATGACCTGGCCACAGATGACGTAATGCTCCTTGACACATGGGATCAGGTACATCATGTTGACAGGGTGACAGGAGGAGCAAAGAATAGGCACAGAATTCACTCATGGATCTACAATTTATATAGATAAGATGAGGCAAAAAGCTTCTTGAGATCTGTCAATGGCTTTGGTCAGTAGGGTCAACAACCCAGGGATATTCTGGTTCTGTGTCACACTCTGTTCACTGAGACTCCATCTAAATTATCCTGTCATAAAGAGATTGATTGTTGCTGAAAGAATTAATAGGCATATTTTTTCTTTAGGTCTTTGTATGGATTGGGCAAGATGCCCAAGAAGAAGAAAAGACTGAGGCACTGAAATCTGGTAATGTCATGTGTCCCTCTCTGAACTATCCCTTTCTCACTTTCCACTGTCTGATTTTGAGGCAGGTGATCCACATTCTAACAGGTGCAGATAGAACCACAGGGTGAAAACCTGTTTGTTTAAGTGGCCAGTGTGGCACTGTCCCTCTGTGGGGCACTGTCCCTCTGTGGGGCACTGTCCCTCTGTGGGGCACTGTCCCTCTGTAGCCCCCATTCAGCCCCCTCTCAGCCCTTCCAGGGTTGCTCTGTGCCACTTGCACTCAGTGGATTCCCTCCTCCCCCCCAGCTAAGCGGTACATCGACACGGACCCATCCAACCGGGACAAGAGGACACCAGTGACCATCATCAAACAGGGCTCTGAGCCCCCCACCTTCTCTGGCTGGTTCTTGGGCTGGGATGACGACTACTGGTCTGTGGATCCTCTGCAGAGAGCAATGGCAGATGTGGATGTCTGAGGAGCAGGTTTGAGACAGAGCAAGTTCAGTACCTTCAGTGCCTCCAAGAGCTCCTTCCTCTGGCAGGATGCATGTTAACGAGGGAATGATGTTAATAGCCAATTAGCTGTGCAATAATTTCCAAAAACAATCACGACCAGTCATTGACCCCACTCCTTGCTTTGATTATATTTAATACAATAAAGCTTGTATGAAATATGTGAAGAACAGAAATGGTGGGGTTTGGTTATGAAGGAAACATTAAACAGCACATGTAGATCCCACCTTTGAACTGGCTTGAAAGGAACACACTTCAGAACCTGAAACCTTCTTTGTGCCATTTTTGCACATGGACTTTTTACCAAAGAAATTATTTTGAGGGGTTTGACATTGTTTTGCTTTCCCCTCACCAGAATTACGAGCATTTAAGACCCTGATAAATTAACAGTATTCTACTCTTACAGAAAGTCACTCGTTAGTAAACAGTGCGTTATTTATTCAGGGTGAGAGCAAAAAGCATCTCATGGTGTCAACAAGAATTCACAGGGGTGGCACCTGCAGCAGTGGGAGTTACAGTCACTCAGCTTCCCTCTGGACTAACCTCGAGCTGGGCAGTCGCTGTTTCCCATTCCCAAGTATGTGAGCACAGCAGTGCTAATTAGCCCAGCCTTGTTAACTGATTCTCCCTGCCGCCAGCCAAAAGTTAAGCTCAGCTTATGTGAACTGCACTGACAAACAGGAGTATATTGCTTTGGTGATGCAGAGGAAAGGGAAACCTTTACAGCAAACAGACAGAAAAGCAGCAGCACTTGGGCGGCTTCTGACAGTGACAAAGGCACAGCGTGTCAAGGCACAGGTAAACAGGCCTTGCCTGTACTAAAACATCTGTAAATACAGAACTGATTGTAGCAGAAAAGGGATAAAAAACAAGTTGTGAGGTTTATGCTGGCCAGTGTGAGAAGGGCACTTACATCAGTGATCTTGGCTTTTCAGTTTCATTGCCACCTCCCAAAAGCCAGAGATGGCAGACTTCAATGCTGGTGGCAGCCTGAAGAGCCTCCCCACGTGCAAACTCCAATTCTCATTTTAATCTGTAATTAAGTCTGCTAAAGAGGTACAAAACAAGAAGTCTAACACATCCAGGTTGGGTTGTGTGAGCTGAGGCTCCCCTGCTTTGGGATGAAGTATAAGCCCTTAGTGCCACAAGCACCACTCCAGGTGTGCACAGAGCAGCACCAACAGGTAAAGCACCCATGTTACAACAGGTGTACCAACAGTGCAGCATCTTTGTTAAACACCACCCTGCCCCACTAGTTACTGACATGACTTCCTAGAGAAAGAAGGCTTCAGACCTGGATAAAATGCAGTACTTTGGTTTTTAGAAATTATTTTTAAGAGAAACACATAAAGACAGACCCCTTTTCAGTGCTTTAAAGCAGTGTAACTCTACAGACACAGCCCTGTAACAACACCAGCCCAGCAGTGACCACAAGCACGTTGTATCCATAACCATGGCATGTCTGTGCCGTTCCTGGGGGGCAGAACAGACCGACTGTTTCTCACGAATGGGGACTGGTTTAGAGAGCATGAGCCTGATCTGCACAAGTCCCCAGGACAGTATTCTCACTCCTGTATCGACTTGTGTAAGCCACAGAACCAATCCATGACAGCTCCCTGCTGACTCCAGGAGAACACAGTTAGGGCTGCTCCACTTCCCTTGCAGGCTACAGACCCATTCATTAGAAGGAATAATTCTCTTTCCAAATGTTGGATCACCTCTACCACAACTCCTCTTCTCTACTCTTTGAAAAGGAGAGGTTATGGATTAGAGGTGTCCCATCCAGGACAGTATGGATAAAGCTTCTTTAACATCACAACCTGCTTGTACTCCTTTTGAGAGGTTTTCAACTTCAAATAATTGTGATTGTCCCTATCTGCAAACGTTACATACAAGTTTTAGAACACATTCAGAAAAACAAAAGAGGTTCCTCAGCAAACCCACTTTGCAAACACTGCCACGAGCTACACTACGCAGGGAATTTGGTGCTGCAAATGTGGGCCGGGCCCGAGCTCTCCCCTCCCAGCCTCCCTATTCCTTCACACTCAAGAGGCCCTGCAGGACGTTTATGGGCAAGGGGAAGACGATGGTGGAGTTCTTCTCGGCAGCGATGGTGGTCAGGGTCTGCAGGTAGCGCAGCTGCAGAGCAGCAGGAGACTCGGTGATGACGATGGCCGCCTCCTTCAGGGCCCTGGAGGCGTTCATCTCCCCCTCGGCTGCGATCACCTGGGCGGGAGGGACAAACCAGCACTCTGGGTGACCTCAGTGCCAGGGCAGGGACCCCAGTGCTGCCCAGCACTCGCTAACAGGGCTCCCCAGGCACCTGTTTCACCAGGCACAAGCCACTCCTGGTTGGTTTCCTCCCACCCACAGAATGCCCCATCACAAAAGCTGGCTCTTGGAGCACAGGTCTTGAGAATGCAGAGGGAGTATTCTGTCTTCAGAAACTTCCCCTGTGCTTCTTTCAGCACTGCCTCTCCAGAGCAGCAGGCACGCCCATGGATAGCTGAGAATACTTCCTCCCTAAAGCTGTATTTTTCTGTGTATCTGCAAGGGCAAGGACTGGTGTGTTTCTTACTGGGGAAACACCTTTTTGTTTCCTCTTTTTTTTAAAATTCTGAGTTCACTAGGGACAGAACTGTGGCCACACACTTTTGTACCAGGAGGACCCTCCTGCACTGGGACTATAAATATTTTCTGCGTATTTGTCAAGGATGGATGGGTTGGAGATGACAGTGTTTTGGCAGAGAAGTTACTGGTGAGGCAATTCCTGTGTGTGCCAGCACAGGCAAGACACCTACAGAGTCCTACTGCAAGGGCACAATATTCTTTTAAACATCAGAATAAATAATAGTAAAAAACCCTATGACATAATTAAGCTTCAAAATGAATATTTAACACAATCTGGCTGAGAACCTTCATCTTGCACATCACCACACTGAATTATTCATGAAGAACAAACCAAACCAAGTCCACCCCCCGCTGGTGTCCTCACCTTGGCTCTGGCCTCCCGGGCAGCCTCTGCCTCTGCAGCCATGGCCCTCTGCAGCTGGACAGGCAGCTTCACGTCCTTGATCTCCACACGCTCCACCTTAATGCCCCAATCATCTGTTGCCTCATCGAGGGTGGCCTACAGCAGGCGGGACAGGTGAGTTAAGCCACACACCCGGCTCAAACGAATGCCCAAATTTGAAGAATGACCAATAAACCAAATTAGGGCTTTAGTATTTGTATTATGGGTTGATAACTGTAAGAACGTAACTGTTGTAAACTAACAAAACCCCCCAGAGCTTGACTGATATATTGAAGGAATTCTGTGGCATAATTCCCTTCAACAGCAAGTACTGACACAATGATGCAGGGAAGGCCTCGTCTCCTGCATCCCTCCCATTTTTATTTGACAGAGTGCCATCCCAAGAGATCTTGACAGGGCTCTGCCTAAAGCTCCAAATCACCATCTGGCTTATCACTTAGAAGGTAGAACAGGTCTGCACCTTTAGGTTATCCATGGGATCGCTGCTTACCAGGTGTTTGATGGATCCCTAAAGCTGCCCATACCTGCATGCTGTGTGCAATCTCCTCCCGGTCCGAGAGGATCTCCGACAGGTTCTTGGTGCCCAGGACGTTCCTCAGGGTGGTCTGTGCCAGCAGCCGGGTGGCAGAGTCGGCGTTGGTGATGTTTGCCACGGCCAGGGTGGCGTTCTGGACCCTGTAATAAACCACCCCGTCCACGTTCACCGTCACCGAGTCCTTGGTCAGGATCTGCAGAGCAGTGGGGAATGCAGAGAATATGCAATAAATACCAGGTTAATTACCAGGATAATTATGTATTTGTTTTACTAGACCAACCCCTGCTTTTTCCAGGGGAAACTAGTTTTTCCAGTGTCTTGAAAACAGAAGTCCTTATACACATATGCTGCATGTGAACGTCCCAGTGTTCACAAACCTCCCAGTAAAGCTCTGCAAAGCTGACACTAAATACGGGATTAGAACACTTCTCCGTGAAAAATACATTCCATTAGCTTTGCCATAACGTTGTTTTTAACTCACTTCTTTGAATTCACAGAGGGATCTGCATGACATACCAGTGATGGGAAGAAGAAAACACCAGCAACTATTTACCCTGACATGCAGCTTCACCTGGGAAAGCTTAAGCTGTGGATCTGGATCTGGCAAGCTGCAGAGGAAATCCAATCTGTGAACATCCTCTGAGTCTGAGTCAGGTGAAATACTGAATGAAACACTGGGATGTTAAGTGAAGAATGTCCTTGCACAGACAGACAGGTATATTTGAAGGTTTGGAAGATGGGCATCCTAGAAAGATGCATTGGTATTAATTCCATTTTAAAGAGGGGTTAAAAAGAGATTGGAGTATGCTGCACGAACATGGGAAGGGGTGTCCACATTCCAAGTCAGTCAGTTACTATTACCTTTGACAAGAAAGGGGGAAGTGGGAATTACTCAACCCTCAAGACTTAACTGCTCTGTCCCTTCCCAAACTACCTCTTTGAACAGGCTTTTCATAACAGCAAAAACTAAAGAATGAGTAACACACACAGAAATCATGTTGTACATATAAAAATGGATTTCTGCCTCTACCTACGGAACACAAACAGACCTAAATCCATAAGCATAACTTAATCAAGTCAAAAGAAAAACTGGATTACTGATGGCTTGACTAATGGCACATCAGCAGCTGCAAGCACATGGTGCCTGCAGTGATTAGGTTTCTCCCAATTACCCTTTACAGTGTAGCAGGACAGCTGCCATTTATCTCAATCGACAACTAACAATGAGCAACAAGCCAACAAGCAAATCTGACAGGAAGCAGATGCACCAGACAGGTTGCATCAAGCATCTCTGTCTTGCAAAATACACCAGACACATGAGGGATACAGTTATAACCATCAAGATGCAATTGTTCACCGGCTTATTTTTTAAAAGGGCAGGTGGTTTTTATTCTTTTGTGGAGTTGGCTTAAAGCCCCAAGACATTCTCCTACCAACCAAAGAGGCTGAAGGAAAAACAGACTGGAAGTAGAAGTAATTTTTCTTGTTTTTCAGTACCTTCAAGCTGAAAGGCATCAAATGGCACAGGGAGTGGTACCACGTCCACCATGTTGCTGTGCAGGGCAGGGCACAGAAGTCACAGGTACACCAACCCCAGCTAAGGTTGCTGACCACTCATTCCCCTGAGTTGCTATAAATAGCATTTGATGTATATGCCAATTTCATCCCAATATTTTAGCTAGTCTATACATCAAGGTAAACTGGCACAGGACAGATCACTGCTGCGTTTGGAACCCTTCCAGATCTCACAGAAGCAATTAGGGAATGTTGTACAAAGCCCAGCAGCCCTCATTCCAAAGCCCTCCCATCCCAGCTCTCAGGCAGAATTAAATTATCTCATCTGCTCCTCAGAGGACAGCATCACTTGATTTCCTTACTTTCCCTTACTGATGACATTTCTAAAGAATATATGTGTATTCTTCATAATACATTGCACCTGCACAAGAAATCTATGTTTCAACCAGATGTTACCCAAAACTGAGAGGGGAAATGCACAGAATTCTACCAACACTTTATCAGATGCAAAGGCAAATGCAAACTCACCTCCTGGGGAGGAATATCGAAAGAGATGGTTCTCATATCAACTTTGATGAAGTTGTCTGTGCAGGGCAGGATAAAAAACAAACCTGTACCAAAAGAAGATGTGAAAATGGGTCATTAAAGCAGAGGAAACTCGGTAATGAAATAAGCTGAATTCCAAGCACTGAGGCTGTGGAGTTCTTTGTGAGGAGCTCAGCAGTACAATGCTTATCAGTGGCTTCCAAACCAGGGTAAGACTTTCAAAAGCATATGCTGAGAAACTTCACTTTTTTGGGGTATCACTTATTCAGAGATCTTGAACATTTCAGAAAAAGATCCCAGAACTGTTAACAGTTACATTTAAAAATGTCCTCCACATTGGGGACTAATTCTGGCAAGCAGAAACTATCAGCCTCCTTTTGTTCATTGATGACTGAAATTCTTGAACTTGGAATATTGCAAAACCTGGATGAAAAGGAAGGAAGAAGCTCCTGCCCCTTTCTGTCACCCTGAGAAGCAGCAGTAACAGCTGAAAACAACATTCTTCCAGATCTCAGCGTTTCTAATACACACAGGCAACTTTTCAAAACCATCAAATACTTCAATGGCTTCTGTCAGTTTTGAAGGACACTGAGGCTTTTGGGCCAATTGGGTTTTAACTGATACATCAAACTTCTTTTCTCAAAGAACACATTTGCTGCCACTATTTTTCCCTTACATTCAGTGCTTTTGATTCTACCTGCAGATCACACATTACCAAAGAGAGCTGGGCAAGGCTCACAGATAATTAGTTTTGCTGCCTTCTCCACATAAAGTATGAATTATAGATCCTTCTGAGCTGGAAGGGACCCAGGAGGCTCATCGAGCCCAATTCCTGTTGTAACACATCCTCTTACTGGTAGTTACAGAATTCTTGAGAAATCCACTCACCACTCCATTGCAATGTCCCTCCCCAGCTCTTGCTTTGCCAATGACTAATCAGAGCCAGGGGCTCTGCAGGACATACCTGGGCCCTTTGCTCCCCCTTTCAAGATGCGTCCAAGGCGGAATATGATGGCTCGCTCGTACTCCTTTATGATCTGGAACAGATTGTGGGATGTCATGCAAGGGCTTCCAGAAGCCACAGGATGGATTACAAACTATTACACACTTGACAGACTTGGGTCTCAAATCTAACACACATTTCTCTACTGGCTGCTTTTGAGAATTTTAGCCTAGATTTTACAGTCAAAGAGCAAAAGGAAAGATCAGGACAATATTGCACAGACTATCAGCCTGGGCAGGTCCAAGCACTAGCAGCAGCCATCAGGAATATCCTGGCAACAACACAACAAAGTGCAGTATTTGTGACCCAGCAGGGATCTTTCCAGCTCAAATTATGATGTGGTATATCAGCCAGCCCGGGAGGAAATAAATTCTCCTGGCTGGAAACTGAAAACATCAAGCTCAAAGTGATCCCAGATGACACAGTGTGTTCAAATGTGTCACATACAGCCACAGCTGTGTACATACTTATATATTTACATATTTCATATTTAGACATATACATACATAGAGATCTCCTTAAAAAATAAAAATATATCAGTCCTCCAAAAGTAATTATGGGTTCTTGCAATTATTCTGATCTCCCACACTAGCTTCTGTACTAATGACAACTGGGCAGGTACAGGAAAGAAGTCAATGCAGGAATCATTTGGACAAAATATTGTAATAGCACTTTTAATTTTGTTGTGAAGATGAATGCACTGAAGAGCTGAGGATCTGCTATACACATTCAAGAAAGAGCAGAGTTGGGTTAATTTGTGTTGAAAACAAGCAACTCAAACTGAGAACAATAATAACCACCCTGCATTGCCTCAAGTTTTAATCCAATTTAGCAGTGAACAATTTTACCTTTATGCACATCCAGATCGATATGGGAAATGTAAGAACAGTGAAAACCAGAGAGGTGATCACCAGGATCCATCCACACACCCCGAGGCCTGAGTCTGCATCATCTGCTACAAAAGAGCAGAAATGTTGAGATTTTAAAAACCAAGAGTGCCTGTTAAAGAAAGTGCTTAAGTGGGGTATTTATGTTGAATGTTCCTTGAAATAAGCCACTGTTAGCACTACTCCTCTGGCCAAATGCATGCTGTTTAGATTAGAAGTCAAATTAAAAGCCAAATTCTGCTTTCATTTTCACTGTCTCTAGAAGTTGTGCAAGACAGCTGAAGGCAGAATGTGCATTTATGCAGAATTAAGTATACCAGCATTTCAGTATTGACTCTCAAATGACTCCCTCTTCTCTGTTTTTTTCCTAGAAAAGTGGCCAACAGGCAGCAGTGGAAACCCTGCTCTCTCCTTGTCTGACAGGTCAGAGGACACTTGCTTGTGAGTGAAACGAAGCACCCCACACCCTGACAGCTCTGTGACTGCACACTTAGAATTTGGTTTCTGTCCCAGCTGTCACAGGTGCAGAGCTAAGAAACCCACAGCTCTGAGCCCTGTGGTATCCTGGAAGGAGGGTAAGATGAGATCTCGTAAGATCAACCAGATGTGAAATGAAGCCTCTGTGAAGAATGTTTTGGCCAAGTCCTGTGTCATGAGAGGATCCCAACTGAGGGGATCTCTGGAGTCAAATGACGAGCTGGAGGTTCCAAATGCTGCACAGCTCAACCCAGCAGTGCACCACGATAAGACACAGACCCGCTGGGAGGCACTCAGGGCTCCAGGAGGTTTCTTATCCTGCCAGCCAAGACTCTCAGTGGGCTGCCAGAAGCCCTCTGCCAAGCAGGGATATCCCAGAGGGGAATGCTGCACTCGCAGCCACCACGTTCCTACTGTGCAGATACCGAATTTCCTCTCTCTTGCCAGAAGTACAGAGTGCCAAGAAGCACCCACAAAGCTCAGAAAAACACAATTCTCACATTTACATCAAAGGCTGTTGCTTCAGGCCCACACTCCCTGACGCTGCTGAGCTGTAAATACCCCTCACAGTGCTGCAAACATGCAAACCTTATCCTAAACTGATTGATTACACAGATCCTTAAAGGACAGTGTCTTGTTATCTACTGCACTGCGTTCAGCAGCTTGCTTAGAAAGGAACTGAAATGAAGAATCTAGAAGTTTTCATTTAGTGCTGCCTGGAATTATACCCTGATTTGTCTTCTGTGGTCTCCAAACACACCTCTAGTTCAACAAAATGGTCAGTTATAAACAGTAAGTCTCTGAGTCTCCACCCTAACCTGTTGAACCTCAGTTTTTGACTAAAGTCACAAAAGTCAGCAAAATAACCAGGAAGTTTCCAGTCCTCTGTTTCAGACTGGGTCTTGGAGCTACTCCTAGCCTTTCAAGTGTGATGGACTATGGAGGTGGTGGAGAATAGTCAGTTTTTGTCTCTCACAGAATTTTGAACTTTATGAAGTTAATTAAAGCTCCTGAAGCCAGCTGAGCATCTTATCTGTCATTTGTGTCCCTGTCACATATCAGTATAACAACCTCAAGCACGTGTCAGATCATTTTAAAGTTACCTAAAGATGCCCCACGGGTTTACTGTTACACAGTGGAAACACCAGCTCACAGCAGTATTTCCAGGAAATGCATTACCCACACAAAATCCTGTTAAGCAGCTGCAAGCATTAAGCAACATCTGTAAACTCATTAGGGAAGGGAACATCACTTTTCATTTGGCAACAAGGTATTAAGCCAGCCTAAAACCATATATAGTATTCACAGTCCACTGGTGAGGAAGAAGCATCTCCCTTTCTCTTTTAGGATCGTTGGGATTGGAAAAGACCTTTAAGATCATGGAGTCCAAACTTTTACTTAACAACTTTTATAAACCTAAAGGAGCTGAGTTCTTTAGTTCTCTACAGTTTAATATCAAGTCCTGGCCACCAAACACCCACCTGCGTTACAGAACTACAGCTGGGAAAGAACTTATCCATTGGCTACCCTGTTGAACGTGAACATGTAGAAGTCACACCTCAAATAAGGTAAAATTTCAAGACTGAGTGAGCTTTGTATGGCACCAGTGTCCCATGACGTGCTGTCTTTCACAATGCAAGAAGGGAGAGTCGCTGTCTTGTGGAAGACCATATGAAATACAAGAAACACACCTGGCACCCTTGAAATGAGTTCCCTTATTGCTGTTATTGAACCATCTCATTTATGGGGCTTGGAAAACTTCACCAATGAGCTCATTGACCCTGGATCCTGAGAGCAGCCAGCTCACAGCAGGGAAATGGGACTGACAGAGGTGGTGCAGGTGTCACACTTCAGCTCTTGCAGGTCACGTCCATTTCTGTCCACCTCATACACTGACGAAAACATTTCAACCCACACTAAGTGTTGGCTGACAGCATCTCTAACAATGCCACTGGAATTTTGTCCTAAATTAAAATGCTGGGAAACCCACAACTTGGATTTACAGCCTGCTGTGGTGTGCAAATCAAGGCAACCAATAAAAAGCAAAAGTTCTTGAGCAGCCTCTTCAAGAAACAAGCTGCAAGGAGAAAGAATATAAAAAAAAAATTAATTGAATCAGCCCTCAATGCCTTTAAGGCTGACGGGAATAGTCACCGTTACTTTAGCAAGAAATTATCACTTGGATCATCAAACAGTATTAACAATTTAAAATACACACCAAGTGCTGAAGGCTATGATGGAAGGGGAAAGTTCTCATTACTGCTCGAGGTGTGGCACACACTTCATTTGTGATTTATTTCCTCCTGCAAAGACTGCACAATCCAAACGAGCAAAATCCAAACTGTCAAACAGGAAAGATGTGCCAGTGAGAGGAAGGGATCTTCCCCCCATGCCTGCAAACAACCACCTCACTGAATACAAAATGCTGCTTTCCATGAGAACTGAGGTCTTCTCAGAGCATTTTACATGGGAGATAGCCAAAATCATGCCATCTAATGATGAAAACTATATGTAATGCCATTTACTCTCTAATTTACTGCGGTCACACAGGAGCTGCAGGAGAAACCCCTCAACAACATGTTTGGAAAAGGTTTGGAGCATCCAAGACAAGGTTGCCATCAGTGTCCACGGGGAGGTATTAATAACTAACATAGTTACAGCATGAAATGCAGATCCTCTCCAAGGATACCAGCACTAACATGTGCTCTTAGGCATGAGGCCCAAACAGATCTACAGTTATTTATACAACAACTCAGATTACCCAGCCAAAGGCTTCGTATACAAAGCCATCTTATAAATACATTTCCTTCTCCGGTTGCAAATGAGAAAAGCATAAAATAAATCATGACTTTTTCTAAACAATGCAAGTAACAGGAAAACACTCCTACTTTCAGTGACTGAAACTGTAAGTTGTGTTATCTCAGTGAATCATCTCCAAAATCTCCTCGCCTGGGTTACACTCACACCGACTGACTGGAAGGGGAAAACCCACTTGAATAATGACACCAAGAATTAAAAATTGATTACAACTTCATTGCCCTGATTGAGGAAATACAACTGACTTCTACCACTTCCTCCAGTGGCACGGACAGAACATGCTGCTGCAGTGAAGAGTGTAAGTGGTGTAAGCAACCAGTCCCCAAACTCTTCCCGTTGTCATTTACTGGTGCAGCGCCCCGGAGTGACTTCTGTTGACTCTGCTCGTCATTATTTGCGTAGCTTTCCCCTCAGTGATCCGAGTTACCGCACAGGGAAGGAAAACACACACACAGAGCCCGGGTTACGCCACCGGGGCAGCTCGGGGTGATGCTCCGGGGACTGGAGGGGCGACGAAGCTGCCGGGAATCATCACCATGTGCGGCCCCGATAGGTGGGGGGGAAGCGGGTTCAGCCCCCGTCAGCCGGGGCTGGGGGCTCAGACCCCCCTCGTTAGGAGGGGCTGGGGGCTCAGACCCCCCTTTAGCCCAGGATGGACTCACAGAGCCCCCTTTAGCCCAGGTGAGGGCTCAGACACCTCCCGTTAGCCCAGGCTGGAGCTGGGACGCCCTTTAGCCCAGGCTGGAGCTCTGAATCCCTCCCCTTTAGCCCAGGGTGGGCTCAGACCCCCCTTTAGCCCAGACTGGGGCTCAGACCCCCCTTTAGCCCAGGCTGGGCTCAGACCCCTCGGGGCTGAAGCGGGGCCGAGGCACGACCGCTCCTCGCTCCGACGAAGGATCCTCAAACTTTCCTCCGCGACTGAATAAAGCAACCACTAAATAATAACCAAAACCGAAACAAAAAGAAAACAAGTCGGAGCAAGAGAGAAAGGGAGACCCGACGGCGGCCGCTCGGGGACAGCCCCCCGCCCGCTCCCCGCGCCGCCCTTACCTGGCCCCCGCCGGCTCTTCGGAGGGAGCCCCGCTTCGTGGTCTGCCATGGCCGTGCCGTGCCCTCAGAGTACCCCTGGCCGTGTCCTCGCCGTGTCCTCGCTGTCCCCTCCCTGTCCCCTCCCTGTCCCTGGCCGTGTCCCCTCGCTGTCCCCTCAGGGCTCCCTC
>JAWWEE010000036.1:1909516-2048311 GCA_035221455.1 Xenops minutus | reverse complement strand
CCCCCCCCCCCCCCCCCCCCCCCCCCCCCCCCCCCCCCCCCCCCCCCCCCCCCCCCCCGGAAAATTCCCTCTATTTATTCCTTGGTCAGGCAAAACGGAAAGCAAACCTTCTCCAGCTGAAATCCCCACCCTTCCCATGGGATCCGCAGCACAGCAGCCTCTCCGGTGCTGTGTTATTTACCACCAAGGGAAATAGCCGGGCTCAGACTGGAATGTTGGAGTCCGTCAGGCCAGTGGATCCTGGCACACGTGTGTGCCACCCCCTGGGCATGTGGGTACCACCCCCTGGCACTCGCTGGAGCAATGGGGCTGAGCATGGAGGGTATTTGGGGGTGGTTGTCCATCTGTCCATCGCAGGGGCACAGATCTCTGTTGGATCTGTTGCTCAGCTCAGCCTGTCTCACTGGCTCAGGTCATTCGAGGCTCGTGGGCATCCCTTAGCCCAAGTAATTCTTAACCCAAAACCTTGTGCACCCAGGGGGGTGCACCCACACCCAAGCGGTTGCCCCCACCTTGTTGCTCCTGCTGTCTGGGTGTCCACAGCTCCCAGCAAAGCTCTAGGCTCCAGACACTGGCAGGGGACCTCGCTCAGCCTCCCCCCTCTAACACACACAGGCTGGACCGTCCTGCCCTCCAAAAAGCATCATTTTGGTTTCCTGAAGGTTTTTCTCCAGCCTCTGGAAGCTCTAAGAGATCAGGTTGGAAACATCCCTTAAAAGCAATAAAGACTGCATTGGTTTGTGCTTCCTTAGGGAAAGCTGGAAAAGGGTATTTGTTTTCCCAGCCTTTGTCTCTGCTTGCGCTCCTTTCCCGCAGCTTTCCCAGGACGGCCGAGCCTGCGCTGACGCTGCTGGGAAGTTTCCAAGCCAGACCAGCAGCCTTGCTCACACCTCCTCCAAAGGGAAAGCTCATTAAATTGATGATCCAGGGATCCTTTATCCAGAATCTCCCATTCTTATTAGAGGCATTAATTAAAACAATAGCAGATCAAAGCACTTTGAAGCATCTCATTTGGGATGATTCCTCCTCCCCTCCGCATCCCGGCTTTTGTTCTCATCCCTTTGAGGTCAGCGGTGCTGTTATTGCACCAGCAGCATCCCGGGGCAAGGCAGGAGCAGCAGGAGCAGGAGGAGCAGCCGAGCGTCTCCCTGCGGCTGCAGGAGCAGGGCACAGGGGCAGGGGTGGAAAAGCAGCTCCTTCCTCCCTCCGTGCCATCCCAGGCGCTCCCGCTGTCCCAGCCCTTCTGCACGGCTCGGAGCAGCCTCGTCCTGCAGGGCCAGCGGAGCAGCCGCGCTGATGGGCTCCGTGTTCTCCTTGAGCAGCAATTAGCAAGTACTCGGTGTGATGGGCATCTCCTCTGAACTCCTCTTCAGGCTCTTGCCGCAGCTGCTTATTAGCGTTGGGGAGAGCGGAGAGCGGCCTGACCCGGCGAAATCGGCAGCCTTTTATTAGCGCTGCAGATAATTACGTTTAATAAGGACACCGGCTTTTCCCACACCAGATAGCTGAACCATCCATCTTCCCTTTAATAATAAAACCCTCTCCAACTCATTTACATTCATTGTTCCTTTTGCAACGCAACATTACACGCGTTTTATCACCCCCGCATCTAACGCAGGCACCTGGCAGGTGAAGTGCCCGTGCCATGGGGAGGGGGTGTTCCCAGGAGAGCATGTCCTCCTCCCCATCCCCAGGGGCCTGGCAGCCCTTTGCCTGGGGAGCCACAACCCCTGAGCACAAGCACCTTGGAACATTTCACAATAACTCTGTGGCTTTGTGGACTCTGGAGCAATTACTCACCTGGCACAAACCTGCACTGCAGGGATTGCGTCTCCAGAGATCAGAGAATGAATCATGGAATGGTTTTTGTTGGAAAGAACCTTAAAACTCATCTCATTCCATCCCCCTGCCATGGTCAGGGACACCTCCCACCAGCCCAGGTTGCTCCAAGCCCTGTCCAACCTGGCCTTGGACACTTCCAGGGGTGGGGCAGCCACAGCTTCTCTGGGCAACCTGTGCCAGGGCCTGCCCACCCTCACAGGAAGGATTTCTTCCCAATATCCCATCTATCCCTGCCCTCTGGCTGCTGAAATGTCCTGTCCCTCCCTGGTGCTGAAGCACAAACCCCATTGCCCTGGGTTGTGGTGATGAGGCCAAGACTGTACAATTTATTCATGGTATCAGAAGTGGAACATGCTGGTCAGAGATGAAAGCTGTGATTCACCAAGCCCGTGTGCTATTTCTGTCCATGCTTTTATTCACTTGATTTCACTTTCTTAATCAACACAGATCAGTTCACAGCCTTAGAATTCATTATGCACCATCTATTCATCCTCACTTTCTACCAGATCTTTCAGTAGTGCACGACAGAGACTGATTCTCACTTAATCAAGTTTTAGCTCAGAAGTCAGTGGCACCTCGTGCTGGCTGTGATTAATTCCCTCCCCATTCCCCGGGCCATACAAGTGGCTTCATTATGAACAGAGCATATGGTCATGTTTATAATTGGTGAGACTGAGGCATCTTCATCTTTGAATGTCTTCTCATATTGACTGTTGGAGCAAATGAAATAACACATGTATTTTTTTACTTGTGCTCTAATGAGGAAAAGCACTGAATTAAGGCAATCTAAATAGTAATAGATGCTGTCTGTTCTCTCACACCCTCTGCACAGTCATGGGTTCTTACAAAGCAACAGATGGTTCTAACAGCCAAGGGGGATTTGACTCTCCCCTTTTGTACACGTTGCACCTCCTGTATGTATTGTAAAATCTCAGTAGAGCAGAGATGTTTGTGGAGATTATAGGAGTGCAATAAATACTTTGGGAATACAGTGCAGGTATGCAGAAAATAGCCTTGTTTACTGGCTTTGTCTTGCATAGATGTGAGTAAATTATTTAACAACTCAACACAAAATATACAAGAAACCTGCTTGAAAAAACAAACATTTTTTCAGTTGCAAATTAAAAGAAGAAATCAGAACATATTACACACCCAAAAAAATTGTGTTTGCCCATAAGCAATGGGATACTTGGAATTTTAGAACTCTTCTTGAGATTTGAGGGCCATTGTTACCAATTTAGTATGATGAGAATTGTTTTGGAAGGCCCTTAAATAAATTCAGTGTGTCTGGATTTGCCATTTGTGTTTTACTGAGGTAATTAAAGTCACTACTGTGCCCACACTCCAGTTTAGGAACTACTTGGACTGTTTTACACTGAGTATAGATTGACACTTTAAATCAAAAAGCAACATGGAAAACAGTAGAAATTTGTTTCCAGTTAAAGGAATTTTCTTGCTCCCCACCTCCTCAGAAAACTCAGAGCTACCTGCAGTTTCTTTCCTCTTGCTTTGGCTCCTCATCTTTTGTTGAGCTGCTTGCTGCTACTTTCCTTTGGGGGATGAGGAAATAATGTTGCACAAGTAAAATGTGGAATATAATGTAGAGAGCACTGTCTCCAACAGCAGCTGCCAGGCAACCCTAAAGTTCAGGATTTTTCATGCTGACACAAGTGCTTGATACTGGAAATGAAATATTTCTGCTTTGACTTGTCTGATTTGTTACTTAAATGGCTTGAGTGGAGTACACCAGGTATTTGGAGCTCTAGCACAGAATAAAAGCAGTAATTAAGAAGAGTTTAGATAATTTTAAAGATAGTGGTTTAATGGGAGAAAAATTTGCCATCTCCATTGCACAAAACCAAACAGAAACAGGCTGGTGCCAACAGCTGAACAATGTAAAATAACGACTGGCTTTGGCTCTACGAGGCTGTTTAAGCCAAGTGAGTGAAATTATCCCAATGACTATTCACAGGTCAAAAGATAAAAATTACCTCAGGAGTCTCATGCATTTCTGGCCCTTGGAATTCCACTCTCCTGTCACCGGCTGAGTGAACTCTCCAAGCCCAAAGAGGTCAGCTTTATTCTGCCCATTTTCCACATGGCTAAAGAAGGAATTCACATGGATTTCAGACCCATTCTGCAGGTTATTGGTAAGACTTCATTAAGCACAGAGTCACCAATCTTAACGACCCCTGGGCTTTACCCTGAGCAGCTCAGACTCTGCCTTGTGACTGAGGGGATGCTCCTTCAGCATCTAAATCTTCTGTGTTTACCTCTGGATATTTTAGGAGTTATACCCACGCTCAGTACAGTTAACTGCAAGTCCTGACTGAGCTGAAATTACCACAGTAATTCCAAATATATTATGTGCAATATTATGTAGTAGAACAGAAGAGTTACAACAAACTGTTTACCCCCTAGGGCCAGCAATACCATTATTTGGAAAGAAAATAGAAATTATGAAGCCATTCTGGCCTCTGACTATCTTGCTCTAGTTGGTTAGAAGGTTAAATAAATGTGATGACTACATGTAAATGACTAGATATGATGATAAACCTTTCAAAAGGATATTGCTATATTTAGTAAATCTCTAATAAAGTGCTGCCTGTAGAAGCTTTTACTCAAGCTTTCTTTAGAGCTGTCAAGGCGCTCTTTAGTCAGTGACTTTTATTGCTTGTCTCTATGCGGTGTTTGTTGAGCAGCTGATTATCTGATCATAGAACAGTTTCTGGTGTGCTTTGTGAAAGAAATATTTTATTTTTATTTCTACTGCTTCAGCAGGACAATTTCATATTGAGTACATCTGTTCTTATTAGTCATAGCTAAAGTAGCAGGAGGGAGCCCCAAGAAGCCATAAAGATTTTTTTTACAAGTTTTGTGACAGATATGTTACTTTGTGACTCCCCACTGGCCTGATTTTTGCTATATTTTGAAACTTATTTAGCAGAAAGCCTTTTTTAGCATTATTACTGTTAATTATTTTACTTAAGTAACAAGATGCTATTTTCATTTACAACGTGGGAGAAGTTGGGTATATACATAAAACACCATAATCTGACTTCAGTGCTATTTTGGTATCTGATTTATTTATTTTAGTTGAACTAGATGAATTCAAAGCAATTATTTTGTGTCTATATGCGGTGGGGATATTCCTGAAAAGTGGCTGATTTTCTGTGCATGGTCTCTTTCCTTGCATTTAACTCACATCAGTTTCCAAATACTGGGTGGGGGCTAGTTTTGGGCAGAAATCTCTGAGGAACACCACAAGCCAGGAGGGAATTGGGCTGTAATTTCAGTAACTGTAAGTGTTTACTGGTAATCAATATAGAGCTGCAGTTAAAACATTCACAGTGGCAGCATAAAACAACCCCTGACATCTTCTGCTCCACTCGAGATTCTGTGCCATCGCCTTGGCCTTTGTCTTGTGTGGATTCAAGCCATGACTAGTTTCCCTGGGCCTCCCTAAATTGTCCTGCTGTGTCTCAGGATTGAATTGTCCGTGTTCCTGGTAGGAGTGTGGCTGTGGGTCACACACTGTGACTGTGTCACAGAGCTTGAGTTCATGGGGAGATAAATTACTGTGCCTGAGAGGGGCAGTGGAGCCCTCTTGGTCCTCCCAGGTTCATCTGTGCCTCACATCCCTTGGATACAGAGATTTTACTCCCTGGACTGTTCCTGTTTGCTGCTGCAATGCACTCCAGTGGCTGAGGGAATGGTTCCACTGCAGCTCATGGATTGCATTAAACCTGCCAACTCCTGCTGGGTTCTCTGGGTACTGGTGTGTTATCACACCACATTGGACCTTTACTTTAACATGCATGTGCCTGCAGGAGGGGCATGCAAAGAGCAGTGTGGGCTATAACCAGCTCTCTGCTTCTCTCCCTGCTCCCACCAGAAGTCCATGAGGTTGCTGATTGATTGGCCCTTGCTGATGCTGCATCTGTCTTTGTCCTGTTTTGCTGCCTGTAGCCAGGGAGTGGACAGTGGTCTGAGTATCTCCTCACCAGCAGCTGAAGATGCATCTCCTTCAAAGCCTGCAAGTGATTTCCTAAATTACTATTTTTGCTCAATTTGCAGAAGACTTGAGGTCTCGTTCCTTATTAAGTTGTTGTAAAGCTCCCTCTGACTCTGGTTAGACTGGAATCACCATGGACAATGAGTGGAATCCCACTGCTTGCCTTTCCTTTCATCCACAGGACTGTGTCTTAATGGGTTGCAAACTTTCTCAGTCATCTTGCATTTGGAAGGGATTTATGTTTCTATTTCTTGCTGTATGGATTTCTCCTTTGGCTTTTTCATGTGGGTTTAAAATACACTGGAAGTGGCTGAACAGTCTGTCCAGAGGTGCCAGTTACACTGAAGAAATTATAGTCATGCCAATGTTTCCACTATAAAATGCATTTCTCCAAGTTTTATTACTCGGCTTCAGTAGTTTGTTCTTGCAAACAAGATGTACACTCAGACACAAGTTGTTTTGAAATGTGTTTTAAATGTCCATTTGCAAATTTTTGAGCTGTAACACAACTGGGGAGAGACCTGAGCAGTCGGCTGAGTTTTGGCTTCCATAAATCACAGAGAAATGTATTCTTTCTCCTGGTGAAATGGTGCAACTTGTACCTAATGAGCCTCACTGTGGTGGGGACATTAGGCTTAACATTTGTTTCTGCTGTGATTGCAGGAAAACATGAAAATGAGAAACTTTTCCTGTTACACACAGATTAAAAATTCTAGCTAAGTTTTGGTACTATGGGGCAGAACTGAATGTTTCTTTTTCCTTTATTTTCTTCCAAAATATTTTAAAGTGTACTTAAATATAGTCTGAAAACATTATTTAGTACAGAGAAAACCCAAAGTGTTGCATCTGGAAATTAAATTATTTCCTCCTGTGTTCCAATTAGAAACCAGTTTGATGTTCCTAATATATGCTGGCATGACAAGAACCTCTTTGTCAGAAAAGCCTTGTCTCTTTCAGCAGTAATATTAGTCAGGTTTCTCTGGTTGTCATTGATAAAATTCTTTAATTAAAACTTAAATTATGTCATATAATTCACTCTGGGAGACCAAAGGGGCAGAGTGCAGGGATGAGGCAGTCTTGCCCTTTGGTAGAAAGTATTTTATTGCTTCCTTCTCCCAGTTTTATTCTGTGTCCCTTTGTTTGCTCCCTCTAAGGTGGCAAAGCCTGCCAATGAGCCTGAAGTCCGTTCTCCTCTCCGGCTGGGAATGTCTAATGAGGCAGTGCATCCCAGCCTTCCCTGCTTTCCTCCCCTCTGCTCCAGTCAGTCTTTTCCAGGGTTGGCAGGGTCCAAAATCTGCACAGGGCTGTCTCTTGCTCTTGAGTGACATACTCCACTGGGGGTGAAGTGCCAGCAGAGAGGTTCATTGGGAGGGAGAGAGGAGCTCAGGTTTTCATGGAGCTGCTGTTTGCAGCGAACCTCAGTCTCTGCAGTCTCATCCCTGCCTGCCTTGCAGCTGTCCCATGCCAGCCCTGCTCTGCCAGCTGCTTCCTCAGAACAAGTCTGGCACAAGTTTACAGGCAAGGGTTCCTGTCATTGCCCATCTCCAGGCAATGGCCACACTGCGGTGGGGGGATGGTCGGAGAGACCCCATGGTCAGACTTTGCATCTTTTCATTACCTCTGCATCGATGTGCAGCCAAAATGCCTCAAGCTGTTACTAAGTGAAAATGACACATTAACTGATTTCCCCCTCACAAACAGAAGCCGGAAGACAAACTCCTCACCTGAAGCAGGTGCTCCTGGGCGGTGTCACACCCGCCTCACACGGTGTGAAATCACTTTTGTTCAGCCTCAGGTTTTGTCATGAACTCAGAGCACCACCAGCTCTCACCAAAAGTAATTAACTCCAAAAAAAACAACAACAAAAAACTCCTGACAAGGCATTATGGCACTAGAGAAGTTAGAAAGGCTTGAAGGAGAAAAGTAATGTCAGTAGGTTAGATGTTAAAGACCATAAAGCTAATGATAAATACAGCCCAATTAAACTGAGCCACAAACTTTTCCAGCAGGTTCTATCCTGCTTTAATGGCTGGGATTTACAGCCAGCAAACTCCATCTCCTTGAGACTGATATAAATAGAGACATAAAATGTCAAGCTTGACAAGTAGCATTTCATATCAGGCACTGTCTTGCTCATTGTGTTCTCCAGTCACTGATTGTCCTTTAATACCAAACTGTAAACCCACCTTTTCAATCAGCTTCAAGCCAAATGTTCTCTATTATAGTGGAACAACCTCTGTAGTAAAAAATATTTTGGTTCTGCTGAGCAAAGAATTTGCCCTGTGCATAAACACCCATCTCTGGGTTTCATTGTTGATTTCAAATATAATTTGCTGATATGAAGATTTCTTCCTGTTTCTGTTGCTCTTGGATGCCGCCGTAACTTTTTGGAAATCATAAATTATTTTCTTATGCAATTAGGAAAAAATGATAGAAATAAGATCTGTGTCAATGGTAGTTGAAACCTGTATGAAAGGTCTAGTGCAGTTTGAGTATGTGCTTACAAGAACTGGAGTTTTGAGAAGAGGGGACATCTCCAGCCTGTGGAAATAGCTGTACCTGTTTGGGATTATCAGAGCTCTGTAGGGAGAAACTGCCCAGTCACTGCATTGTGGAAAACATAGAGTGAAATTCCATGGAATCAGTATTCTAATTATTGTACAAACCAGGAAGAGCCAGTGATCCGTTGGACTAAACCTCTTTAAACTGTGTCCTGGAATCCCAGGCAAAGGGGTGCTGCTTCCATTTGAGATCCAACTGAACTTGGTTACTCCTGTGCAGTCAACTCACGTGTCACAGGTGTTGGAAGTGAAGGGGAGAACCCCCGAAGCTGGAGGACAAATATGCTGTTCATTTGGGGAGGGGGGAAATTTGTTAGTGAAGGAAACCCAGGACAACCACAGTGTAGGACCTAACATGGCTGGAAGGACAAACAGTTGGCCTTGGGAGTGGGATATGAGAATGCAAGTGCACTGGAGCAGGATTAGGTGACTAAACTGCCAGGGAAGGTTTGACAGTGTGAATGCAGTTGAACAGAAGGTCAGGGCACAATCCAGAAACTGCAGAGCAGAGCAAGGTGAGGAAGCTGCAAAATCTCCATCTGCCAAGAGGAAACACTCAACATAATTACCATTCCACTTTGTATTGCATAACTTTAGAGGATGAGTCTACGTTTAATTTATGAATGGGATACAGTCTAGAAGGATTTGGATGTCTTCTTTTATTCATTCACACTGCAGAGTCTGTTGGTGTGTACTCACAGTGCCCTTTTACCCACAGCTGAAATGACTGCTGGGTGTTATAAATAAATTCAAGGACAAGCAGTTGACTCCAGTTAAAAATGTAAGCAAGATGGATACAGCTGTACTGGGATAGCAGTGGATATCGTGGCCTTGATATCTTGTTTATGGCGTTATAAAGCTTCATTGTAAGAAATGACTCAAATGCTCTTTTTATTTCTTGAGTGTATTCTTATATACAGGCTTTGAATGGGGACATTTCCTGTGTGGTAAATTCTGTTTTGCCTTTGTATCTTCTGTCTCCAGCTCTGCCGTGTCATAAAATGTTCATTATGTTGAGCCCAAAGTGACTGAGCTGAACTTTCATGAGATGATTTGAGCTCCACAGCAAAGCCCAGGACCCAAGCACTTGCCTGAGCTCATAACTTTCAGCAAACAGTTGTAACCTCTGAGGATCCAAAGTGCTCCTCTGACTTTGCAAAGTGCTTTGAGACTTGTGGATGTAAAACTGTGTAGATGTATTGTTTATTTGGTTTTAGAAAGTAAATATTGATGCTCAGAACTAAGATGAATTAGCCTGTGGTGAATCAAACTGGTGATTTAGCATTACCTGAGGTTGCAGTTTGTGGTTCCTTTGGGGTACAAACAGAAGAAGAGACTCTTAAGATACTTCAACCTGATCCTGTGTATTTATTTATTCTTCTGTTTCATCCTTAGCCTCTCTTCATCTGTCGTGGGAATTAGGACACTTAAGTACATTTCCATGTTTCCTGCAGTAATTGGCCTAAAATCTTCAGCAGATGATGGTGTCAACTACGTTTGGAACTATTGGAAAGGAGAGTAGCATGAAGTTCCTAAATGTGCTTCCATACTTCTTTTTCCAACCTCCTGTTCAAACGGGGTCAGCTCCAAGGTCAAATCGGGTTGCTCAAGGCTCTGTCGTGTCTGGTATTGAAATCCTCCAAGGATGGACACTGCACAACCTGTTTGTAATGGTCAGGGGACATAGTATGAAAAAAAGTGAGGATTTAAAAGAGAGATTGATTTCTTGCCATGGTGTTTCTGTTCCAGAAGGGATCTTCCCAAATCTCCCACAAGGGGGAGTTTCAGCCTTTACTATGGGGGAACAAAAGGTGGCACCAAAGCGTGCCACAAACGCTGGTGCCCAAGCTGGTTTCTTCAGATAATCCCAGTGAAAAGGTTTTAATGCATCGGTAGCCATTGCCCAAACCCCAGGCCGAGGATTCCGAGGTGTTCACATCATTGCTGCACTTCGTGGGCTCTTTCAGGAACAGCTCTTTTCTTGTGTCTCCCTGGCATGTGTTTAGGTGCTCTGTTGTCACTTCATCCCACTTCTTGTTGGTCACCTGTGCATTAGAGGTGCTGAGCCTTCCTGCTGTGGAGGGGAGGAGCCTTTGGAACACGAGTGGGTGCCATTTTTTCATCCCTTGGCTCCAGGTTTGCTCTGGAGCCACTCTTAGGGAACCCAGTGTGGGAGGAAAGGCCTTTTGGGGAGCGCGTGGGCTGCAAATGCTGAGGAGCCACACCTACTACAGTCACTGCTGACTTTCACACTGCAGGCAGATGCATCCCCAGCTGTTGTTCAGGTGTGTTTTCCATGCTCTGACCAGAGGGAATTAGTCCCAAGGCTTAGCTTAGTCAGAGGGAAACACAGAGATGAATATCAGATGGGTTTGTGGCCTTGAACTGACAAGCGGAGTAAATGATGCTGATTGATACTGAAAGGCTCAGCTGTGAGGAAGCCAGGAAAGGGTTTGCTCTTCACCCTTTAACTGCAACTGTTCCCCACTTCTGGGTGCTTCCAGCATGCTCAGGAAGGTCAGAAACTTAGGGGCAGACTTTGAAAGTTATTCTGAGCAATTGACTATGAAAACAGGGATGTTATTTATTCTCCTTGCTAAAATTATTTGTGCAAAGACTGAGGCAGGGCAGAGTTGTATCATGCCAGCCAGCTCTGATGGTCCTCAGCTGCAAATTAAAGTGAAAAAATTAAAGCAACTTGAGTTTTAGTGAGTTTGAAAAACCTCTCCTCAGGATGCAAATAAGGAATAAAGGCAGAAGTCTGTCTCTACTGATCTTCTCTGAAGCACCAGAACCAAAGAGGGGCCTGTATTAGTAGAAGCTAACTGCTTTTAATCTATTGTAAGGCTGCACTGTTATGAAAAACCTTCTGGCTGAATTATACATTCCCTTATGTTTAACCAGAAAATCCATTAGAGGCACAGAGGCCACAGAATAGATCTTCATTTCAGATGGGATAAAGGGAGCCAAGGCTGGAACACCAAGAATATGTGGCAGAAGCTTAAAAAAGCTAAGTTAGGGGAATCAAATTAAGGAATTCAAAGAAATACTAAATGATTCAAAGGCCAAAGGAAGGCTGTCATGAAAACATGGTATTTCTGGTGTCCCACACACTGTTCTGCAGTCACTATTTGAAATGATCAAATTTTTGGGACCACCACCCACTGATTAGTTTGGACTTGCATAAAGTTTCCTGCTTTGGTCCAAGGAGTGACTGTGAGCTCAGGGAGGGCTCTGCCCCAAGCCCTTCTGTTTTCACATGGAGGCAAACACCATTGCTTTCAGCTGAAGTGCCCTTCTGCTGAAACTACTCACCTGATGTTGCTCTAGGAGAATGGCTGTTATATATCAAATGCAGATGGTGCTCCTGGAGGGTCATGTTGATCCTTGAGAGCAAAACCACGTTGCTCTTGGCTGAAGAGGAGTGAGGTTTACTGCAGGGCAAATCTCACTGTTGTTACTCCTGTATTTGTATGAGGTTCTGCTCCGTGGGAAGCAATGGGGTCCCCTCTAAATCCGTGCTCTGTATGTTCATGCAGTGGGGTTTGTGGGCATGTTGGAAGGGGGTGGCCCACCTGAAGTGTTTGCTTCTGTTCTTTGGTTTCTTCCAACATCAAAACGTCATTTATTTTGTCCATCTTCACTTGCTTTATAAAGGCAAGTAACTTCCCAAGTTTATTGGTGGTACATCTACCAAGAAAAATGAGTGTTCTAAACACATTTTAGAAATTCTCAAAATACGAGCCCTAAGTGCCTGTGAGTTTAGAGAAAAGGCACAGATTCTGGGGTAAATCACTTTATGAGATTGGTCCAAAGCATTCTGTAAGCCTGCAGTCAGTGCAACTCAACATCTTTTCTCTTTGTTAAAGAGAATGCTCAAATCCATTAGTTAATTCAAGCTGAATAAACTCTGTGGTGTGCCAAATACTATAAAAGGGAATATTGAATTGTTCCTTGGAAAGGCCCCTAGGATCTGTCATGTCTATTCAATACTTTTTTACTGAGATGCAGATCTGCTCCCATGTCTTTATGAACCATCATAATCTGAGGTTTGTTCCGTGTGAGCAAGTATGAATATGAGCCTGATGCTTCCTCAGACAACAACACTTGGTGAATGTAGTGCTTGTGAGCTGCAAAGTCCTGGGCTTCAGAGTCGGTCTGATACAGTTCCTGTGTACAGATTTGGATTGGTGACCTCCTAATGCAGCAGCTCACAGGAATCCATTACCCTTGGAGTCACTCACACCTCTGTCACTCCAGCTCGTTCACGTGTAATTTCAAAATTACACAAGGAAAGGTGAACGTAAAAAACCAGGCAGGAGAAAAGAGAGGCTCATTGGAACGCTGGTGTTTCAGAGTGTTCCAGCACTGGGCAGAAAGCAGCACTGTGTGTGCCTCAGTGCACAGGTCCTGGATCTGCTGGGAAGGTCAGAAGGCAGATTGCCCAAGCTGTTTTCCCTCAGTAGTTACAATGTGGTGAATGGCTGGAAGAGGGGCCAAAGCAACATCCCAGGGCACACAGGGGGCACATCTTGGCAGAGGCTGTTCCACTGTCAAACCCAATCAGGCAGGAGCAGATTGACACGTCTGTGCAAAAAGCCTCACAGCAAAAGCCAGCACAGGGAATGCAGAGGGTGTGCCTGTCCCTGGGGTGCTGTGAGGCCTCCAAAGGTGAATACTCCCTTGTGTCTCACTGATAAGGCCCTGCCCCATACCCTGTTCAGAGAACAAACCCGTCTTACCTTGGTGCTCCTCCTCTGGCCCGTATTCTGCTCAGCCTGAGCAAGCTCTGCTTGAAGGCACTGAACTTTTCCTCCACAGCAAACCATGGGAACAATAAGCAGTAGGACTTTGTAAGGCAGCAGTGCAGAGGCACTGGCACATCCATGGGCTCGGGGCTGTTCCACTGGCAGGGAATAGTCACTCTCCAGTCCAGCATATCATCCTTCAGCAGAGCTGGAGTGACACTTTACAGATTTCTCCATTTTTAATTTATGCTGCATATTCAGATAGTGAAAGATCGTCCAGGGAGACCTTTCTGCCATCAGAATAGCAATGCCGTTTCTTTACAGCCTCCTTTCTCTTTGTCCTTTTGGAAACTTCATGCTATTTTCTGTGACTCTGTGCTACCTTTATATAACCCAGGTAATATTTCACAAGCGTTTCAATGGACAATGGTGCTGTCAAGGACTGTGGTGCTGCTTCTCACATTATATTGCTAAGCAACATACAATACAGCAGCATGATCCCCTCCTGCAGTGGGGAAGAAGTCAAGCTCCAATATTCAGTAAAATTATTCTGATCTACTTTTCAGTCACACAAGAATCCACTTGTTCCAGCACATAAAGATTTGCATTAATAGTAACAAAATCAGATGAAAATTAGACTTTAATTCCCAAGTGCTAAATATATATACATTAATACGATTTCGTTAATTAATGCCAGAGAAGTTGGTCTTTGCCATTTTGAGGTTGTGTAGCTTTCACTGACTCTGACAAGACTTGCTTTTACTTTAAGTGAAATTCTTGAACTTTGAAGCAGCTTTGTCTGCTTACCTGCTTAAAATTACCTTTCTGGAGGTAATTGAATACCTTTCTCAACATGGACCAGCATGAGGGCAGAGAGGATGTCAAACCTCTGTTTACTTCAACACAGATATTTTCATAACATCCACCTGAAAAACAAACTATAATATTTGATAAGGTGCAATCTCACTTCTCTCATTTATTCCAGTCTCCTCTATTTAAAGCCAAGTTAATTATGAATTTGAAAAAATCTGATCACTTTGTAAATTCACATCTGACATTTCACAGTGGAGATCACTTTTGCCAGCTAATCTCATCTCTATAGAAACAGAGGCACATTTCAGTTCCATTTCTGTTTATACTGATATTTAAAATAGTTCAGTAGGATCACCACTCCCAGTGTGAGCCCCCTTTGGAAGGGTCTCTCTAAAGTATTTAAGAGGACCATGAGAAGAGACTGCTGGCATCTGCAGGTTGAATAAAGCCTTTGCTGTGAGTTGTTCCTCTGGTTTTCAGCAGCCAGTGACTCCAGTTACACTGGCAGTGCCCGAGTATGAGAAACTTTCCCACTGTTGCTGAACATTTCACTCTCAGCATTGGCCACTGTGCTCAGGATCAAGGGAGTCTTAGCATTATTAATCTCGTATCTTAAAGGGTCAGAGTGTGGGGTCAAAATGAGAGTTATTTTCAGTCATGAAATCCCAAGCGGTGTGCTGTTGAGCAAGGCAGGATCAGCCAAAGCAGTGCTGAGGAACAGGAATGATTCAGGTGCTTCAGGGAGGGGCTGCCAAGAACAGCTGGGCTGATGTGGTGGGACTGAAGGATTTGGGACCATGAGCAGCTGTTCCTCAAGGAAAAGCTTGTTCCACACAGAGATGGTCTCCCTGGCCAGGAGTGGGGTCCGTGTGGTGGATGCAGCTCTTCCAACAGGCAGAATGGTGCCAGGACCTTTCCTTTGCGTGTGTGCCAATGTGCCTGCTGTGCTGGGACTGCTTGGAGGGGGAGAGGCCAACATCTGGGCAACTCGCTGCTTCCCCACGGAGCTCTGTTTCCACGTGTTCTTTTCAAAAAGAGAGACCAAGTTTTTGGAAGCTGTGTCCCCCTGGAAGGGTAGTCAGCTCTCCAGGTGGCACACGAAGGAGAATACGGGCTTTGAGGATAATAACAGCGTGTAGGGGGTGAGGCAGAGCAGCTCAGTGTGTGAGAAATGGTTGTCATTGGAACAAGAGCAGAGTAAACAGATTGGCTGATAATGCTGAATACCAGGCAATTTCCTTTTAAATTAGCAGATGGGAAAGGAATATAAAAGGAAGTAAGAGAAAAAAGGAAGCTAATGATGAACGTTGAAGGGAACAAAATGTTGCCAAGACATCACGAGAGAATGAAGAATTGATGAAGAAAGGGAAATTAAATTGGTGCTTGATATGGAAGCTCAAAGAGTTTTGAACCCCCGGCTCCAATGTCTGAGGGGCATTTTATATAATCCTGGGACAGACTTGTTTTACCCACATGCCTGTTGTGGCTGAAGAATTGGGCACAGGGAGGATTTTGTGATGATGGCAGAGACCCACAGAGAGGATCTCACACTCTGTGCAGGCTGAAGGGCATTTCCGAGCATCAGGCACAGCCACTTTCATCTGACACTTAAATTATTCTATCAAGTGATGGGAACTGATTATAGAAATTTGTTGTATCTCCTTGTCAGAATAAGAAGGCAAACGAGGACACTGCTAAATCAGATAAAAGTAGGCTGCCAAAAAGAAGGGGGGGAAAAGTGCTTTTAATTCTTCTAACTATTGTCATAATTTCAGTTCGTTTAACAAAGCTGGAAGACTGGAGAGTCTGATAGTGATAGTATTGCACAGGGAGAGCAGGACACACTCACAGGATTAGGAACCCAATCTAAAGCAGTTACTGCTGCAAGGCAGACTTGATACAGAAAATTAATAGGTGTGGGAAAAGGTGAACAGGCTGTACACACCTTACTGGAGTTTGTAGAGATGAGCTATACAGGAAGATTAGTTATAAACCCCAGCATGTTCCACCAGGAAAGGATGTCTGAAATGAGAGGGACTTGTAGAGCAAGGTAAGCAGAGACAGAATGCCTGTGCATGGAAAACCAACTGTATCAATCACCTACAAACATGAGAGAGGAACTTCTCTATTTAATTTGGGTTCAAGGAGACTAAGATGTTTTTCTTTCATTTCTTGTCTTTGGAGCTGTGTTGCCCAAAGTGCTGTAAGTAAATGTTAATTCTATTTGACCTTGATCTGCACTGAGTTAAACATTTCAGGGTAGATGGAAGAAGCATCCCTCCCCTGAGGGCCAGGCTGTGGTGGATCCATGAACCAAGATGATGTGACTCCTCAAGAACTGTTCTAGATTCCCAACACACTCTGTAGAAAAGACAAAAGATAACCCTCACATGGACTAATTGGAGAAATACCGTGGGAGTCAGGAGAGGAGGTGCAGGATTGATGATTGATTAGTCAGGATTTTTGTTCATCAGAGTAATGAATAGCAGGTCTGAACCTCACAGTCTTTTGTTACATGCCAAGATGAGCATTTAGTTTCTGTCTCTTCACCTTATGTTTCCTTTTCCTGTTCATTGCAGTGAAGTTGCTCATTTTCTAGCCAAGTCTGAAATTCCATTTGCTGGATGTACTTCAGACCCACACCGATATCTCAACAATTCTGTGGAAACCTTGGGTTAAAAACTGCTTTCTCTACGTCAGGTAGTTCATCTGTTTCTGAGACCTTGGCTCAGGCAAAACTAATTGAGAAAGAGCAGAGACTGTGTTCTCATACTTTTATTCTGCCTAAAGCAAGGAAGAGTATTGAAAAAGTGAATGTGAAATCAGAAGTTACTGGACAACAAAAAGAATGACAATAATATCCCAAAAAGAGGGTATTTTTTTAATCAGAAATAGATTAGAAACAGGAGGAAAGAGTAAGCCATCATTTATCTTAGACTTCACTTTTCAAGTGACAGCAACAAACAAAAGTGAGTTCAAAATCCTTGCATTTTGCTGTGGGAATTTCACGTAACGCAAGAGACCATATGGAGTAATTTAGTCTCAGAAAGGCATTGAAATGAAGAGGCTGCTTGATCTGGAAGGACAACAATTGGCTGAATCTCTGAACAAAAAAGGAGAGAGGGAGGAAAAGACAGGAAACAATAAATGAAGGAAGGAAAAGAAGGAGCAGGCAGACTGGCAGCCTTTGAGGGTTCACACTTGTCTCAACACAACAGCTTTGTTCATGTGCCTAAACATTGTCTGGAATTTTGTCTTCTTTCCAAGTTTCACGTATTTCTGGAGAGGAAATGGAAAGGAAACCATATTTGGATGCTGTATTTCAGTGCTATAACTACGGATGTATAGGAGTAACCTTGTGATTTGTGGAAATCAAGACTTCAGAGCATCTGGATGTCAGTTTTCTCTCTCATTTTCACTGACTGTGACACTGGTTTTTTAACCTGGACGGGTCCATTTCCGTACAAATGCAAAGTCTTAGTCATGTCACTTCTGTCTGGTTTGAAGTAATCTCAGGTGCAGCTGAACCTGGTATTTGCTTTTTGTAACCTTTGTTCTTTCTGTAGAATTTTTCAAATGCATCAGAATTTCCTAGAATTCCAGGTGCCTTGATCCAGGCTGGAGAAACAAGTGACAGTCTTGGTCCCATCATGGCCAGTCCACAATGTGCAGAAATAGCAGGATCGCCCTTGTCTGCAAGAGGGAAGAAAAGGTGGTTTTCTGTGTACACAAAGAGATTTATAAATGCTCCACCAGGGCTATTTGCCCAGCAGGATATATTAATTAGTTTGGATAGTTATTGTTTTAGCCTGAGCCTTCACAGAAATGTCAGGTGGAACTTGTGTCCGTGTTTCAAGAGTGTGTACGTGGTTTCTCCATGTATTGCACTTTTCATTGGTACTTTTTGTGCATGCTTTTATTAATGATACATCAATATTGCGCCCATTGCTATTGTATTTCGTTTCCATAACATGATTTCAAAGAGGAATCCATTCTTTAGGGCTGTCCATCCACTGAGGGAATACACTTGGATTCCTGTGTGTCCGGAATGTGAGCAGAGCTGTTGCAGAGCTTTTTAAAAGAGCTGAGAATACAGCAAATGCTTCTTGTTCCTGTTTCTAGGAGACAACTGCAGGAACATGGTGAGGAATCTGTGGAGTCAGCTCGGGTGGAATCTGAGCAGACGGCTCAGTAAACTGGGCACAGAGCTCTGGGTGCTGCACACCTCTTGTTATTTCTGCCCAGGAGTCAGTTCAGTTTTATTTCCCCCGCCTTAAAGTGCCAGTAGGATTTTACTAAAGAAGCCCAGAGCCACTGTCCTCTGTCTGAAGTGTACAGTAGCATGAGGTAATGCTGTATTCTAGTGACCCTGAAACAATGTCCTGCTCATATTAATGTTTTGGATCTTTAAGATGTTGATTGTTGGCATTTTTCATGGTAGAACATTTAATGTATACTCCTTTCATAGCAATAGTTGTATTTTCTGATTCTAATTACTATAGAACCTGTAACTCTGAAGCTTTTTGTTGTTTTGTTCTTTAGAATGTTGCTAATGATTGTTGTTAATGATTGCGAGATTTAGTAGTTTGAGGCAGAGATTGGAACAAAGATAAAAGGCTCAGGCTGTTCATAAACTGAAGAAGTGGTTTCTCAGTCCATGGTGGCTCAGTCAGTGACACGTTTTGGGCATGAACCAGACACTGAGCTGCTCTGACACCAGAGAACTTCCTTCTACATCGACACTCGTAAAGGCTCACAGCACCAGAGAGCACGGAGGGAAAGATGTGACAGGAGCCAGTTCCTGCACTGACATCCAGGGAATGTCTCACACTGGCTCTTTCTCCAACACTGATCTTCCAGCTTTTCACACTCCATTTAATCATTACACCTTTTTTTGGTTTGTTTTTGGGTTTTGTTTTTTGCTTATCCTTTTTCTCTATGCTGGAGCTTTGCTGAGTTCTGGATGAAAAGCTGCCACCTCAGATATGTGAACAGAGCATCACCTTCTTCCAAAAATTAAGCTAAAAGCCTGCTGATTTGTGTAGTATGCATTTCCATCTCCCCAAATAAAGGATCCTTGGAGGATGTCTGTCCTGTTGCTGCAGATTGTATGATACGTATTCCAGAGGGGATGCAGCTGAGAACAGAGGTTTCCATGTGGCACTGGGCACCTCAAATCACTCTTCAATGATTCTTGAGGAATAAGCTTAAAATAGGTTATGTCTTCTCTTACCCAGACTTGTGCTGGCTGGCAGGGATGTTTCCATGGACAGAATCTCGGGCTGATCTGCAATCAGGGCTGCCTGAAGATCCCAGTTATATTTGAATTTACCAAATAAAAGGTTAATTTGCTCTCAGGGGGATTCTCCCCTGCAATATGAGGTAACCAAGGCTGTGTCATTTCCAGTTTGTGCTCGTGTCACATTCAAGCACATTTCTAAGAGCTGTGGTTCAGTTCAAGCAGCAAAGCAACACAAAAGGGCTTTGGCATGAACTTCTGGAGTCGGATGATCCCTACACTTGCTGTCCAGGGCAAGATAAGCTGCATCTCAATGGGAACAGCCTCAGCCATGAGCAGTGACTTTGAAAACTTGCCAGGTAAAGCCAAAGAAACAGTGAAGCCGGTTCCTGGGTATGAATTGTTATTCAGCCCTTACAAAAGAGGAGGCTTTGACAACACCCCCAGTAACCTTGGCAAATGGTTTTGTTAAGCAGGTCTGTGCCTCGCTGGCTTTTCAGCTCGCAGGCATTCACTGCTCCCTCCTACATGTGACTGTGTGTCTCAGAGAGGGGCTGTGGGGTGGCAGCTGGGGCCTCACGCTGATCCTTTCCCTGCTCCGATGGCAGCCAAGTAACAGAGCCTGCTCTGCTCCTGGGGAAAGCAGCCGGAGCCCTTCCCACTCAGTCCTGCAGACATCCAGCCTGAAGTGCTAGCAAGTGTCTTAGAACAGAAAATGGGCCTTTCCTGGACTCTGCTGACTGTAGTCATTGCACTATCCATGAAGGAGGAATACCAAACAGATCTATGAAGGAAATCCTTTGCCCTGAAATAAATCCAAGAACAGTTATATCCCCACATTTATGGTACTTCAAACACAGACTGCGTTGCTCAATCTGGAAATATTCACTTACTTCCTGGTAAAGGTTCAGTGCTGATCTGTGTGGCTGGTACAAGAGAGAGCAGGTTATTTGCCCAAAGTTTTAAGCAAGGGTCATCTTGTTTACAATTTCACATTACAGAGTGCAATAAATGCCAATGTGAGTGATGATTCCATCTGTTAGGAAAAGACACAGGAGTTAGGAAGTGGTAGCTACCCATTCTTCCGAAGTCTGACATACTGAGCACGACTGGAGCCTGGTGCATAAAGGCTGCTGAAGCAAACATCAGACAGCCATTAGGCAATTAGATATTAGTTCTTTTTTGTCTGCAAACCAGCCATTGAGGGGAATGTGGAGATGCTCTGATTAGACACAAACAGAAAACATTTAATTTCCACTTCCTTCCAATGATTTCTAAATTCCTTCCTTGAAGAGTCAGCCTTCCAAAACTCTACATTTTGTATTCTATTTAACCTCATGGGTATTCCAGAGAACATTCTAGCTCCGCTTCTCTTTCCACACTCATTAGTTCAGTGCTCTTGGCTCCTTTCCTAGGATTTGGTCTAGCACAGCCTCTGACCATTCAGCCATTTGACTGAAAACCATTTCCCTCTTCACTTCTGCAGCTTTCCTCTCAGTGCCTGAGCAATTAAAATCCCAAGTGATCAAAGCCCTGGTCTTCCAACTGTCCCTTGCTTTCCAAAACCATGGCATGAGCTCCTTTGCCTCACTGCATGAGCTGAGCTCAAACAAAGAAGGTATGACAATTGCACAATTGTTAGGAATTGTGAATACTGTCTTAGCCAAAATATTGACATCGTGCTGACTTACACATTAAGGATTAATTTTTACTAGGGCTGTAACTACAGATCAGCAAATCACTTGGATGTCATTAAAATCAAATTGGTTGTCACATAAAGTCATTAAAGTCTAAATAACTGTTGCTTTTCACTTTCCTATCTTGAGTTCTTGATCTTAGCTATTCTGTAGCTTTCCTGGATTATTTCTGACTCTCCAAAAGGAAAGATTTCACAGGTGTTTATTCTTTCCTGGCTCTAAATTGTCTATATTATGTATATGCAACATCTGTTTCATAGAAAAATACAAATTGTTTCTCGGCATGTAATTTGTCCTGACTCAGATGTTCCCTGCAGAACTGTGGATTCCTTTACTTCGGTAGTCATGATTCTCCAGGCATTTTTAGTCCCTTGTGATGGAGGAAGGCTGTGTCAGTGAGTCACCCAGTCTGTGTTTGTATCCCCATAGCCTGGGACACAGAACAGGCAGATGATACCTGCTCAGGGCTCCCCACGCCCAAAACTTCTCCAAATCCCTTTGCCCCCGTTCCTGCCGCATTGGAGGGGTGCAGTGTGTCCAGTGAGAAGTCAGCACAGCTTTCCCATCAAACACTGGCTCCGAGTGCACGGCCCAGAGCAGGTGGAGCACTAACAGGCAGTGCCATGTGCCGGGACTCACAGAGTGGGTGGTTTCGAGGGGAAGGTGGAAAGAGGGAGGTTTTTTTGTTTTGGCAGTGAGTGGGAGAGGTATTGAAGTTGTAAAGAACATCGGGAGCGTGGGGGGTGAGGGGGGAGAATGGAGGGTTTGCAGCACTGTAATTTCCACCAGGGCACAGATCTCAGAGCGGTGTTTAATAGGGGCTATAGACTGTGCAATTCTTAAATCGATGGAAATGAGTCTCTTCTATTAATATGGCCTAATCCTCAGGAACAGTGCTAGAATGTGTTTGCAAGGCACAATTACCAGAGTCCTCCCAAGCTGCTGGTGAATTCCTCCACGCAGAGCTCCGTGTTTTCCTGCCTTCAGCCAGCCATTCATTTGTCCGCCCACAGCTTGGAGCGCCCGGCGTCAACAGGCAGCTCCAAAGCACTGCTCACAGGACTCTGGGAACAGGGAGCTGCTAAAGCAGGAGCATTACCCAGGGGCCCCAAAATAGAAACCCCTGCCTGCCTCAGAGTCCTCTGGCATTGGCCATGACAACCCAAAATGCACTAAATGGGCTGTTGATGTTTAGAGCAATTCTTGCCTTCGATTCTTTGAAACAAGGTATGTCTAATGCCTTAGCTGGAGTACTTGAAGCATAGGTTCAAAGTAAAACTGATCCTGAAAGCTGGACTTGAAGAATTATTTCAGGATTGTTGCTTATGAATTTATCTTCTGGATGCACAGCTTAGTTTAGAGTTGCACATTTATATATTTTTCTGGTATTTTGTGGATGTCTGTTCAGGAGAAATGAGGTGGTATTTTGTGGACATGTCTTGAGAGGGAATGATATTTTCATTCCTGAGCCAGGTGATATAGAGACTTCTTCCTCGGCCCTTGTGCCCTGTCATTTATCCAAGAAGTTCAACGCATGTAAAGCTGGGAGGTTTCAACTCTTTTCCTGCAAGATAAGATGTATCTCAATGTCACTATCATAGGAGACTGAGGCACAAGGAAGAGTTATGAATTCTGTGAGGTCCCGGGGAGGTGGAGGCAGACCCAAGTGGCAGAATGAAGGTGACCTGCCTTGTGATATCCTGATCTGTCTGTCATCTGAGCCGGGCTCTGCTCAGAGACTCTGGTGTCATTTACCATTCTAGTCCAGCAAAGCCGGGGCTTGCCCTCCAGCTCATTTGCAGGAGCTTTTAAACGCCAGCTTAGCAGCAGTCCCGGCTTGGCAGAGGAGGGAAATGCAGGACAAGGTCCCAGCCAAGGGCTGCTGCTGCAGCAAGTTCCCCGTGCCCGGCGCAGTCGCTGCTCCCAGGCAGGCACCGGCTGGGCTATTCATCCTGCAAACAGCCTCCTTCCTCTCCAAGGCAGCCCGAGGGACACAAGGGAATGGCAGAGTTTATTATAAACTGAGTAAAGGAGCAGACTATTGCTGGAGGAGATCCAGGGTTATAAAAGATCGTAGCGGGGGGAGGAGGAGGAGGGAACAGGACATAATTTGTGTTTGTGCGTGAGGGGGTGCAGACTGGTCGCTTCAGCCAGGCATTCCCCAAACCCTCAGGACCTTTGCCTGGTTTTGGTGGGATTTTCTGCAGTGCAAACCGTGCTGTGTCAAAGCCCACTTACTTTTTATTGTATCAATCATTCTCTTTATGCAGCAACACGACTCGGAGAACGCTCGCAGGTCCTGTTCTGAATGAGCTCCGTTCGCTGCCAGCTCAGCCTAGTTACTGCTGTAACTTAGTCTGGGGGATGGGAGAAAAAGGTTGCTGCTACTTTAAATATAATGCATTAAGAGGATGCTGGAAAAAGGCCTGCATGCTGTAATACCCAGCCATCGAGTTGGAAAAGGAGCCAGATGTAATACAAAAGAAGAAACACAGCCTCTTATGGATGCTGCACTAATTCATAAATCAGGTGAATCAGCTTAGGCAACTGCTGTGTTTTTATGCCTCTGCTGCATGGAGAACTGCATGTTGGATGCTTTTATTTGAAGTAATGGAACCAGATAATCCTTTGGACCAGGACAACTCCAATGGTAAGAAGTAGAAAACATAGAAAAGAGAGGAAAAAAAGGGATAATGAAAGTGTCTGAGTTACCCATCCTAAAGCGCAGGGATAGGCATGTGTTTGTGCTGTCTTCTGCATGGCTAAGTGGAAGTGAATGTGGTGATGTGCTTCACATGATCTTAGAAATCCCTCTCTCTACAGGATCTGGAGATAAACATGTCGTGGGCTGAGATATTGATCTGTACCCTTGGAAGGAGCAGGAGGGAGGCAGGATTAGCCTGTGTCCTGGGCAGTCTGTGCAGAGGGAAAGGGGACCTCTGCATTCACCTTGGTCAGTTTGGGGGGCTTTTTGCCATTGAGAAAAGGATGCAACTTTTTGCCGTGTGTGCTGTCACACGGAGCGTTGGGGAACAGATTCTTTATCTGCAGAAAGCTTTCCTCCAGGCAGTCGCATGAGTAATTTACTTAGGAGGATATATTTAGCTAAGGACCACATAAATTCACCCTGGAATTAAAGTCCATGGCTAAAACTGCAGCTATTCCATGGATTTATAGCATTCCACATGCTGATGTTCTGGTATCTAGTCTGTTGGAAGGCATATAAAAAAGCATAAATTGGGGGAAAAAGTTGTTTGCAATCGCAAATCTTATTTCTCTGTTAGTGGAGAGAATTGGCTGCATTGAGGACAACAAATTGTTCCTGTTTATGAAAACAACTTAAGATGGTGATTTTTAGAATAAATTGATTCTCAACTCTTTAATATGCATTGGGTATATTCTGAATACAGTTTGAAATCCACCAAAGTATTGCACTTGCTACATAGATATTGTTCAGGAACTACTTATGTATTTCCCCAGCATATCCTCTGCTGACAATTAGAGCTTTAAGGGGGACACAAGTGCAGTGTTAATATCACAGAGACCTAAAACTGTGTGGAAAGAATGTGGTTAAGGGAATGAAGTAACATTTAAACTATGTGAACAGTTGACTGGGCACATAGAAGTGGGCAGCCCTGCCTCACTCGGGGCTCTGTGCCGGGCTGAAATCGAATTCAGCATAATCAAGGACACATTGCTGGTGTTTCAAATGATGAAATTGCCATGAAAATATTAAATGGGGGGATCACCCTTTTTATTTCATTTTTCTATTCTCTTTCATACGTAGTTATATTAATTCCTCTGTAGAAGAACTGTACTACTTCTCATGTGTTATACCTCCTCTTACATCACTGAGGTACAGAATTAAATCTTATTTTCTTCGCAGCAGGAAGTTTTAGGATTATCAGAGAATTGCATTCACAGTTTGCACTGATGTTAACAAACATAAAGGCAACTGTTCTTGCCCATCCCAGCATTAGAATCTGGACCTTCGGAGTCACAGAGAGTGTCTTGGGTCTGTGGGAAATACAAATGTAACTTTATTTTCTCTAGTATGTTAGAATGGCTCGCTGCATTTAGAATGTTAGTTTTAAGATGCACAGGTTTGTCATTCTTCTCTTTACAGATGTGTATGTTCTGTCTGTGTGCAGAAACTCATTTTCCTACAAAATATCCTAATAAGTGGGAGACACTGGGAAGGTTCATAAGCTGGGAAATGAGAGATAAATGCTATTGGTACTGGTTCCCTTCCTAACTGTGTAAATCCCCATCTTCTTTTAGTGTTTTTAAATTACTTTGATTTAAACTATCTCACTGTAAAACAAATGGGCAGAACCATTTATTGATCAGAAGGTCAGTGGCTTGGCTGAGCTGCTGCTGGAGCTGCAGCACTGCAGGACTGAGGGTTCCTCTGCTGCTCGGAGATTCCATGCATTGTTCTGCATGAATTCAGTGAATACAGAGTTTTCAGATTTGCCCCCTTGAGCACGTTCCCCTCTGGCTGTCCCAGAGCCTTCTCTGCCCACGCTGGGGACTGTCCTGTTCCTCTCACTGGGTTCCTCACGTGACAAATATCAGTGCCTTGGGAGGTGCCAACGCCACGGAACTCCCGTATGTGTTGCAGAAGTGCCCTTTTACCTTTGAGAATGTCAAATCAAAGCCCTTTCTCTGCCACCAGAATGAAATCTGTTCTTTAAGTTTTGATCTGCATGGGAGGCCATGGGGGTTACCCATCTACCTTAAAATTCAGCCTCAGTTCCATCTTCGGTGCTTATTGCCAGTGCAATCAGTGGTTCATTAGGGACAGAAAAGGCTCTTCTGGAGAATTTGTGGCAATAATATACTTTAGAGTTGCTCTTTCTTGCCTCCTCCAGCCCTTGCATTGGCTTACTGAGATGCACAATCAGCTCACAGGACGTTGGTGGAATATTCAAGACTGGGAAGCTGTGGCTCGTTTCTTAGCACAAGTGGGTTTTTTCTTCTAATCAGATTAGGCTGCCAACTTTTTGTGGAGATGCCTCTTAGATTTGTTATTGCTTGTAACTGGAACAAGCAGTGACCACTCATTTATTTTGGGCCTGAGATTTAAGCTGTGTTAGTTGCCTTGGTGTAAGAGACTCTGGAGTAAAATCATAACCTGTGGGTGCAAAGGTTATTGGATTTTTCTCTGTGATCCTTTACTGAGTTGCAGTGTTTTGATGCTTTGAACACAAGCTTGACAGGCTGCTCTCCCAGTTTGGTATTTGTGAAAGGAGATGGAAGTTCCATAACTTTTCTCCTTGTGTGCCTGGACTAAAGGCTCACATGAACCTACAGGTTGTCATATGGATTTTAAAAATCATTAAAGCATCCCCTTTCCAACTCCCCCCGCCCAGTATTCTCTTTCCATTCTCTGAAATGCAGGAATATAAAGAAAGATTATTGTCATTTGGTGATGTCTCACAGCTCTGACTTTCTGAAGTGTTCTTTTTAGCGTGCTGGCATGTCTTTACTTGATTCCTTTCACAAAACAAAAAAAAAAATTCTTGGAAGAAAAGTGCTGAGGAATGTGCTGATTCCAAAACCATAACCCTAAATTACCCATTTCGGAGGGATGACATATCAGAGCTACAGATTTCTCTTTTCTACTATAGCCACTTGCAGCTACAAGAATAAAAGTCAGCTCAGCATCTTTCTGCAAGCTGGGGAAGATTTATAAGATGTTTTATTTGTGTACAAAGTCTTGAGTACAAACTATCTTGAATTATGCATTCACTGTGTCTCCTAATTGCTCAGATCTCAGTTTATACAGCTCTAGTCAACACTGGAAACACCTCTGAGTGTTTTCTGTGTCCTGACAATATTTCTTTGTGATTTAGTTGTTAATCCTTTAAGAGCACAGGGTTTTTATTAAACCCTTTGAACAACCCTGTAGACTAGATCCCAGCTACTGGTTTTAGTGGAATCAAGTTCCCTACACAATAGGTGTGAATCACAAATGCAGGGTTTTTGCCACAAAGAAATGAAATCAAACCATTGTGCTTTAATAACACAATAATTACAGCATATTTTCTTTAGTCTCTGACACAGACAGTGAACCAGGTGAATTACTTGGATGACAGCCAGGCTTGAACTTTGTGTGCTGTTGATAATTGAGATTCTTCCAGCACTGTTCCAGGGCAGCAGTGTCATCCTGGCCTCACGGGCACCGCAGTGTGCATCAAAAATCACACCTGGCAGAGAGGAAAACAGAAGCAAGCACTGGGAAAACAGGATTTTTTGTAGATTAGATGTGGTTTATTAGCAGAGTTGTGTGGGAAAACTCTAGGGGAATAGGAGACCAAGGATTCAGCACATTGCTGTCCAGTGATTTGTAGATGCATCCCACAATTTCCAGGTTGGGAATTAATTGTGGACAACTGTTTCTTGCTGTCACTTCCCTCTGAAATCTCTACAAGAGGGTAGAGCCAACCAATAAACAAGGAGCCCACTGGATGATGAGCACACAGCAAGGTGGAACCATCCATATGGAATCCTGAGGGAACATTCAGTGACTGGAATGTAACCATCCACACTTGGGGGTGCTGGACAAAGTCACAGCAGTGTCTCCGTTCTTTTTTACACAGAAAAGGGTCCTTTCACAGTCAAGCAAGTTCAAGGCCTCTTTTATATTTCTTCTAAAAGAGAGAAACTTCAGAGCATTGTGAGGAAACCTCCCAGATCCATCTCTACAATACAACACCATGGCCAATCTCTGTCAGAACTTTCTCCAACATCAGCCCTAGCTGGAAGCTGAATTCAGTAAAACTAAATGGAATGGAAGGGTCACAGATAGGGGATTTCAGGGGAGCAGAGATGATGAGGAATTCAAAGCATCCATATGATGTATCCAGGTATTTATAGGCCAGAAGCTTTAAATCCATGTCCAACAAATACCCCCCAGATATTTGTCCCCCAAGGGACAGAGGGGATGAAGGGCTGCTCACCCTCAGCCACTGCACTGCAGGGTCTTTGTTATGGCTGACCAGGAGTTTCTCAGTGCATTCACGTAGTTGTCCCACCTGATAATGTTCCCATGTGGATGTGCTTCCTCTCTGAGCCTCTCCAAGGAACCAGCTTTAATGGAGACATAGAAAAGCTTTAATTGCCAAGCATTCCTACTGCTGGTCCAGGCTCGGAGGCCCAGTAGATGCCTTGCTCACTGAGTCAATGATTTTGGCTGCTATGGACCTTAATGCAGGATCAGAAAATATCTGCCAAAATGAAGTTTCAAGAAATGTTTGTTTTTCTGCCGGATCTAGATATGCCTCTAGTTTTGTTTTACACCTTTAAATGCTTCTCTGGCTGGAGCTGGAAGTTGGTGGGCAGCTGTGGCAGATGGAATAACATGAGCCTTGTTCTTTGTGCTGAGCTTTATGTGTGGGTTTGTTTGCTTAACGTTGGTGGGCACGACCTGGCTGATGAAGCAAAACTATGCCTCTGGACATGGGTCCTGCCCTCAGTCCTCAGGAGAAATCCCAATATTTGCTGGTTTGGAATTAGGAAAGTAAGATGCAGAGTTCTTTTATTCAATCCAGAGTGAAGAAAAAATATTGCCTTAAAATAACAATAGTAAAAGTTAGACCAGAGTTCATGATGTTTTATTGTCCCTACAACTGGCTCTCTATTTGTAGAAATGCTGTCAGAGCATTACTCATGGCAGGGGGAATATCCCTGAAGAGCTTTTCACAGTCCATGTGTCAGACAGGAATGCAAAGGATCAATTTACAGCCACAGACAAAGATCTGAAAATGTCCAGGGGGACCTGGGAGAATGTTTCTCACCCCAAATAGTTTCAGTGCTTTAACTGATCCCACTTGCCCGCCTGCAGCCTGCCTGCAGCTTTGCCAGAGCTCAGCCTGAGCAGCAGCAGCAGCAGCAAAGCCTGAGTCTGTGAGTGCCCCGAGAGCTGATGTGGGACACGGAGCACACGGGACCCCCGAGCACTCCCTTCAGCAAAGCCAGAGGGGCTTTCGGTGTGTCCAGTGCTCAGCAGTGCACTGTGGTACTCCAGGGACAGACGTGGGGCTGTGCATGTTTCCATGAGTAACTTGCTTTGTTTAGCAGCTCATCCTTTGCTCCTGGGTTGCAGCTGTCAGGAAAACCAGGCATTGACTGAGGAGTTGTATTTACAAGTGCTCTGCATGGGCCAGTCTCTGAGCTACACAAAGCAGTTGGAAGTAGTTTTCCAGTTCTGTTTGGCTAGGTTTTGGGTAATGGTTATACTTCCCCTGAAAGTTAGTAGTCATTTTTATTTCATTTTTTTCTTACATATATTTTTGTGGTAATCTGAAGTTGCCTGTTAAACTTCGAGGATGTATTAAGCTGTTTAGAAGAGACAACTTTGAAAATAATCTTACTTCTTTACATATCATTTGCAATGGAATCTGTAAAGTCAGACCTTAAGCTTAGAAATCCATATTGATGTATTTTTTCAGCAAGAGATGGCAGGAGGGGTTTCTCCGGGTTCTCTGGATGAGCACACACAGAGTTCATCCTTTTTTTGACTCTTACAAATGTTTGTTAAGACTGAAGAAAAAAAAAAGAGAGAGAGAAGATTTAATTTTTGTGACTTCTAACTCAAGATGATCCCAGAAATTCAAGATACAGAAAATGTAGTTTAGGGGCAAAAAGCAGGTGCATTTGAGTTGGAAGCTCTGCTCAGCACCGAGGGCTGCTGACCCGCCTGCCTGTGCCTCTGCCGAGGAGAGAGAGCCAGGTTTTCTTTCCCTGCTTATTCATTTTCTGAGTCATTCATCTTGTGCTATAGCTATTGAAAACTGTAACAGAGTCTGGGAAGCGCTTGGCTTTTGAGTGCTGCCTCCTGATTGGGCTGGGGAATGCTGCTGTTCGGGAATAATGTGTGAATACCATCTGCTCCGAGGAGCCGGCAGTAGATTCTGCTCCAGAGGCACCTTTAGCCACGACCGCGAGCAAGGGGAGCACTTTGCTCTCCCTCTTTCTTACCCAAACTTTTAGTCGTTGCTGGATTTGCTTCTTATTTCCCCACTCAACTTTTCTGTGCTTTGCTCAAGGGCCGAGCTGCTTCTCCTGTGGGTTTTGGGGTTGTTTTCCCTTCCTTTTTCTCCCTGCGTGGGATTCCTGCTGGGGTTAAGCATGCACGGCAACCCGGGGGATAAATCAGGGAGTTGTGCAGTTGTTTATTGCAGCACGAGAGTCCACATGGAATGTCTGAGCTGCTTTGAGAAACTACTCCCAAAGATTTGACCTGCTCGTACAAAGGTAAGCAGAGAAGGACTCTGGAATTTTGGGGGCTGGCTCTTCACTTGCACAGGGGGTTTGTTTTGTTGGGAATGAACACTCTGCTTTGCACTGTACAGTTGCCTTGTAGCAAAGCCTGAGATCAAAGACTGGGGTTTGTCTCTGAATTTCTTTAATGAGCAGAGCTGGAACAATGACTGTCTTTTGCTCTTTTGTGTAGAAATTGTTTTACAATAGGTCTTAACACAAACTTTGTGCACTGGGAGTGTAATTGGAATTCAGGACAGCGGCTGTTTCTTGGGTTTGCATCTTTATAAAGTGAACTCCCTCAACTCTTGTTTTCCTGCTTCTGGGATTTCTTTCAGCCTGTTATCACAGACCAAACACAGTTAGTTTTCAGCAATCTGGATTTCCACTTCAAGAAGACAAGATGTAGTTTGTGAACCCATTAAATCCTGCTCTCAGTGACCTGCTGAGGCTGCCTTAGTTGCTGGAGAGAGCACTGGAGCCATCCCTTCACCCTCCACAACAGGCCTGGCACAGGACTCTTGTTAGCACATCCTGAACTTTCTGATGTGACTTTGATAATATAGTTATAATTGTTTTTCTGAAGGTTACATTCAGTAAGACTCCTCTGTCTACACAAGGCAAAGTTAGTGAAGGGAGGACGTGAAATATTGATGTTCTGCAGAATCTGAGCCCTCCTTCCTGCGTCAGGTTATTCAATTTCCTGGGGTCTGTTCCAAGGATAAATCTGCAAAGCCTATTTCTAAGGCTTTACTGGAAGTTCATTGTAATTTATTTTTGGCAAATACCTGATTTTTAGCTTCCTCTTTGTGTTGGTGTGTTAATTCTAAGTGTGTAGTAAGTGTGTGAGTTGCATGGACTTACACGAGTTCTAAGAAATGTTTAGTACCTGGAATGAAGAGAACAGAGTATTGATGTGACTGACACGTGATCTAACCCAAACTTTTCAGACTGAATCAATCTTAGATAAACAAGAGAAGGCCTTACATCTACTGTGCTTTCTTACATTCAGGCCCATGGAGCAAATGTTCTTGTAACACAGAAGAGAGCTGTTGCTGTCTGCAGTGTCACAAAAATTAACAGTGAGACATCCTTTCACTTAGTCATTTTTCTGGCAAGATGCCACATCATCAAAAGCGACTCCTTTAATGAGCAGAAAATTCACTTTGCTGAAGCCTGAATCAGGAAAATTGTGGCAAGCCACAGAGGGATGAGGAGCTGGGCTTCCCTGGGCCTTGTGGGCCCCTTCCAGCTCAGGCTATTCCATGGCTCTGTGAAGGAATGCCTGGATCACACCAAGGTGCAACACCAGGACAGTCCCTGTGCTCGCTGGGAACACAGGATGTATGGATCTATGGATTAAGGTCTCAGTGTGCCCCATGCAAGCCAAGTGTGTGCATCTCACTGTATGGCTGCTAAAAAAGCCCTGAGAGGCCATGCATGTGCCAGTAAAAATGGGGTTTTCCAGTAATCCCCATATTTCTAGGCATAGAAAAGCTACTTCCCATTTATCACTGCTGATAATAATAATAAACAACGCTCACTTAGGTCTGTTTTGGTGCAATTATATTGTCAGTCATACATTTCCCACCCTGTCACTGGACCAGACAGGATGGCTGTAGTGGAGTGGCACGAGGAATAGAACTCTGCCCTTTGAACGCTTCCAGTCCAGACCTGGCAGGAGATTTCTCAGCCGTTGGCAGGGGTGACCCATAGAATATGGGACAGTGGGATCCAAGCTCTCTAATTCCATGCAATGCACTTGTGCACACTCCAATCAAACCCCAGCTGGTGGGAAAAGTCTGTTTAGTTCTTGCTCAGTTTGGACAAGCTTTTTGTACTTCATCAGACAGCAGTTCCTTGGTCCAGTGTAACTGGGAGGGATGTTTTTGCACGGGGAGAGTTGGCTGGTTATGACCTTTGTGAGAGGGTTTGCTGCTGGATCCCTCACAAACCTCCCCACCACTCAGGACTGGTCAATATTGCCTTTTAACGGGATCCTGTGTAGCTGCAAAGCACTTTTGGTTTGCCTGCCTCTGGCTCATATCCTGGTGTGATCATCAGTGCTGAAGTGCTTCTCTAATCCACATAACTTCACTCCAGCTTAAATGTGTTGGTTTTACCCTCTTTTAATAAAGGGGAGTTGAATTAGAAGTGCCTTGTCCAGGGTCATGGGATTGGAGTGGCATTAGAAGTACTTCTGCTCATGTGGCAGCTCTGCCAATGCAACATTATTGTGTGTGTACACCTGATTTCAGGGCCCCACATGGATTTCTCTCCTCCTCCACTACTCTCTTGTCTGACTTAGATGCCACATTTTCTCTGGGAGTTCAATCTCACTTAAGTCACAAAGATTGTGTCTCCCTCTGCCACAGTTGGTGCCTGGAGTCTAAATCAGGACATTTTTAGTGAACTTCAGCTTCTGACAAACCTGACCTACCTAGAATTGAGGTTTCCAGTTTGCAGCCATGAACCAGAGGGATGAGGCTCCACCATTACCACATACTTTGCACTTATCTGTGCTGGCTTTGCCTTTTATATAATCTCATACTCCTTTGCCAAGGACTAAAATGTAATGGGAACTATTTTTGTGATCTTGGGAGTATTTTTGCTGGCTCTGAGCTCCTCGGAATAGATGCCGCCTCCTGCTATGATGTCATCGCTCCTGGTTCTTGCCAGTAGACTATCAAAATATTAAAAACTAAGATAAAATCAAGATAAGACAAGAAAATCAAGACAAGACAAGAATATCAAGATGAAAAATTGATATCTTGCCTCCATGTAGGTCAGACAAAGCACAGAAACCAGTGTTTTAAATGGAAGAGAAGCACTAATGGAGAGAAGGACTTCAGAAAAACTGGGACAAGCTAATGGCAAGCACAGGAGACCAGAGAACTCCTGGTTTCTGTTTCAGACTGTGTGAAACCATTTTGCAGAGCAGCTGTGCAAGTGAAAAACCAGCAGAAGGAGGTTTGATTTTTGAATTTCCTCATGGAAATTTTGGAAGTCCTTCTTTTTCTCAAGGAATTTCAGCCCATGTCTGCTCTTCTCTCACAGGAAACTGTGCTAAGCACCCGCTCTGGGGTGGATTGTCCTTCGATCCCTGACCCAGAATATCATCCTGGGAACACTATGCAGTGACTGGACCAGGGGCTGAAAATTCATCTTGGGAATTCAGTCTTTAAAAAATGGACCCGGAGCTTCATGGCAATTATATCAAGGGCAGATTGACACAGAAAAATTTCCTGTCAGTATTAATTGGAGAAATGGTGATCATTATTAATAGGATTAAAAAGAAATGGAAGACACTGATAATCTCTGCAAGCTTGTGCTTTTAATACAGCTCCCGTGGGTGAATTCGGGCAGGGGGAGCAAAGGGAGAACGAGTCTATTCTTAACAAGCTCTTACAGAAAGATTCCCATCAGTACATATGGTTTGCTTATCATTTTACCCACGTGGCTTTATCTCTGAAGGCAACGCCCCACCACCACCCTGACCCTGCTCAGAACTGTCAGGGTCAGAAGATGACACTAAACCTCCCTCCTGAGATGCTGAACAGCACTGGAGCTGTGCAACATGTGGAATAAGAGGATGATCCAACAGCCAGATTTTCAGGGCAGTGAAAAAAACTTTTGAATGGGTGGAATGAAAAGATTAAAGAAGAAAGGACAGGTTAACAGTTGTTAACAACTGCCTGGCTTTGAAAGCTGCCAGGTTCCTTAAGGGACTGTCCAGCACAGAGCTGTTGGGGCTCCAGCTTTGGGACAGCAGCTTGCTCCTGACTTTGTAAAAAGTCACCACTCCAAGTAGGTCATTCAGATTTTGAAGATGTTTTCAAATAATCAGGAAAGGCCTTCTTCTCTCATATTTCAAGTCTAACTAAGTCTTCCTCTTGCCAGGCTTTTTTGGTGCTTTGCCATGCTTAACCCTTGGGGGTTGTTATAACCATTTTTAATTTGATGTGGATAAAGAAGGCAGGAATTTCACTTAGACTGCCCCAAATTTTTCCATATATAAATATGTCCTAACATTGTTGATAAGCTCATCTTGGTTTCTTAGGAGCCTTTGGAGTTTGCTGTCTGGCTTCTGGATCTTGGGCTTTTGAGGCATCTAAGAGTGACTTGGAGAATTTTAAGCTGTTTTGAAAATATTGATGCTTTGTCAGTGTATCAGTTCAGTTTTGGTGCTCACTATCGTTCCTTGCAAATGGATCCCACATCAAGAAGTGTTCTTAAATATTTTAAGCTACTTATATATGTACATATTTTGGTGTGAGATAGAGATTAAATATAAATTAAATACAAATTAAGAACCAGCACAAACACATTCCCCAATGGATAATAAACTTTCTCCTACTGTAAAAAACTTGTATCCCAGGAGACATAACATGGATATTTTGAAAGCTCTATAATGTTGAAGGGTTAAGTGTCCATCTCTTACAGATGTTTTGGATTGGTTCTCTGGAGGCCAAGCCAAGGAACAGACTTTCCTGTCCTTTCATCTGTCCCGACTTCCAGTGAATCAAACCCTAACTTTCCACTAGTGAATGGACAGATATGCACCTCAAGATAAAAGATACTAATTTTTCTGATCTTCCCATGTCTCAGAGAGCATTGAAAACTCCCCATCCTTCCCTAGCTGTTCCTTCTTGAACATTTTCTTGGGAGATCTGCTCTGTGGATTGCTGGGTGCATTAGCACAGCTTCTGCTTGCCAGAGCTCTTACTAAGTAGAAGTGGTTTCAATAAATCATTGGAGCTTTGGAAAGTCTGGAGTTCCAGCCATGGCAGCTCAGAGGAGGGAGGGGGAAGCCGGAATACAAGAGCTTTTCCAGCTGGGTCGAGAGCAAAGGTAATTCTCCAAAGAAGAGGCCAAACAGAGACCTCTGTGATAGAATTGTGGGTATCATTCTCCTGCAGGTTGGATTCCTAGCTCATCTCTAGAGGTGGAACAAAGTCTTGTTATGGGTGAAAGTGGAGAAAGTGAGTGATTCAGCTGGTGGTGTTCAATGTCTCCCCCCATAACAATACGTGGTGGGGCATTTTCTAGCCATGGAGAGAGAGGGCTCTGTCAGGAGTGTCAGTCCACAGAGCCTGGAGTGAGTTGCTGGGCATTTGTTCAGCTCAGGGCAGCTGATCCCAGTCCTGCTTTCCTGAGCAGTGAAACTCCCACCCCAGGTTTCAACCTCCCTTTGTCAGTGGCTCAGGCTTGAGCACAACACTTGGATTTCATTCACATCTCACTTGCTTCAGATAACCCGCATCTCTTAAGGTTTGAAGGAGTGATCTTCTTATTTTAACAAATCCTTTAGTATGAAACTGGCTTTAACCTTCCTTTGCTGTTCCTGCTCCCTGTCCAGGGTATGCTTGGAAATCTTTTTTCTTTTTTTTTTTTTTAATTGCTACTTGCTATCGTCAGCCATACGATGCTTTTGATAACAGTCATCAAATTTTACAGCTATCTCTATAATCTCACTGCTGTTAACCATCTGCATCACTCCTCATATTCTGTAGAAACTGAAGAGAAAACAAACACATAGTTAATTTTAGACAGCACATCACTCCTGTTAATGGAGTTTTGTGTCCCAAGCAGCAGCACTCTTCAATGTCTGTGCAAATAACCTCATGGAAACAAGGAAGAATCCACACACAAGGAGATTCCTTAATGGTTTCAAGCCCTTGAGGCCATGTTACAGGGATCAGGGGTGGGCTGCAAAATGTTGGAGTCATATAAAAGTCTGGGCACTTGGGAGTTATAACCTCTGTTTGGGGATTTTAATTTCATGGAGTCTGAACTTGACATCATCTAACAAAGTCAAGTGAGTTTACCTGGTGACGTGCTGTGAACAGTAAAGACAGTGCAGAGCACCCTCTGAACTGCAGGGAAGGGAGAAAAGTCTGCCCTGAGTAAAGGGCACCCTGGGCAGAAAGGGTGGAGACATCCTGCCCTGTGAACAAGCTGGGCAGCAAGGATCCAGGCTGGGATGGCCTGCTTTGATCCCAGGAAAGGCAAGGACAGATGGGGGAGAGCAGTGGCTGAGCTAATGGGGCAGCCTGTGCCCACAGCCTAATCCTGCCTGGGGGTGTGCTCTGGGGCTTTAGAGGAGTCATTTGTCCTCCTCCCTTCTCATCAGCCAGCCTAAATGAGAGTTGCCAGATGTTGCACCTAATACGGGATTTCCTGTACTTCACCTCCAAATCCTGGCATTTGTTTATAACGTGGAATATTACCTTTCTTGTGCCTGAGCTGAAAGATGGAAATCACCTCACAGCCAGTGACCCCCCGGGCTGAGCTCTCCTGGCTTTTTGGGAACTCAGGAGTCAGAGAAGGTCCCGTGTTGTTGGACAGGTGGAAATGCAGCTCCAGAGTCCAACACCTGCCAGCCCCATATAAACCAGGGTAACACACCTGGTCCTGGGCAGGGTCTTCACTCAGGACATTCTGCTTTCACATACCAGGGTTACAGGAAGAACCACAGACTTACCAAAGATTATTCTACTACCTGTTGCTTCCTAGGAGTGCCAAGTGCTCAGCAGACACAGAATAACCTGGATAATGCACAGGAACTTGCCTCTACTTGGAATACACTTTAGAGACAGAGGATAAAGCCAAGTATTTCTTCATGTTACCCCCCAAAAGAGATCAAGTGAAAATTGGATCTCATTGTGTTGTTTAACTTTTTATTTTATAAAAACCACAAAACGAGACTTTAAGATAATGGTAAAATGCAACAGAGGGACTGAGTCAGAGAGAGGGCTGTCACCTTGAGAGCAAAGTTACAGCCTCTTCATTTAGGCTTCATTTGAGTGCTGAGGACCGATGCCTAAGATGACATATGTGTCCAGCAAAGCCTTCCAGAGTTATATTTAATTATTGTGCAGAGGTAGGAGGGGTCCCACAATAAAAATGGTGTAATTTAAATTTCTTGATCATAGTGCTTTAACCTTTCTATTACTGACACCCGAGATTTCAAAAGGAATGTGCACTGGAACTCTGTAATTTTATATATCCCCAATTTTTCCTTCATAGGAATCCATTTAAAACTACACAAGAAACCTCTCTTCATCTTCTGAGTGTTTCACTGATTAGCATAATTTATAGCCAGCTCTTGTGAATGAGGTGATTGTACCCAGGTGATTGCAAAAAGGTCTGTGGATCTCAGCTTTATAAATATTATTCTGAATCTAACTTAGTTAAAGTAATTGATGTAACATGAGTGAGTGCCGTGCAGAGCTCTTCAAACGCAGAGACCACACACCGGGTGATCTCTGGAGCCAATCCTCATCAGGGCCTTGCTTTTCTTAGCAACAAAATTAACTCTGTCCTTATGAAATGTAGTCAATCCTTTACCTCTGCAGTCGGAATCTTCTCACATGAGATTCAACCCACGCTCCAAATCCTGCCTGCTCTATGTGTCATCCTCTGCCTCGCAGAACTGGAGACTTTACAGTTGCTCAGCAGACCAAATACGTCCTTAGATCATGAGGTATTGCAGGGAAACACTGGCAGGCAGATAAAGCCCCTCTCACACTGTCTCTGGCAATCAGAAAAACCATCCAAGCCCTCCTCTTTGCATATCTGTTCATCCACAGCTGGTTTTTCACTAGGAAGTGAAAAAGAGTTATCCTCTGAGCAGACAAAGCGGTAACTAAAGGTCACCATGGCCATGAAGGGAATTTATCCCAGACACAGGTGAGGCCTCAAGGCCCCCAGGCTGGTCCTGCCATGGCCAGGCTCCAGAATTAACTGCAGAGCCCATCCTGGGCTCCCCATGCAGCTGTTTGGCTGCTGGAGGCTTCTTGTGCTTCTTGGATTTGCCTCTTTCTCCCATGTTTTCTTCCTACATGAACTGCAGCTGCCAAAGGGGCTGGACGTTTGCCCAGGAGCTTTTAAATACCCTGGTTATGAATTGGTGGAAACCTTGTCAGTGTGTTTGTGTTTTTCCAAAGTTTTATGGCCTGTTCCTTGTCCCACTCATGAAAAGGTCACTTGGAAAGAGGAGGAGGATGTAGGTCTCCCACTGTCCAAGCCCTGCATCCATGTGTTGGGAAACAGAACAAATGGGACATGAATTAAAGTTTCCTAGAAACCTGGGGAGACCTTTTTGTCTTGAAGTGAATTTCTGGAGAATGGCCGAGATGAAAACAGGCACAAATCTTCCCTGCAAAAACCTGCAGATTCTGGGAAAAGCTGGAATCCTTCTTACAGCAGAGCAGGGAAATAAAGATTCCCAGCTGTTAATAATAACAGGTCTAGAATTCTTCTTGTTCGAGCTGGAGCAGAATTGCCTGGAAGTCCCTGAAGAATTCCAGTCCAGCACTACACATTTGAGAGATTTGGATCCCTGTCTAAAAGATTTCCATTGCTTGACTGAATTTCCAAAACTGAACTCATAATCCAGTCAGAGAAATGAAATTTATGGTGCTGTCAGCCAGCAGTTTCAGTATTTTGACAGGAGCCTCATGCCCAGAGTGTCTGCTGTAACGTGAAGGTCACGAGCATCTGCTTGGGAACAGAAGAGACCTGGCAGAAACCCGGTGTGGTGCAGCCGACTTTGAAGAAATAACGAGCAATGGGTTTGAGGTTCCTTTATGGGAGGAAAAAAGGAGGGAAAGAATGCAAGAGCCAGCGTGGTTCAGTGTCTGGGCACATTTTCAAGGCCTCTTTTATTTTGAGTAATTAATTCTGTGTTTTATTAGTAATGAAAGCCGGGGCTATTCTGTACAGCGCTGGAGCAGTAAAGGGTGACTCGGCAGGAAGTTGAACTGATGTAGCATTACTTTTGCAATTTATCACCTGCCTGGAGTGCATACTCAGTGCAGAGTACAAGTTTATCGGTGTTCAGGGCAATTATATTCTAAATTTACTTAATAATTACCTCTCAAAGGCAGATACCTTTAAACAACTGATAGTTTATAAGTAACTGGAAAAATCTCTATCATGACGTCTCTTCTCCAAGGCAGTCTAAATGCAAGCTGGCTTTTTGGTGCTCTGGTTCAAAGAAGTGATTTCATTGAATAAATATATGTATCGGGGCTTGAGGGCAGTGTAGCCAAATGCTTGCGGCCTTTTTACACATTTGTAGTGACTCCAACTAGGGTTTTTTGGATTTGGTGGATGAAAAATCCATTCCGTATTGTTGTTGCTTAAAGAAACTTAAGATATGGGATTGTTTAAATGTACGGCTTTAAAACTGGTCACAGTTTTGGGTAGAACTGGTAAAATCGCAGCTCTGTGACCTCAGAGTCCTTGATGGGCCTTCCCTTGATTGGTTCTTTGTTCAGTGAACTTTAGAAGCTTCAGTTTTCCTTGATTTCCCAAAGATTAGAATGTTAACTCACCAAGCCCCTCCTGGTAACCAGCCTTCAGCAGCACAGGGTGGTTGGTGTCTGCCAGCTGAACACAACACACCAACCATAAACTCTCCAAAGCTTTCATTTTCTGAGTCTTTTTTGTGCTTCTCCAGGTGTAGGAGGCAGTGGGATCCCTGGGGGGCCTTCGGTGCCCCTGGCTGCAAACACAGCCCTAATTGATGCTCTGCACATGCAGCTTTGAGGGTCCCGCAGTTCCTGCTGGGCTCTGCTGAGTTACTGCACAGCTTTGGGCAGCAGAGTTTTACTGACTGCAGCAAATACATTTGCTGTGCTTTATGGAGCACGGAGAAGCTTGTTTTCTGAATTTTAATTGTCCCAATAAATCGTGTTAAGATTGTGTTCTGTTAGACTGCAGGGAATTAATGAGGGTGATTCAAATATGGGCGTTATTGGGAAGGTGGGTTGGCAGCAGTACTGTTAGAAAAGAGTTTGTAAATGTGGTTGAGGCAATAATGAGGGTGATAAGGATTGTAGAGATTCCCAGGAATCCCCACTCAGTCCCCTCCAGGGATTCTGTTGTTCCACTGGGGACTAAGTGATGATGATTTTCAGGCTGTGCTTCACAGAAACATTTGTAAAGGGGCTCAAATAGCTCAGGTACAGAGACTGTGAGAGGGACACCTTCTTGTCAGACTGTAGTTCTGGATCACTGAGGATGGATGGTGAGGGATGAACTTCTGCTATGGACACAGGCTGAGAGAGTTGGGGCTGTCCAGCCTGGAGAAGGAAGGCTCTGGGCAGACCTTAGAGCCCCTTCCAGTGCCTAAAGAGGCTCCAGGAGGGCCTGGAGTCATAGGAGAAGGGGGAATGGCCTTAAGCTAGAGGAGGGCAGGTTTACATGAGATATTAGGATTAAATTCTTCCTTTGAGGGTGGGCAGGCCCTGGCACAGGGTGCCCAGAAAAGCTGTGGCTGCCCCATCCCTGGAAGTGTCCAAGGCCAGGTTGGACAGGGCTTGGAGCAACCTGGGCTAGTGGAAGGTGTCCCAGCCCGTTCCATGATTCTGTGATTCTAAAGCAGGAATTGCAGCCACTGAAGTGAGCCCAGAGCCTGGACATGGAGCCCAGACACAGTCACAGCAAAGCCAGTGTGGCTGTGATTTGGATCCCTGATCCTGTCAGCTCCAAGGGAAGGAAACAGGGAGGCCACGCTCAGCTATCCCAAACTTCCCCCTGACTGACTCCACCTGGGGGATCTGGGCTGCAGGGGAGCCAATCGATGGGCCATTTATGACAGTGTATGTTGTAATGGGGTTTTACAATACAGGTCTTGGCAGATATGTTTAATACCTGACAATTAAACTAGCTTGGCTGGCAAACACACTGAGCATTGCCAGGTTTTTATAAGATCCTGTGAATTCCTGACCTATATATTCATTGGAGGAGGGATTCAAGAGCAGGAGAGAAGCATGAACCAAGTGTGAGACACTGGACACCTCACTTTGACCCATTTCCCTTATTTCTTCTGAGAATCAAAAAAAAAAAAAAAAAAGCCAAATGAGGTTAATAAAATGATTTAGGATAATCATAAAAGCAGCTCACTCTTAAAGTTGTTCCAAGTTCAGTTTTTATATCACTGTGCTTGAGGTACTGAATAATGACAAATCTAAACAGAGCTCTAAGCCTCAATCCTGCATGTAAATCTGTGCACATGTGCTGCAAACAAGATAGCACCCATGGACAGATTTGTTTGTGTTGCCTCGTGAGCCAAATGCTGTGGGTTTGCTTCTTTTAATTATTCAGTCCTGAAAGAATTTACTGTGAAATCCCACCAGGCAGAGATAAAGACTGGAAACCTTGTAATCTACAACTGTCCAGGAGTGTCACTTTATGGCCTCAGTGTGCTGGAGCATTCAGATGTGGGGAGTCTCGTAGTGAAGTGGCATGAAAACCCCTATTATTTTAGGGCTTTGCAGCATATAAATTGTGTTTATGATGAACCTAAAGCTTGGAAAAACCAAATGGGTAGATCTAATCCAGATTTGCTATTCTGATGAATTTTTTCATTCTCCAATTAATTCAGGTTGTCAGATGAATTCAGTCCCAACATGGCAAGAGAACAACAAATTAATTACCTTAAGCTCCATGAGTTCTGGTGGTTTTGTCCCTGTGAGGGCATGCAGGGCACTGCCTTGGCAAGGGAAGGGTCCCTTTGGCTTGTCACCCACCCCAGCACCACTCCCAGCCAGATGAGAACATTGAGAGCAAAACTATTTGATTTCTCTTACAGTCTGGGACTGAAGACCACATTCCTAGTGCAGTTCCAATTATGAAACTATTATGTATTCTCCTGAGACCGCTCAGCAGACACAAGTAATGCTTTAAAAAAAATAGAATATTTAGTTGTAGAGAAAATGGCCAGATCTGGTCTCATAAAAACAAGTAGCCAATTTTTAAAAAATGTTGGGTTCAACAGTATCTGGAACTCTTACATGTCATAACCTTGTTAAGATAATTACAGTAAATGGGTTTTCTGCAGGGGAATCCCCTGACATTCCTGCTTGGGAGATCACCTCTGCTGCTCTTCTAGACAGATTCTGCATCACATTGAGAGTAAAGTCCCTCTTCCCTCCTTTAAAAATACCACCAAGCAAAGAGAAGACAACACTTAATTCCTTTTTGCAAAAGAAAAATAGAGTCATGTCTTGGGAAGAAGGGAAATCAAATAAAAAATTTAATGCTAGAGAAGAAAGGCAAGAAATGCAGTTGCCATGGAAACGGGAGCATAAGTAGAAACTTTCCAGCAAAGAGCAGAAACTAAAAATGAAAAACCAGAGTGGTGAGGCTTGGCAGATAGCCAGGAGCTTCCTCCACATCCTCTCTCCTGCTCTCCTGGTGGGATGCTCAGTCAGCTCTGCCGTGTTGGGGGCCTGCAGAGCCGGGCCGTGGGTCAGAGCACTCCCAGGGGAGAGCCAGTGACAACATCCCGGAGACCAGGCAGCTGTGCCAACCCGCCCTGTGTGCTCCAGCTTGGTGCCACTGCCACTGGAGAGGGGAAATCACTGCGAATGGGCACAGTGGCTTCGGGAGGGACTGGAAGCTGCTGCTCAGGTCCCACCTCGGAGTCCCTTCCCTTCTCAGAGGCCTGTCATGGGCACAGGGTGTCTTCCATAATGGTTATTGCCTGTGGCCCACATGTTCCTGAAAGCAAAGGCACATTCCAGGCAGCTCCATCCAGGGCTCTGGGAGCCTTTGATGCTGGCACGTTTAACTCAGTTGTACACAATAAAGTAGTGCAATCATTGGATTAGCAATTATTACATCCACATATGCTTTTTAGTATGACATGGGAAAAAGCAGGTCAGGAAAGCTGGGAAGGTTCCCAGGCAGGGCTGTAAAAGCTCTGGGATGGCCAGGAAGGGACTGGGGGGAAGGTTTCGGAGCGTACCCAGGGCTGTGCTCCTACAGATGGAAGCAATGAAACCTGGGGGTTAGATTTCCTGCAGTCATGTTCTTGGAATTAAGCATGTGTGTGAGAGTGCTGCTAATCTGACCTCAGACCGTTCAGCCCCTCATGTAATTGACTCCTCTTTCATGAACGAAATAGAAAATGCATTGCAAGCCAAAAAAACCCCACTTTACTCCTTTGTGTGTGAAATCTGGACAGTCTTCCCTGGGATGCAGCACCATGAGAGAGGAACCCGCCTGTCCCTCCGTTTATCCCTACAAATCAAGCCTGCACACAGTTCAATCTGCTGCTTTGCCACCAGCCTTCCTGCTCACTGTCCTCTCACTGGCTCACCTGGACTAGTCCTCATTTAAATATTATTCCCAAACACAAGGATTCGTGGTTTGTTGGGCTTTTTTGTAAGCTGGAATTGTGGCAGCTTTGAGTAACAAACTCACTCAGATACTACGCTGTTAATTTTTTTTAATATTCTTTATTCTGTACAGTCGTGAAAATGACTGTACAGAGGAATTGCAGAGTAGGTATTATATATTTGTATTTATATGTTTACACTATTTATATATTTATTATTTATCTATATTCATAGTGCATTTATTAGGTATCTATTTATTACACCTTGTATTTGTTTTCCTGGGTGATTTTTAATGCTAAAGGCAGAGTTTATTCAGCTCAAATTGCAGGTATGAGAAGCTTGCGAAGTTTCACTCCCTAGTTTCTGGGGGGGAGGGAAAAAAAAGAAGGAAACGCGTTCGGTAAGTCCCGTATAAATGCCTTTCTCAGAGGAAAAGCGGTGCTGGACTGTGGGAGCGGTTCCCGTGCGCGCTCCTGCCTGCGGGCGGCAGCAGAGCCGTGCGGAGCCGGGCCGGGCACTGCTCGGGGCTGCGTGCCCTTGGAAGGAGCCTGGGGCCATGGAGAGACGGGCCCCGCGGGTGTGTCCAGCGCAGGACACTGCTCTGTCACTGCCAGTGCTGACACAGCACTCGCTGTGCCCTCCTCCCCCGCCCCTGTGCCTCCCTGCACTGCAAAGGCTTCCCTGAGCCCATTCACGTTGGCTCTGTTTTATATGGCTTAAATTAAACCTGTCTAATTTCGGCTGTAATACTCAAAGCATCGTGGACTCTGAGGGCTTGTTTGGGACGTGGGAATGCTCAGAAAAGTCAGAATAAATTGCATAGAGGGGCATAGGGCATGTGTGCAAAATCCAGCAGGGACACCGCTGGGAAAAGCTTCACAGTGCCCTGGATTGTGTTGGTTTCTACTCAGCCCTGGGTGTTATGGAATGGAGTTTATGAGTGGCATGACCCAAACAAAAAGAGCACTCCAGTTGCTGCCAAGGTGAGGTTCCAGACAGCTCTTGACTGTAACAAGATGCCTTCCATGGAGTACTGCCCCTTACTGTGGGAAGGTACCACAGGCTACTTCATGGAATTGCGGAGAATGAGCATTTTGGGAAATTCCTGTTCCCAGTGTCTGTTTTCAGCATTGCTGCAGAAGTGTTTGGCCACTTCAGGTGTGTCCGTGCTTGCCAGGCTGGCTTGTTTGGAGTCAATCTGGAGGAAATCAGTGCCCCTTCCCTGATGAATTCTGGTAGGACACAAAACTGCCTTTGAACAACGAGCTAAACAAGACCCTCCAGACTCCCTTCAGTTCCAGGAATTTGGGAGTCTGTGGCATTTACCCTGATGCAGTAAGCATGGAGTTCCTGATCTCTGTGAGACCTTGACGAAGGCAGGAGCTGGCTTTTTCCAGGGCTGACTGCTCCCTGTCACCTGCCAAGACAAATACCCTGGCTGGAAATGTTCCTACCCAGCTCAGGATCATGGGGAAGTTGCATTTTAGCCTTGGCCAGCAAGAATCTCCCCTCATACTGGTGAACCTCCACACTCCACAGCTTTCCAACATGGTGTAAGGCCTGTGAGCTCAGCCTGGGCCCCAGGCCAGCCAGCCCACCTAGTTCTGGGAATCTGTGCTGCCCAAGCTATGGTGAGGGTGGTATCATCTATTCCAGAGGCTGTCGAAGCTCAGTTTCAGGGGCAGTAAAGGGTATCTGTCAGCTGATGTTCAGACCTGAGAGGTGCTGCTGTCAGGACATTCAGCTCAAGATCTTTCTTCAGCATCTCTTTTATTGGTCATGGAGAAAAGGCCAAGGATTACTTGCTCATACATAGCTCGTAGTCCAGTTTTTAAATCATCTTGTCTCTCCTTTACTCAGTCCATCAGGCCAGTGACATACCCAGTTCCCTGCCCTGCCCTGCCCACCCCTGAGCGAGCAGTCTCCATCCCGAGGTCCCCTGAGAATTGCAGAGATCCCACCTGGCCCCTGCTGGCAGCAGCCCCAGACCCAGCAGTGTCGCTGCTCAAACGGGCTGCACACAGGGAGATCCGTGTTCCTGCTAAATTGTTACGTTGCTATTTTTATTCCTTGAGGGGAATTCCATTCATCTCCTTTCAGAAGAGCCTGTTAAACTCAGCCAGTCCCAAACTCCCAACAAATGTCCCTTAATAGTTTCAGGTTTCAGCTCCGCAGCCTCTGACTGTGTGTTCCTTTAATACGTTCACGACTCCTCTGGGAGAACTAAGCCAGGAATAACCAACACTTTCTTAAGCCAGGCCTCCTGCTTTAAGGTTTCTTTTCCTGCCATGTATTTCCTCACTAATCTCCACAGCTCCCACTTCCCTGTGCTTTGCACTGCCCATCCCGAGCTCAGGTGCTCTCAGGTGTCTGAGAGGGGGGTGCTGCCTCCTCTGCTCTTGATTTTCCTGGCTGAAGGAGGACAAAGGACTCTTAACATTCTCTGCAGTCGCCTCTCAACTTGGCATACTGATCATTTCAATAATAAAGTGTTTCCTTTCATTCTCCAACAGTCAGGCCCCTGCCAGAGCCATAATTGTTCACAGATGACTCATTTTGGCTGCATGATCAAAACGAGGGAAAAGTGCTGTTTGCACAGGCTTTGAATCGTACAAGATGGGAAGAGATGTTCACGCTTGATATTTGTACCATATGTGCCTTCTAAATTTTATTATAGAGCCTTTACATTTCAAAAGAGATTCTCCTCTTGTCCTGGGGATGATTTAGAAAGGAAAAGATAAGTAGAGTTTTGAGTTAGACTGGGATTAGCAAAGACTGACTGTGTAGTTTGAGCTGTGAAGCAGCATCCTGCCGGGGCTGGTGGGAGCTGGGCAGTCTGATGGAGTTCTTTCAGCCCTGATATATATAGATATATACCTATGTATATCTGTGCATTGTTTAGGGGCTGCTGACTCAGTTGTGCTCTGTATCAAGGTCCCATTGAGCTCACTCTTTGTAGCACTCGTGTTGAAATCCTGCACTCTGAGTTGCAGCAGGTGCTTGTATTTTCTTCTGCAGTGGAAACGCCATGAGTATCTGTCCAGTGCTTCTGCTGAACCACCCCTGCTAGGGGGGCTGCTGTTTTTAGAAAGCTCCATGTTTACCTCAGATGTACCTGTTGGGAGGGGGGCAGCAACACAGTTCATTTTAGGATGGAGAATAAGGCAGTGGGAGGATGGTTCCTTCACGTGCTGTGCTGTAGGAGCTGCCCTTTGTGTCTCCTACCAACACTGCTTTGAGGCCACCCAACTGCTTTGGATAAAACACCAAACAGGCATCAGAAAGCTTTGCCTCCTCTGCACTAGAGAGGCATTTTGACTGAAGAATTGTACAAACCCTGCAAACCAGATCATCCAACTGCTGCCACAGGCATGTACCATGATGTGAAGACAAGCTGTTGTTGGATACTCAAAGAGACTTGTTAATCCAGTAAAAGCGAGTCTATTAGAAGAATAAAGGATATAAATTCAGTAGGAAGAGTTCTTTTCAGCAGCTTTTTCCCTCTAAAAATATAATGGGCATATTAGTGGGATGGGAACACATAGACTACAGACACTTATGAGTGGAAGAGCTGTATGATAACTGTGAAAATAAGCAGGAAAAAAATCAGTTTGAATGGATACTGCAATAGAAGAGCATTATTTGGCACTGTGTGCCTTGCCAGATGCTCTCTAATACTTTTATTCAGTGTCATTTCTCACATTATCAGCACAGGAATGGGAGGCACCGGCAGGGTGAGGCTTTGCAGGGCTGGGTGGTGGCTCAGCAGAGCTCAGGTGTTGGTCACACTGAGGTCCCACACTTCAAAACATCCCTTGCTTTGCTCTTACACTGTTTTCCTTATTTCTGTTATTTCAAGGAGGTTTCTCACCTTCTGCAATCAGCTGTGCTCGGACAGTCACGTCTCTCAGAGCAGCACTGTGTTGTTGTGCCAGAAGGAAGGACGTAAATTCAAATAAACCACCCTCACAATGGTATTTAAAAACTGAGTGCAGGATTTCCAGTCAGTTTTTGTAAACCTGCCTTCAAAAACAATAGCTGCATTTTCATTTTTCAACTTGTTAACAGGGAATTCTTTTAAAACAAGAGGGTGTTTTCTGTGCTGTGCTGTCATGTCAGCTTGATAAGGAAGATGGCTAAAGAGCATTCTTGCCAAAATACTCCTTGGCTGAGTAATCTGATGCCAAAAAGCAAGTGAAACGAGCAACCATATCTGTAGTGTAGTTTGCAAATTATGTGGCAAGGAAAGGAAGAAAATAATCTGTCACATGAAAAATGAAGTTAAGATTGTGTGTATATAAATCAGTGATTTGTTATATGAGCACAAGATCATTATCAGGCATTTAAACATGAATTGGAAGTGCCTAATCTATTAATTAATCAGGAAGTAAGCTTTACATAGCATGTGTAATCAAGTTAATCTTTCCTTCCACTTGCCAACATAGATGCTGCTTGCAGTGGGATGTTGTCATGAGATTAAACACCCCAGTGTCTGTTCCTGCTGCTGGGTGAGTCTCAGGTGTAAATCCCTTTTCTCCTCCCCGCCTGGAGTTAAACACACTCGACTTCCATGCAAGCAAGGAGAGTGATGCCCTGCAGCCACTTTCAGAGAGGTTCATCTTTTTTCCCTGACTGTTCAGCTCACCATGTTGGAAACCCATTGTAGGAGAACACACAGTAAATGGCTGAGACTTCTGCTAATAATAACTCATAAATTTGGCACAGAAAGTCAGTGATGCCAGACTTTTATCAACTCCTTCCCCGCAGCAACACAACAGCAAGTTTGCTGCTGAAACACAAATATATTTTTAGGGGGTAATTTATTTTGTGCTATGAATATTTTGGTGAAGGTCAATGCAGGATATGTCGTTTATTACAATAATTGGTTGTTACATCTAATAATTAGATTCCTAACCTAAAGGTGATGTGGTTTTTGATTATTTAAATGTGCTGATCAGAAAGTAAAGATCACCTGGTCTGTCTTTCCCAAAAAAGCTTGGCCCAGGTGAGATTCTGAGGCCCCTCTTGAGCCTCCCTGGGCTGTTGTGGGATTTGACTCTCTGAAGGTGTCCCTGCCCATGGCAGAGGGTTGGACAGGGTGATCCTCAGGGACCTTCCAAGCCAAAGCATTCCAGAATTCCTGCACCAAACCAGGTGCATGTCTGTGCCATTCCCCACACAGAACAGAGGCTGAGCATTGCTCAGGGTGGAGGGGTGTCTTCAGGAGGACCAAAGGAGCCACCTTGGGAAGGGTGAGCTCTGGGGAACACAGAGCTGGGCACCTTTACGCTGCCTGGGGCCTCCATGACTTCCACGAGTTTCCTTCAAAGGTGTCTTGGAAAACACTGACTTTTCACTCAGTTCCGCCAGCCATCTCTGTAATCTCACCCACTGAGCATAAATCCACTCCTCATCTCCCACAGGACATCTCCCACACCTGCACGACAGGGAAAAACAGCAGAGAAGGGGCTCACAGAGCAAACAGCTGCTGGAAGTGAGAGATGAGCTGGTACAAAAGGGGTTAAAAACCACAGATAAGGACATTTTAGTTTTTAAATGAAATAAACAGCAGCTTTCCTTTGCTGTGATGGTTTTGTAATATGTTTCTTTTTTTTTTTTCCTCAAATTTTTAATGTGAGATTTACAAGATCTTGACTGGTTTTCAGTTTATTTTTTTTCACAGTAAATAAGCCAATTTTTCTGTACTAGAAAAGTGGTATGGACTAATGTAAAAGTGCTTTCATTTCCAATTTCAACAATAATTTAAAAAATTGACTAACCAATATTTTTCTGAAAAAAATCATTTGAACAACAAGACTATTTTTAAAATGATCCCAGTAGTACAAAAAAAATGTCCAAGGATAAAACCTGCAGTGGTGTGTGGTAAATATCATGGTGCTATTAGCAGTTCTATGGGGAAGACACCGAGTTCTGGGAAGGGCTGTGCAGGTCCCCGTTCTGTCCGAGGGCTTTGTTTGAATTAGGGCTTTGTACAAGGTTTTGCCTTTTGGTTTGGGGGTTTTGCTCTGCAATGGAGACTTTACACTCATGGACTTTTCCTCCTATGAAAAGGAGCAGGCTGGCTTGGGGCCCAGGATGTTTGGTTCTGGAAGTTTCTGCTTCAATTGGCGTTGGACTCCATGTGTTTAATGACTTCATCAGTTCTACACAAATCATGGCACAAGATAGATTTTGACTTTCTAAATTTTATGAGCATCATTACCAGTGAGATCATAAATTTATCTGAGTAGAGTGTTCTTTAGCATTAAGAATATCGTTAGGAATACGTGTCAGTAGAGTAAATGAGCTGATTTATTTTGGTCTCCCCCAGCTCGTTGAGAGCTGGTTTGGAAAGGTGTGTGTTCTTTAGCTCTATTGTTCTGCTGGGAGGTGCTCAGGAAGCTGCTCTGAGGCCAGGCGGGTGTTTGTCCCCATTCCCAAGTTCCCTGTGGGTCCTCGAACACTCCGAGCCTTCCCCTGGACCACGAGTGTGGCTCAGAGCAGAGCCAGCAATGTGCCTGCCCAGCCCTGGGTGCCCCTTCCACCCTGGTGGGACCCATGTGCTGCATTCCCACTGCTGAGGAGCTGCAGGAATGACATGTGATCCAAAACTCCATGTGCTGGGAATTGGGGGGAGAATTCCTCGGCTCTGTTTTTGTTTTTCTTACTTCCTTTTTGGTTTGTGATCTTTGACGAACTCTTTTATTCATATTTTAAAAATATATTGACTTATTCTTAAAATTGGGGCATTATTAGTAGAGGCAAGTAACTGACTTTCCCACTTAACAATGAGCACATTCCTTGGATTTATTTTTTTTTCTTTTTACCTGAGTGAAAAAGAGGAATTTTCTGTGTTTTAAGTACATTAAACTGAACAAGTATTTGCAGAAGCAAGTATGCAGAAGCCTCTGTGCTCTGCTGGATCAAAGACACTGCAGAGAAAGAAAAATATTCTTATGTTCAGTACTTACTCATCCCGAGGGGATTGTCTCAAGGGAGTGAGGAAGCTCCGTGTGTGCTTTGGGCAAGGACTGAGGGATCTGTGGGATCTGCCTCGCTCTGCCCCAGCCCTGCCACGTGAGCCATAAAGCACCTGGGGCTCTGCTGTTCTGTTCATGAAACGGGCTGGGGAGCTTCCAGTTATTGCAGTGTGTGCAGGACCCCAGCATTTCCTTGGATCTCAGTGCTATGGACAAGGAATCAGCTCTTAATGGCTGGATCTCCACATCCCAAAACAAGGTGACATTGATCCTTCTGGGCATCTCTGGGCATATATATAGGGAATATATTATATATAGGGAATATATTGTGGCCACAATGACAGTGAACAGCAGCCACTCTGCACACAGGGAATTCATGTCCTGATTTAACTTCCAGGAGACCTCCTGAACACTTGGCTAGGATTTAATTATTCAGATGTACATTCTTCCTCTTGCCTTTTTATATGGCACTGCTTTTTCTACTCATTAATGTCATATATATCTATATTATGTGTAATGATTCCTTTCCATTTACATTTGGATTTCCTCACCATACAGGCAGCCAGAGTAATCCACAGTGCCTTGGTAGCTCTGACACCATTCAGTAAATAGAGAGCAATGAATTCTATGCTTAAATTTCATGTAAATGCCTATTTTCCATTTTGATCCCAAATCTATGAGCCCCTTTGTTGCAAAGCTCTCAAGAGGCTGCTACATTCCACCTAAGGTAGTAAGTAAACTAATTTTCCTACATGTAGTCTTAAAATAATCATTGTATTCTGTTAAAATACTAAAAATAAGTAGTTTACTTTTAATTGGGTGTATGTAACTTTTCTAAAGCCCTAAAAAAAGTCTTCAAACAAATGCTGTCCCTGGAGATTCTGATGCGGGTACAGCTGGATTGAAAGTTATGCTCACACAAAGGAAATTCCCTTCCTCCCTGGCTGCACTCATGAGCTTGTGTATCCCTGGGAGCCCTGAGGCGAAGAGCCTGGAAACCTTCCAGCCCCGGAGTGTGCGGAGCCCGAGGCTGCCAGGGAGGATGGGGCAGGCACACACTGCGAGTGCCCGGCAGAGCCCCTAAGGAACGCTTTAGCCCTGGTGTTCTGAAGGAGATCTTTGCTAGAGACTTTCCCTTCTGCCTTTCCCCTCAGACTTTGGAAGGAACAGAACCATTCTGAGAGGGGGCTGCATGTGACAGGGAAAGCGGGCTCGGAGTCTGATTTTTATTCAATTTCTTGATGATCTGTCTGCAGTTCATTGACCTAATGCAAATTAGAAATTAAGCCAATACCCACCACTCCTCTCTCCGGCTGAGCCAAAACCTTTTCTTGTTTAGATCATTTAAGTTTTTGGAAGGCTTTTTTTGTTGTTTGTTAAATTTTGAAAACATCAGTTCTTTGTGAAAAAAGTCTGGGAAACTGTAGTGAAATTCCTGAGGCTGCTGTCTCAGAAGGCAGGCTGAATTCAGGGGGCATTAATTCCATGTGTGACCCAGCCAGGGACCCCCATACCTGTCCAAGCCGAGGGGTCAGGGCTGGACGGGCCCCACTGCAGAGCACAGAAACTTGCACTCTCCAAAGAAGGAATTCAAGCTCCTTACCCTAAAGTCAGGGACTTTGTGCAGCTCTGCACTCCAGCACTTTGGTGCTGATTTCAAATTCATTCACATGCTGTGAGATTGGGTAAAAGGAGTGAAATAAATCTGGGTTTATTTAGCTTTAATGGCAAGGTAACAGCAGTGGGTGACACCCTGGGGCAGCTGTGGGTGCTGAGTTCCCTACAGCCCAGCAGCATCTCAAAGTGGATATTTTACTGCACTTAGGTAGATACTTCATTCCATGGGTTAGTTATGTGCTTGGTGTTGGACAGGAGGAGTTAACACCCCCAAAATCACTGCTTCCTTTGGCTCCTCTTACGTAGAGATCCAGCAGAGCCCCGTGACCAAACTCATCCAGCTGCTGCTGGAGGGCCCAGCCGGGCTGGGGTGTGTTATTGCAGAGACAGGGACTGAGTGCTGCCAGCCTCCCTCTGGACAGCGAGGACAGTGAGTGGCAGACTCTGCTGCACACACGGCATTCGGGGCAGGGTGTGGCTTGCAAAAAGAGAGAAAAACAGCAAAAAGAGCAGTGCTGGATTAATTAGAAAAGTGCAGCCCAATGACATCCCTCCCAGGTGGGTTGTTCATTTTGTTGCTGGCTGCTATGGAGCATCTGAAGTTAAATCCTTCTCACTGAAGTGAGAGAGACAGAGCCAAGCTGGGGCAACTGGAACAAAACTCCCAACCATTTATTTATGCTTTTCTATACGGCTGCTTCCTCATGTCAGGATAGTTTATAGTCCCTCATTAACTGCTCTTGCTTCATGGCCACTTGTATGAATGTTTCTGAACGTTGGTTAAAAATGAAAATTCCTAAATGTGGGACAGATGCTGGAGTGGGTGAAGGCACAGTGTCCACAGTCCCATCCTCCTGGAGCTCCTGAGCATTCCCAGGGCGGTCATGGAGGTCCCCAGCATCGCCTCTCCCACATCCCGGGTGCTTCCAGGATGACTCACCTGGCTCCAGTTAAGCACAACCACCTGAATCTTCCCCTTTCAGATCCTCTGCATTCGAGTGAGCTTTTGAAATGGTTTTGTTTAAACTTTCATTTCCATCAGTGCCTTTTTTTGGCTGTTGGAAATGACAAAAGGAGAAGTAAATTGGATAGGCCGTTTTAGAGACATTTCAAGTGATAAAAGTGTAATTGTAAAAGATTCTCTTCAGAGCTCCCAGCTCAGTTATTGAGACATGGAATTGCAGAGAGAGACCTGGATATTTGACTTTTTGTCTACAGCAAATCCTTAACCAAAGCTCAGTATTTTCAGCCTTTCCCATCATTGTTTTTGACGTTCTCAGCTCCGTTTGGGAATTGAATCAGCTGCATGGGATGAGTCTCTGGTCATCTGGAAAACGATTATAGTGGTTCCTGTATATTTTATGTACTCAAATATGAAAAAAAAATCATTCTGTCTGACAAGAAGAGGGCCCATGTGCAGAAAGCGAGGCCTTTTCCATTTTGCCAGGCTCTGATGTGGGATGTGGAGAGGGACCTGCGTGGGGAGCGCCCAGGAATGTCCCTGTGCAGATCCCCCTCGAGGGGCAGGGAGCCTCTGTTGTCCAGCTGGGATCTGCCTCCTTGACCTGAACTTGTCGTTGCCCTCTTGATTGCTCATTCCTGCACTGCCTGAAAGCTGGCGCCGAATTCCTTCCTTCCGTGTGGCCTCAAAACCAGGCATGGACTAAAGGGAATATCGAGGCTTGTGTTTCCCTCCTGGCAGGGCCTTTCTCAGCTGATAAACATTGGGGGATGCTGCTCAATATGGAAATAGGAAAATACAGGGTTGGTAGAATTGTGATGCTTTCCATGACTGCACAAGTTTATGAATTCCTAAAATTAGGGAGTGTGGTTGGTGGTAGGGAAGGGACTCCTGTCCTGGTGAGGGTGCTGAAATGGGATAGTTGTGCCTCTTTTTATTGAAGGTACCCCACAGGTACCCTAGGAAAGCTTTCCAGCTTCTGCAGAAGCTCCTGGAACTGGAAAGCAGGCTCATCTGCAGCCAAGCCTGGTCACAAGGCAGCACAAAGATAAAATTGCACTAAACTCTGGGAAAAATGACAAAACGAGGACACAACACAGAGAGTTATTGTGCAGATGATGTTTGAGCTCATCCCACTCGGCTGAGGTTTCCCTGGTACCTGCCAGCCTGGGAGAGGCAGTGCTCAGTTCTTGGCCACCACTCTGGGGCTCTGAAATGTTGTCTGGTGCTCTTCCTTGGGAGGGATTCTTGTGCCACCAAGGGAAGGAGCTTAGTGCAGGATTCTGGACAACCCACTTCTGACCCTTTGAAACGGTAAATATGGACTGTAATTTTTTATCTGTTTAAGATATATTTTTTATTTTATTTTCTTCCATAGCTTAAAGTGTTAATTCTGCCCATTGAAATGTAATTTTATTGAGCAACATGAGCCAGAGGCAGAATCTTTGCTGCCATCAGAACCCAAATGGTAAATAGGCCCTTTCTCTAATTTGTGGGATGTGCTATAACTCAGTTTGAATGTTGAAAGGAAATGGGCCTCCAGGGGAGTCTGGAGCTCTGTTCATTCAACTTCTAATTAAAGTTTTCCCCTCTCAAATTTCACTTTATTTTCCGGGGCTTTTGCTCCATGATGATTATTAACATGTGTGCCATGGCCAGGAAATCATTATCCCCTTGCCCAGCGCAGCCCTTCGCAGGTCCCTCCTGGCGCGGAGCGGGTGCCGGAGCTGCCTCTCCTGCAGGATCTGATGCTCGGGGCAGGTCGGGCTGCGCAGGGAGCCGCGCTTTGGGCCGGGACACTGGATCATCACACGGTGCTGTCCGCCGGACACGATCCACTCCAGGATTTCTTCCAGCCTATTCTTCACGTTCCAAGAGCCCAGGCCAAGTCTGGCTTCCTATTCCAACTCCAGCAGGCTTATCTTTTTGGGGGCAGGAATTGTTAGTACAGTTTATCTTGCTCGCTGCGAGTCCTCCCTCAGCTGGGACATGCACTCCGGTGCCGCGTGCTTTTTTTCCCTCTCTCTCTCTTTCTGTTTTCTCCTTGTTGTTTTTCTTTTTAAATGTGTAAAGTGAAGAGTTCCTCTTCCCCCCTCTCCACTCCAAAAGAACCAACCTCCAGTTCATTAAAACGCTGGAACTGTTTTGCTCCTGTGCCAGAGGGGAGAGTGAACCTGTTGCCTGCATGTGTGTGTGTGTAAAATAGATCCAAAAATGTCAATGAACAGCAGGAAAAGTTCTGGGAGACCGTCTTACTACTACCGACTGCTCCGGAGGTCACGACTTCAGAGACAGCGAAGCAGATCCCGCAGCCGGAACAGGCTTAGCCGGGGTAATTGCAACCACAGTTCTCTTTAATTGCCAGTGCAAAGCCCGCCGCGCTGCCGCTGCTCACAGGTAGCTCCGTGTGTAGGTGAGCATGACTGGGCACTGTCCCCGCACCCTGTGAGTGCGGCCAGCTTGGCACAGGTCAGTGCGGGGGACAGGGGGCTGCTTGCAGGAGCTCAGCTCGGGACTCCGGCGTGGCTGCTGCAACACTCGTGTAGCTCTAACTAACCCAGGCGTTTCAATTAACCACGGGCCAGCTCTTTCAATTTGTGTAATTAAGGTAACTACTCTTTCCGAGGCGTTTGGAGGCCTAATTGATGCTTACAGAGCTTTGAAAGTCCTTGATTACGCGGTGGTGTCTCTGTGCAAAGATGTACTGCTGGAACTTCTCGTTCCTCATGAGCTGAGTGTCACCAGGGGGGTTGGTGTCACCGAGCTGAGAGCAGTTTAGGGGCAGATTTTCCAAAGAGCCTAAAGATTGTGCTCCCAAGGCATTGCAGAAACCTGGGGGATTTGTAGTCCCAAATCACTTAGCGCTTTTAAAAATCCTGCTCTAAAAGGGCCTATTTGTCCTCCTCAGCAGGAGTGAGGTCTGCAGAGGGGTGTTTCTGCAGGGCACTCGCTCAGGAGCCCATTGCTTCTGCTGGAGGCAGCCACTGACCCAGTTGCATTTTTAAAATGAGCTATTCTGCCTTTCTCTTCTAGTGTGAAATAACTGTTTATTGGTGCTTTTGCCTGTCGTTAAGGCAGCCAAAAAGTGGGAGCCTGTGAGCTGTTTTGTAGTTGAACTTTTTCAGAGTAGAGGGGGTTGTATTTGCCCTCCAGTGTGGCAATCCAGGCATATTTATCATGTCTTGTGCATAATCAAAGCCATTAACTGAAAATAATAATTTTTTTTCTTGTTACTGCATGAATAAAAAGCACAATTGCAACACTGCATCAGGTGTCTGTGCAAACCCAGGCTTCGACTTGTCTCACTGCAGTTAATTCTGGATTACAGAGCAGATTTTAAACTCGACTCTCGCTCTGCAAGGTTTAGCTTAGTGCAATGTCCTCTTTCCTCTTTTCCTGGCATTCAGGACGTTTTAAAGGATTTTGAATCATTGCTGAGAAAACAATAGGAAGTTCAATCAGTCTCTGAGCTCCAGCTTTTCCTTTAAGCAGACAGTGGTTTGTTTTGCATCATTTTTTGGGTTGTTTTGCCTGTCACATGCAGTGTTTGTAAACTCCCGACCATGCACCAGTTCCCTTTCCCCCTTTATTTGTGTGCTGTGCAACACCAAAATATTTTGCTGTCATTTCAGTTACTGTGACAAACGAAATGTGTTTAGTTTCCTTTAGGTAACCCAGTGTGAACTTAATGTTGTAGTTTGTCAGGAACACGAGGAATATACAGGCAGATTTGATGGAAATGGGAATCAGCCCGAATGTTTGTAAGAAATTGGATTTGAACCAGCTGAAATCTTGTTGCTGTTGATCTCTCCTGGAGTATTTTGTGTTTGTCTCTGGGATTCCTACCTCTCAGCACTTGCTGAGCTTCTCTTACCTGCAGATCTGAAAGGGATTTGCAAACTGGATGAGAATTTTTCTCTTTATTTTTGGTATGTTTCTGTAAGAGAGGCAGAAAGCAGGTTGTGCAGTGGTGGTGTCACAGCTGGGCCATGCAGGGTGTCTGTGGTGGGGCTTGGTCCAGCCTGGAGTCACTGCCAGCTGGGCAGGGTGCTGGGAGTGTTGGAATTCTGCAGCAGGAACACTTTCCTTGGCAGTTTTGATCCCACTGGAAGGTGAATGAATGAACAGGAGGCTGTTCACAGCTGGGGGCTGTGGAGAGCACAGAAATCAGAATGAGGTTCTAGATTTTGGGGTTTGGTTTAATGTTGATTTACAAACCCTACAAGTCTGGATGAAGGAGGGAGCTGAGGGTCCCCTCCTCCAAGGCTGATCCAGAGCACAGTATGCTGTCTCTTGTTCAAAGATCAGGAATCCTTAGTTGGAGGTTGCCATAAATTCAGAAGTGTTGGAGTTACTTTACAGGAACTGGTCTGGTTTGCCACATGTGTGTTTCCCAGACATCCTCTTGGCAGCTTTTTGTGCTCTGCAGTCTCCAGGCCCTTTGCCAAGATCCCCCAGAGCCCAGGTAGGCCTGTGGCTCTGGCTGGAGGAGCAGGGACACCTGGAAGGTGAGCTTTTCCACCTCAGCAGAGGATCAGCAGCTTTGAGACAGGGAGCCTGCTGAGGGTCGGGCAGTGGGGCACATTTACTGGGGAGGAGATCTCTGCTGGCACAGGACCCCCCTCCCCATCTGGCACCAATCGCTGTGCTGATCCCTATGGGATGATGAGTGCCTGGAACACCAGTGAGACTCGGGTGCTGCCATCTGACTCAGCCTGGTTATCCTGAGTTAGAGCCCCCCTTCCAGCTCCCTCTTCTTTGTATCCCTCAGGCTCTGAACACCAGAGTTGTGTGTGTATATATAACACAGATATATGTTTAAAAACATATATTTATAAGCTGCCACATCCCACTCTCCCCTGAGTGGTAATGCCACCCACCCACCCGTGTCCTTCTGAGGAGCACACACTGAAGCTGCTGCTGGCCCTTTGTAGGGATGGAGCCCATCCTGCCCAGCATCAGCAGGAAAAGTCAGGCCGGGGTTACAGCCTGCACGGCTCTCTGAGGGCTCAGACCTACTTTGGGAAATGGCCTTTGCTTCCTGAGGTACAGGGAGAGCCACTCCCTCAGGAAAGCGCTGCTGTGGTGCTTTTAGCTGGGCAAAGGGAATAGGATTTGCATTTTCTGTGCAAGGATCTGAGGGAGGGAGGGAGGGGAGAGCTTTGTGTTGGGACTCCAGATGGAGCCAATCTGCTGTAGCATGAGCAGAAATGTACAGGACTTTCAGCTGCTGGCAGTGCAGCAGCTCTTTTGATGGTTCATGTGATGGCATCCTCTGCTCTAGAGCTCTCTGCTCAGCCCTGGTGCTTTGAACACATTTGTCAGGTTTTGGGGTGTTTGCCACCCTGTCCCTTTGGGAGGCCAAGGGCTGGAAGAGCTGAACAGGGAGATTGATGGGGAGGGCAAATCCGAGCAGAAGAGGAAGGTCTGCTATCAGGAGGCTGATGGGATCATGCCTGCAGCACGTTTAAATCATTCTGTTTGATAGTGGGTAAACAAGACAGGCTTCACCCCGCTGTTAATCTCTGTTGGAATGATGATAGTGTCTGAAATCTCCTGGCTCTGCTCTCCACTGAGATTCAGGACACGCTGCAGGTAAACATTACTTAGTTAAAAAAACTACCTGCAGAACCCTCCCTTCCCTGGCCCATCTGTTCACTCCCAGCCCTGTGTGACTGTGAGGAATCATGGCAGTAATTATAATTACTCCCAGGTGATCCATCCAATGTAGTGGAAGGTACTTGGGAGGCAGAGAGAGTAGAAGGAAAATTTCAGTATCAGCACCACCTGTTTCTGGCTTCACTTGGGTCTGTGGCTTTGTTCAGGGTGTCTCTCCTTCTCCTTCCTCATGGATCCAAGGAAGCAATGGGGCTCAGTGGGAAGTGTTCTGAAAATTCCCTTTGCTGATAGAAACTGCTCCTGGGTGCTCCATTCACAGTTCCATATCTGAGCCAGATGCAGCTTTGGCTGCAGGGCTTCCTTGTGTAAAACTGCAGGCAATCACTTGGCATCAAAGCCCTGAGAATGGGAGAGCTTGAAGGGCTGGTGTTCCTGATACTTCTGCCTCTGTCAGCCTCGGACATAAATGTCTTGCTCCGAGTCCTGTTTATCACAGATGCTTTTCAAGGTGTTCTATGAAAAGAGTTTTTATTAAACAGGCTTTCTTCTTCCTTTCCTTTGATGGCTGCTGTGAAGAGAAAACTGACTGATCTTCAGCAAAGCCCAGGATTTCAGTGCTCCAAACACTGAGCTGGGAGGCCAAGGTCAGGCTGGGGTTTTTCTCAGCTATTCAGATGCACATCTGTTGAAAACAGCTGGAATTTAGTCTTTCTCTCTCTGTTTGATGAAATCAAAAGCTTTTGAGTGATAAATGAGAGATCAGCTTATACCCAAATAGTCAATACCTTGGACATTCAGGCACTCTCCTGGGACAAGGGAAGCAGCAACAGGAAAATTGGCCCAGCGTGTCCCAGAGCGACATAACAATGAAGGAGGTTTTATTATATTTAAAGCCAACTGAAATTGCACTCACTCCTCACTAATCTTTCCTAGCTGAAAATCTGTTCTGCAGCACGTTAACAAGAAGTGATGTTGGACAAGGAGTGCCATGTGGAATTTCTCCCTTTCCCCCTCTCCAGGACTTTGTTTTTCATTTAAGGGCTGGGAGCAGGCAAGTGAAGAGCCTGGTAATAAACATTAGCAACAGGCGTTTTTTTTGCAAGGGTGGTATCTTTCAAATGTCAGGAAAAGGAGACCTTCCTGCTTTGCACTTTTTAATGACCATTGCTTTGTTTTCACGTCTCTTTTGTGGCATTTTGTGTTTCACCACAGAACTTGTGCAGGCTTTCATTGAAATTTTAACAGTGTGGCTGACAGATGCCCATAGAAAAGATATGCAAAATGTTTTAACTGTGCTGTTTATAGGAATGTTCACTGGCAGCCGTGCTATTTTTAGCACCGGTGCTCCAGCTGAGACTTTGCTGTGTTTGTTCAATGCTTCATTGTCTGGTAAAAATCTAGACTAAATTTAATGACTTGGGAAGTGGTGCATGATGGAGGAGTTCTTGAATTGTTTTGATGTTAAACAATGCTTAAATCTCAGTATCCCTGTAATAAGCAAAAATTTAGAGTGAATTTATTGGAGGCAAAGCTGAAACTGACCCTTCAGCAGGAGTGAGGTGGGAGCAGCTCCTCCTGCTCTTACAGCACTGGTGATGCCACCCTGACCTGCAGCACCTCCTCCAGAAATGCAGGAACACCCAAACTGCACATTTGTTGTGAAAATGTGTCAATTCCTATTAGATTAAAACTGAATCAAGTTTTAAAACTTCCCCTGGGAAACACCAGTGTGAACCTCTAAGGAGTGCTGGCCCTTCTGGTGTTTGCATGGCGAGCTGGAAACACACGTGGTAACCAAGACTTACAGATATCCCCTCCCATCTTGGTCCCCCCAGATCCTAAGATTTAGGGGGCCAGGGATTTCATTTGCTGGGATAACACCCTATGGATTATTTCCTGTTCACCTGTTCTCCTAACAACGTCCTGTGGTTGAGAGCTTTGCATTTCCCTCCTTTGGCTTTCCCATCTCGTAACTTCTGTCTGCCTTTAAGAGGCACGTTGCAGAGGAGGTGATCTAAGACTTGCTGGGTGTGGAGCTTTGATAGTGAGGCATGAAAGGAGTAGGGGAAGGAAGAGGAAGGCAGGAGAACTGTGGGCAGTGACCTGGGACGTGGGGATGGCTCGTGCAGGGCCATGACCATGTGTGGGCTGAGGCAGGGCCAGCTCTGCAGGTCAGGTAACCACCTTGCAAAGAAGCAGATTTGATTTGACCAAAGACCCCAGGTGGGAAGGCTGTACGTGTCTGCTGGTGCTGTTAGTGTGGGCTGGCTGTCCACTGGGGTGTTTGTGCCCCACTTGGAAAATTGCTATCCAAGGAACAGCTCATTTAGTGCTGTGACACAAATTTGGAAATTGTACCAGCAACCTTCAGGCGACTTGAGGATTGACTGTTGTCTCCTTTAGCTCCTCTTTTCCTTTATCTCTGTTTTCAGTCCTTTCCTTCTGGTAGTAACCTCACTTTCCCCTGACAGTGTTGCTACGAGGGGCTGCTTACTCTGAAAGGAAATAAGTAGCAGATTTGCTCTCGAGTAATGCAGAGTGAGTTTTTATCTACAGGCCATAGGTAATAAATGAGAACGAGGTTAAAAACCCTGGTCTGAGTCCAAACTAGACTTGCTTCCAAAAGCATGCTTAGAGGGGTTTCAGCACACTTTTCATGATCACTCATGTATTAGGGTAAGTTTGTCTCCTTACAGCTGTGGCAGTCCAAACAATTTAGACACAGAGCTGCCTTTTAAAGCTTTTAAACCTATATTTCCCTTAGAGGTCTTCTGGTGTGCCACTAATCCCCTAAGTTATTGCACTGAAGGCACTCTGTAATCCTTTAATTCACTCTGCTCTCAATAGAGATGGGAACGAGCTGGGTCAGGGAATGTTCTCCTTCGGGCATTATCAGTTTTGGTGTTTTCAGTTCAGACACTAGTGAGGGTGGTTTGCTTTCCCTTTCAGCACTCCAGAGAATATTTAAATGTAGACACTAATTGCTGGTGTGTTTGTGTATCTGCTTATTTAAAAAGGTACACAGCCCCCAGAACTCCCTTCCCCGTGTCACTGGTTTGTGCAGCCTCAGGTCAGGCTTTTAAACCCAGTCCCCAAAGGCCCCTTCGGAAATCATGTGGAAGTTGCTGGCATTGTGAGGACTGTGAACTCACACCCCTGTAGAGCTGGTGAGGGTCGGGGGGCAGTGTCAGCCACGGGTAATTCTGGAAGCTTCTTTCCCCCAGACCTGCAGGAGATAGAGAGTCTGAGTAACATGTCCTTGGTAGTGCTGCAGGTAAAGCTTTGTGGTGATGAGCAGGGCTGGGCAAGTGTTCTGCTGGTTTTAATGAGCAGAAATACTCTAAAAGGCTGTGCAGAGCAACACAGGGTCTGAATTTGGGGGGGTTGTCTTGTCCATTGCTCTTTCCTTGCATGAGGGGCCCGTTTTCATTGTAGGTTTGGTTTTGAGAGCCAGGCTGGGACCCTGATCTGCTCTCTGAGGTTCATTTTTGAGTCCTGGCCTCTCATCATTGCTTCAGAAGTTCATTTTAACTTAAGCATTGAAGCATTCAATTGGAGGAAAAACATGCCTTGCAATGGTATGGACTTTGAGAACATTGACAGGAATAAAGAGGGACAAAGTTTTGCTTCATTAACATTTACACTGAAAGAGGAATCCTCAGATGCTGAGCACTTAATGTTTCCTTTTGAAGAAACCAATTTATTTGAAGTGCAAGTTTCTTTTGTACATTATGTGCTCACATTTTTGATTTCTTACAGCACTTCTGCATCAGTGAATTTCTTTTAGAGTCAGAGATCAAGCCTGGGCTTGTTCTGAAGTACCCAAATGTGGTAATAGGTGGACTGGTGTAAAATTTGGCATCTGGAGTTAAATTACAGGATGCTTCTTAAGCTTCTTGGTTACTATAGGAACAAGTAATAGTCATCCTTCATGATTAAGCAGTGTCCATGGTAACCAAACAGGCAAGTTTTAAATGAAAGATATTTTCCCTTTACATTTTTAGCAGTCAGAGGTTCCCAATTATTACCTTTACCCCCTTAGATGAGAACACATTTTGGTCAGGCTGGTGTGTATTTGAAGTGGGAGCCCTTGGTGTTCATTTACATACCTTCACTTCTAGGACCAGCTGGGTTTTGGGTGAACACCAAAGGAAAATTTCAGAGGGGGGGAGTACATGAACCTCCCCAGGAAGCGGGGTGTTGGTCACTACATTGCTCAGTTGTTCTGCAGTGCTGCTCTCCAGCTGCCAGTTTGCTCCTGGGAAGTGACTGCAGGGCAGGAGTGGGGGAGCAATCCCTACATCTATCTGGCATGGTTTTTGGGATGGAAAACGCCAGTGTCAGTGTTGGTGTAGGTAAGAGCATCCTCCTGCTCCCTCTCACTTCAAAAATAGGTTGGGAAATGAAAGCAAGACTGCTTTTTGATGGTTTTTGTATCTCCTTGGCAATGGTGTTTGCTTGAAAACCGAGTGTCTGCAGCTCCACCTGCGAGTGTGTCTGCAGAGCAGGTTTGTGTGAGAGGAGCAGAAATACCCACCCCCAGAGGAACAGAAGTATCAGTCACAATAAATTAGGATGTACATTCCACAATCTCTAATTGTGAAGCAGTTTCTAAGAGTGTGACCAGGCAGCAGGAGGGAGGGTAAGGAAGGAGGGATTCCCAGCAGAGTTTTGGGCACCCAGCACAGGGCCCATTGCCAAGGAGTGCAGCTCTGCTGTCCTGGCACATCTGTGCAAACAGTCACCTTTAAAAAATGACCAGGGTGAAAGAGCAGGTAACACTCCTTTTATGAGCATTACCTTCTATCTAAAGCATATCCAAGTGAGGAAGACTCGTTTCTGTTTGTGAGGGGAACTCTTAGGCCTCCTGCAGGAATATTTGGAAAGGCAGAAAAAGCCCTCCTAGCTCTGCCATCCCTAACCCTGTCCTTAATGCCAAACCTCAGTGACCGTAACAGGGGGGAGAATAGTGGTTACAGACTTACAGAACACACACTGGATTCTGCTGCCAGCCAGTTCATTCAAATCCAGTATTCTTCCATGTTTCCAGTGACACTATCCTATATAGCCAGAGTTAAATCCCAGCCTTCTGCTTTGCTGAGCAGCACTACAGTTCCTTGGCAGCCTCAGCTGGGTGAGTTGGCCCTGGCCATTAAGACTCTTTGAGGCTGATGTAAGAGCCACATGAACCAAGTGAAATTCCAATCTTAATGTTTGGTCTATTATGCAGATGGATGTGAACAGAGATACGTGTGTGACCCCATTTATCTCTCTAATGAAGTGCCATCAATGGAACATCTGTTTCTTTGCTGGAGAAGATGAAACCTCTGATGAATCATGCTTATAAATTAAGTATTTATTTATTTAATTTGCATGCTGCTGGTACAGACCTGTTCCAACAGCCACTGTGCACGGCTGGAAAAGTGGGCTGGGAATTAAAGCAGGCGAGGTTTTCATTTATACTGAGGGTGTTTACACCTGAAATAAACTGCTCTGACCTGGTTGGTAGCTCACCTGGCCAGGTCAGGTGTTAGGAAAGCCCCACCCCAGTCCTGGGTGAGGTGTCCAGGTGACAGTGGCAGGGGTTACAGGGTAGGGATGTTCCTCCTTTGCTGGGGTTCCTCTGTGGATAAGATGCTGCAGGAAGGCAGCGTGGGAAGAGTGTGGAACCTTTGCAGGAAGGTGCACATGATGGATGAGCCTCATTTAAATCTGCCCAGAGCTGACTTCTTGTTCTGCACACTCACATTGCTTGTCTTTATCATCACATGGGAGGAAGCTGATGTTCCACTTCCCTTTATCCTCCTGCTCAGTTTAACCAGGGTACTGGCAATTGCCACAGTCTGGCCCTCAACCACACTAGAATTTTATCTTTTTCTCATGTATTTTTTAAGTCTGTGCTTGATTTCAGTTTTACCCTGGAGAAAAGGCTCCTAATGATATGCCCTTAGAAAAAGAGGAATTTGTTCTGTAGCTCTCATATCAGAGAAAGATAAATATCATACATATTTTATTTCAGAGACTGATAAATAAAGAATAAAAATATATAGTTAAAAAAATACCAGGCAGTAGAAAGGAGTTTGCACTAAAGGCTGCTCAATCAGCATGATTTGCTGTTTATTTTTGGAAAGGGAGGGTCATTTTCTGGATGCCTCATGTTCTCTCCCTGGCAGCAGGTTTGGGACCTGCAGCTGTGCCATTTGTCCCTGGATCTGATCTGTTCTTCAGTTCTGCACCACCAAGAAGTTGCTGTGGGTATTTCCAGCCTCCTCATGCAGAGAATTATCTCAGCTTTCCCTTCCCATTTGTGCTATGCTCTCCTTTCCCTTTTGCCCTTAGAGGGTAATTTTTCCATGCCAAGTACTCCTGACCTGCCTCCCCAGGTAAAGAATATATTCCCCAGGGGTTTCTGTGGGGCAGGACTTGCCCTGGGTGTGCCAGGAAGAGCAGGGGCAGCGCGTGGAGGTGAGTGCAGCAATGGGTATCCAGAGCAGGGCGAGCCCTCTGAGCCATAGATAAACCACTGCAGGGAGCGCTCCCAGCGCCCTGTCCGTGCGGGAGCGGGGTCGGTGCTGGGCGTGCTTGGCCAGCCGAGGGCCTCCAGCTCCATCTAGTGAGGCAGCGGGATCGCTGCCGGGAGAGGACAGAAACACCTTCGGCACATTTGGGAGGTGGAAATCCCTCCTGAGCCTCCCAGGAGAGAAGGGGCTGGGACACTGGGCTGCCAGAGCCCACGGGAAAGCCAAAGTCTCTGTGCTGTTTCATGCACCAAAAGGCACCTCAGCAGCTGCTGGGAAAAGAGTTCTCTTAGTAGGTGATGTTAGAGGAAATAGAGGAATAGATACATATCAAGTACTCAGAAAAGTAGCAGGGCTTTTTTCAGTACTGTATTCAAGGGCCATTAATAACACTTGCTCGGGAGCAGGATGAGGAATATTAAATCCACCATCTCCGGGAACCTGACACAGAGATGATGGGACATCCATTAAAGCACACAGTGTGCTGTGGCAAAGGTCACTGTCACTTCAAATCATCATTTAACAAAGAAAAAGCTCTTCTTCCAGAAGTTCTCAGTCCCACTTGGCGAGAAGATGGCCATAGATTTTAGCTGAGGGAACCAGTGTGCTCTGATGTTTTCAGGGAGGTGTTCTTTGTTTTCCAGCCACTTCTAAGAAGGCTCTGCAGTTCACACAACTGTCCCAGCCCTGTTCTGGGAGCTGCAGAGGGTTGTGTGGCTCCAAGTGGTGCTTCAGGTGCTTTAAATGCTTTTAGGCAGGGACACAGTTGAGTCAGAGATGGCATCCTGCCCACCACGCTGGGTTTGCAACTCTGAAGTCAAAGGTAATGGTAAGAAGCTGGGTCTGTTTGGTGTAGCCACTGCAGAGAACATTAACTACAGGCATCAGCCAGTTGTTTAATTCCAAGTATTTTGTGCCAGAGTGTAGCACAAAAGGCAAGTAATGGTTCCAATTTATTTTTTTTGTTCTGTGTGTAAATGGTTAGATAAGGAAGGGGTTCTTTTACAAGCTGTAGTTCTGTAAACAGTGTCCTTAATTGTCTGGAAAGGTCGTGAGAGCCTGAGAAAATGTGAAACTATTCCTGCTTAGAGCCTGGAGTGAGTGGGGAGGAAATCAGTGATTCTGGTGTGGAAGAGCTGTGGGTACAGCCAGTGGGATTGCTGGGCTTTGTGGAAGCATGTTTGAGCCAGAGAGTCTGAGCTGCAAAAAGAAAGAATTTTATTCTACCATAAAAAGTGGTGGTGACACAGCTTTCCTTGGCCTGGAGAACACCCTGCCTGTGTTCATTAGCTTTGCTTTGACACGAGTCTGCTTGTTCAGAGGGCACCGTTCCCTGCCCTAAACTTTTGCTTCGTGACCATTTTCATTTAAAAGTCGACTTTATTGCCTAATAAAGGTTTAATTAATTTTGTGTGGCATAATAGTTATAGCATTGCTGGAAGGGATCAGCTGGAATTCACTGTGGGATCAGCATTGGGAAATACATCCCAATAAATAGTTTTCCAGGTAACTGAACCACAAAGGTGGCCTTGCAGATGTGTCCAGCTGTTGGGAGCAGGAAGGGCTTTCATAACCCCTCTGCTCTTTGTCCACTGGAAATGAGACATTTTTGCATCTCTGCTTCCCAAAGCTCTTCAAGCCTCACGAAGGGGAAAATTGGCTCAGCTCAGTATTTATTATTTGCTGTCATTGTCTCTTCCACTTCTAAAAAGTGTCTCTATTCTAATAGCAGCTTCTAAATCCCCCTTTGGATTCAGATTAAAGATCCATCTTTCCTCCTGGGCTCATGTGGCCACCTAGAGCTGTCTGAAATGTTGGTTTTTCTGCAGCCTCTCTTGAGTATCTGGAATCACACAGACACTACAATATCTGTTCTCCGGGGATTGTTCTTCATTCAGAAGTGCTACCCTGAGCCTTGTTAAATCACTGTCACTGTGCTTCCTCCTCCTCCCCTCTGGTGAGTTTGGAATAAGGAGTTATTAGATAATGCAGAAATTAGAGGAATAGCACCCAAATTCATTAAGCAATAAAATTAATTCACGGGCTGTAATTGCACGAGCAGGAGACCGGTAATTCCTGTTCGCCCTGGTTTCACAGAAACTCCGCCCTGGTGAGCGCTGGGGCAGCCCGAGGTGTCGGGCACTGCCCGGCGGGGCAGGGCAGGGCAGGGCTCGGCTCCGCGGCATCTCCGGGAGCAGCCGGCCCTCTGCAGGGCTGCCCGCGGGCCCTTTGCCACTGCCCTCCGCTTCTGCTGGACTCTCAGTTCTCCGCAGTCCCTCCGGACGAGCTGGGGAAGCTTTATTGCCCTCCAGGTCTCCTTTCCTGGCACGGCACGGAGCAGGACCCTGCCCTCCTGTGCGTGTCCCGGTGCCGCTGCCTGCTCTGGCATTCCGCTCATACTTCCCTTGCTCTCTGCCTCCCATGAAGTCATCACCTCTCCTTCTCCTGCTCCGGGCCGGCTCGGGCTGCCATGGCATGAGCGCTGCTCACCAGCACAGCTTCCTTTTGGTGAGTGCAGGGAGACGAGTTCTCCTCCTGACTTCTCGGCCCGACCCCTCAGCTTGTACCTCCCTGTCTTGTTTGGAGCTGGACCAGTTTCAGGTCAGGAAATCCACTTGCTGGGAAGCACCTGCTTGTTGGTTATTCCTTCCAGCTGGTTCTCTTTGCTTTTTTCATGCTGTCTATTCCACTGGCTCATCCCTGGAATTGTGTGAGAGGAGAGCAGAGAGATGAACAAACAGAAGGAGTTAATGTGTTCCATTCCCAGTAATGAGTGTAAACCCGGTGATGTCTTGGACTAGCTGGGGTTCACAAGAGCAAGTAATGCAAATGTAGAAACACCTCACTTGCAAAGTGAAAAGTAAACAGTATTTACATTAGTTTGTGTGTTTGTTGCACAGAACAGCCTGCTCTGGAGCCACGTCTGAGAAGGTGAATCAAAGCAGGCAGTGCTGTTGGGTGGGTTAACCAGGAGTTTGGGTGCCAGGAGCGCCTCACAGCCTGTTCTGCCGCTGTCCTGAAGCCTCGGGGGGATCACTGTGCTGCTCTGTAATGATTCCAGAGCATGAAAAACAAGCATGGAAGAATGGAGTGAGGATTAATTATCCTGCCAGTTCCAATGCCTTGAATTAGTTAACAAATCAAATGTGTTTATTACTGTACAGAAGCAGTTTCAGAAATACTCATGAGCCCTGGGTCCTAAATTAATGTGCAGTGTTTGCAGTGCTGTGTGTCCTGCTGGAGAAGTGGGATAAGTTCAACCCTGGCAGCTTAAGAAAAAGCTCCTGGTGCCTACACAGCAAAGAGCAGGTTGGCCCAGCTATGTGGGAAAACCTGGAAAAGGCTTCAGGGGCTCCATAATGTCCAGGAAGTTTCTCTTTGAAGATCGTATTCTGCACTGGGCAAAACAAACCATGGCAGCCTCCTGTAAATATTTGGGAAAGCAGGAAGCCCCCGTGGTTGTTTCTCCTCGCTCCTGTGTTGTATAAGGTGGATGAGCCCAGAACAGCCCCGGGCTGTGCAGACACTGAATGTGCTGCTTCTGGGGAGATCTAGGACATTTTCCTGCAAAAGAATTAGGAGGGCCCACAGGAGCCCACAGTTCTACAGCAGGGAGGGAGAGAGTAAAAGTGTGAGGAGAAATGCCAAGTGATCCTTGGGGAAGTTTAGAGAGGTACGGGGAAAATGGCAGCAACAATGAGGAGATTAGACAAGGAGCAAAGAATTTCCATCAGAATTGACACAGTCCTCCTCAGAGTCACTTCTGAACCTTTTCCAATCCAGTTTTGAGGTTTTAAGAATTTCTAAAGGGCCAGGTGATATACTTAACCTGGTTCAGCTGTCCAGTATTAATTAGACAACTTCTAATTGCTCATCTGCTTAGCCCATCCTTCATTTGGGTGTTCTGTTGTGGGCTGGTGGAAGTGGTGGAGAGCCAGAAACCATCCCTTCTTCCTGTGGGCACCCGTGTCTGCTCACTGGCATCTCTGGCTCTCCTCACTGCCCCAAGGAGTCTGCTTTCAGAGCCAGGATTCCTGCACTGCAATCCTCCTCCAACAGTTATTGCAGCGATTTTTCAGGCCTCTGGGTCATAAAAGAAAGATTTGAAGGGTTTAAGTTTGTGACAAGTTGAGGACTTTGGGAGGGTGAATCGTGTCCTGAGATACTGTGTCTGTGTCCCCAGGTCAGATCCAATGAGGAGCAAAGAAATGGACAAGGGAAGGTGTAATACTGGAATTTCAGGGAGCTGAAGGATAGCTTTAAGCTTACAGAGAAATTCCCTACCTAGTGAAGGTGTTCTCTGATCAAACTAAGTGCTTCTGGAAATGTCATTCCGTGGTTAGCTGCCTGCTGTGGGACTGTTCCTCCTCTCTCTTGGGATACAAATGGAGGGCAGACATTCCTTAAGGAAACCTTGCAGTGTAGTCAAGGTTTTTATCAAATGTGAGGCATTAAAATGTCCAAGGGCCACGGTGTGAGGCTGTAACTGAGGTCAGTGCAGGACCCTGGACCCTCTGGGAAGGATGAAACAGAACTCCCACAAAATCTGTCCAGCCAGAGGTGGAAGTTCAGGAGAGGAGGAAGATATGTTAGATAAGAAGAAAAAGCTAAAGTCTGACATTGAATCTGATCTCTTGTTTGCTTATCATGTGCAAAAGTGGGCGAATTTGTCAGAAATGGCAGAAAATAAGGCTGGAAGGGATTTCAGGAGATATCTGGTATCCATCTGCCCCAGGAGAGGGGAGGGAAAGGAAGGAAGCTCATTTCACCTGAACCTCCTCTGTCAGGGAGAGCTCTGTCTGTAGACCATCAGTTCCACTGTACAGCTGTTCCTGGCAGGAGAGGCCTGTTTCCAATGGCTAACCTAAATATCTTCTGCTGTAAATGAAGGCATTTCTTTCTCAGCCTCTGGTGACTCCAGAGAGTTTCTATTATTGCCTTTCAGCACCCACTCATGTGGCCACTTGCCTTGGGTTTGCTGTGACCCAACCTGAGACTGCCTCCAGCCTGAAGAAGTAAAAAGGGCAGTTAAAGCTTTATATATTCAAGTCAAACTGCTCTGCTGTACATTCCTGGTAGTTAGGAGTTACTAATTTACCTGTAAGCTATTTTTATTAACCTTTAAAACAAACAGCTCCCCCCACATCCCCCCCCAAACACCCACACCCAACCCTCCTTCCAGTTATTTCTGGTGTCTTACAGAGGGTTTTGTAACGTGCCTCTCCTGCAGTGAAACTCACAGTGCTCCAATGAAGCTAAAATGGAGATTTCACTGCAAACAGTTTATGAACCTTAAATTTAATACTTACAGGAGGTTTTGGGGCCTAACCCAGCTCTGTGTTTGGGTCTGGGTCAAACTGATGTGTTTGCTGGCTCTGTTGGAGTTTATTTTAATGATGAAGTAAGAGGTTAAGAGAATAGTTTGTGACTTCCCTGTGTCCAGAGCAGCCCTGGGGCATGGCAGAGCTGTGACCTGTGTGTCTGGAGGAAGAATCACGTTGGGAGATCCCCCGAGTGAACAGTTGTGCACTGGGTGTGACGGAGCCCTGAGGGGCTGTCAGGGGGCTGCCAGACCTTAGAGTGCTTTCCCCCAGAGCTGAGCAGTGTTTGGGGCTGGGGAGCACAGCTCGGTGCCTCTGGGGGAAGTCATTTCTTGTAGCTGCCTTTCACATAACCCCATCGTTCCTGTTTCCCAGCCAGGTATGAGAAATGCTTTAAACAAATGTTGATTTTTCTGGTCATTAGGAAAATGCAAAGCAGTGTCTTCAATTGTCTTGTCATCTCGAGCTCACTTTCAAAATGCTGTGATCAAATAGTTTATGACAACCCCAAACAAAAGGAGGCTCAAAGGAATGGGGTGGGAGGCTGAATGTGAGAGGAGATGACACCAGAGGAGATTCAAAGTGCAGAGAAAGTGGTCAAGGCATTAGGAGGCTCGGCTGGAATTGGGAAGGCAGTGAGCTGCTGGTTTGGGCTGGCTGGGTGTCATACAGGTGATGTGGCAGCCAAGGACGGTGTCACTGAGCCAGCACCTCGCCCAGTCCATGACTGCAATCTCAGGCTGTTCTGCTGGGATGGGTTGCCAGACCTCTGAGTGACTGCTGAGGGCAACAGCCAGGGTTAGCTGTTCCCTGCAGATCCCAGGGCATGGCAGGCTTGGTGAGGGCAGAGCCTGGCTGAGGGACCAACCTCCATGGAAAGGCCTGGCTAGGGAGGACTCTGGCATGGCTTGGGAAGGGGTGCTTGTAACAAGGTCTGAGCATCACTGAATGGCAGCTTGGAAGTAAATCTGTTGTTCTGAGTTCCACGGGGCTTTCAAAGGGGGTTGTGAACCTCGTGATGCTGTAGCTGACCTGTCCCCACATCTGTCTAAATCTCCTCAGTGCTGGGCATGTTTGTTAGTTTGGCCTTTTCAACCCCTCCCTTCCTCGCTCATGGGGAAGGAGGTGAGTATTCCTATCCTCATTTTGTACTTTAGCAAAAGCAGGATTTAATCATTTTTTCCTACATCCAAAGCAAACTGCTAGAGGAATTAGACAGGTAACTTAAGCATCCTGTGCCTCTAACCCCATTAGCAGTGTCCCTGAGGAGGATCAAATCCACAAGCACAGGGATCTGTACTTTGTGTATAATTCTCACTCAGCTCGATGCCATTTCTGTTTGCTCAACTGCAGACTGGAAATAATGATAATGCCAACCTGTCAGGCATTATTTGAAGCTTACAGTTGTATAAAAAATGCTAATTGTTGAAGGTGAAAGTCTTGCTGATGGAACGCTGTTCCAGGTGGCCATGGGAAATGGGAGAGGAATCCACAGGGTCACCATGTGGGCTCATTTGCAAGGACATCTCAAAGGAAGACACCACATTTCCCTGGCCTGGTGGCATTGCTGGGCTGTCCCTGTGCTCGGGGGGTTGTAACTGTGCTTTGTGTTCTGTTCCCTCTGCAGAGTCCCCCCCGGAGAGGTGTGGGCAGAGGCGCAGCATGCCCAGTGGCATCGCGGAGAAGAACCCCACCATGGAGCCCGCGGCCACCACGCCCTTCCGCGTCACGGTCAGTGCCCTCCTCACGGCTGTCACAGGGGCTCGGGTGCTGCAGGGTCTCAGGGGGTGCTGCGGGGTCTCAGGGGGTGCTGCGGGGTCTCAGGGAGTGCTGAGGGGTCTCAGTGACTCATGGAGTTTTGCCACCAGGGAGAGGAACTTGTTCATCCCAAGAGAAGAAGTGCTGCATGTGAAACTGGTTGATCACCTATTTTTAAGTAAATGGGTGGTGTTAAATCCCGTTAGCAACTGGAACGTATGTCTTCCTAAAACAATAAGGTCTGAGTATCAGTCTGGAGCAGCTTTGGGTGAGCTTTGGGAGCCTTTCCTGGAGAGGTTTCCATTGTGAGTGCATTCACAGCTGTATTCATTGCCTGCAGCAGTAGAGTGTCCTCATCCTCCTAGAGAGAGAAAACCTCCTGTAGAACCTGCCATTACCTCCCAGGACACCTGCCAAACCATGGCTCCCCAGAGCCTGGTGTGCTCTCCCAGCAGGAGCCTGGGGGAGCCCTCCCCTGTTTCCCATGTCCCTTGCTTCTCACTGGTTTGCTGTGTGCTGTTTGGCAGTGGAATGGAGCAGCACCCCTGGTATGAGTGACAGTGCTGCCCAAAGCAGGCAGGGCACACGGGGTCTGGCTGCTCCACGGGAAGGGGAACAAGGACCCAAGGAAAGGGATCTGCTGGTGCTGAGCCCTGGGGTGAGCACTGTGAGCACAGGACTCCTCTCCCCCCTCTGCACTCCAATTTCAGGTGTCTGGGCTGGCTCAGCTTTAGAAGGCAGTCCCTTCATGCCTTGGGAATCAGTTCTGGAGTGAGTTAAAAGTCTTTGTTTCTCCTTTAGCTGGAATGTGCACAGTGGTTTTATCACTGATGGAAGTCCTCTCTAACTCCTGCAGGTATTAGACAGACTTCTAGAGTGGATCACAGGGGTTCTTGCCACAAGGGCTGTGTTATCTAACAAATAATATCAAACCCAAGTAATTACTCGATTTAGGAGTACCCTGAGGTGACAAAAGGAAGCACAGTGGTGGGATCAAAATACATCTTTAAAAGTGGGCAACAAAGATGCAGCTGGGAAGAGCTGTGGGGGTTTTTCCTAATGTATCATCAGCATGGGCACATCTCTAGTTAATGCAACAGAACCTGGGGCTTTGTAACCAGCTGGAGTCACCAAGCTCTTCTGGGTAACATTTAGGGTAACCTGCAGGAATAGCAAAAGAGAAATCTTTGTAGGAATTTAAAACAATAAGTTCAAGCATAAGGTACCCACAGCTGGAGGTGGATGTTCCCAGTAAGAGCAACAGCCAAGGCAATCAGAAGGTTCTGTTCTCAAGAGGAGAACGTGGCTGGTCAGTTTGCACACAGGTATTTTTATTCAGAGAAGAGCCAAACGGCCTTGGAGGTGGTTTGCTCCATGCAGGTTTTCTCTCAGGCCACACCTTCTTTACGGGCTCAGCTGCTGCACAACAAACCCAGGGAGGCAGAACCAGAATTTCAAAGGGAAGACAATGGTGCAATCTAAGAGAAAATCTGAGCACACCCAGTTCACCTGAGAACGTTTGCACTGGTGAATGAGTCATGAACAGCAGTTTGGACTAGGAGTTTATTTTAGTTCTATAAATGGTGCCTTTCAAGTATCAGAGCCCATCCACCTCAGTAAGTGAGTGTCTTTGAACCCTAAACAACATAGTACTTGTGGATGAAAAACACAAAAAGATGATGGGAAAATCTGGATTCTTCACAAGGCAGAGGATTTGGGAGTGTTTTCTGAGTGTACTTGTAGTCCGTGGAAATAAACTGCCGTTTATTCCTTTCCAATGGCATATATCCTGCTTTGTGGGGTTTTTTTCAGAGAAGTTATTCCAGCCCTAAGCAGGTTGGCCCTTGGGAGTAGAACAGATGTGGGATATGGTTGCTTTGAGCAGCTCTGTTGTTCTATGTGGATTAAATAAGGGGAGTCATCAACAGGTAACACATGGCCTTTGCCTTCCCCGAGCTAAAACCCACCATCATCTCATTTCTTTGCTGCTCAGCCCTGGAATGTCACTGCATTATTATGAATGGCTTCATTACTGCAGTTGTTAGGGCTGCCCAGATTTCAGCAGATGTCTGACTTAAGAAATACATTCTCCCTCCTCTCCCTTCATTAACCAGAGGAACATTAGCAGTCAGTCCACTCCAGCCACTGGGAGCAGTAATTAGTGCCTTAGTTTAGTGGTAATGGGATTATTACTTTTGAGCCTGCTGTTGTAGGTTTGGAGAGTGTAAGTTTTTCATATTTTACAGCTGATTGTTCTTCCCTGACATCTCCATCCTTCTGCTCTTGAGTCTCCAGGGGCCTGGGAAGCTCAGGAGCCCTTGGATTCTGCTATTCTGGCAGTGTTGCACTCTTCAGTTGCTTCCTTTCATTTCAAAACTAAAGCAAACCAGGGCGGAAATTTGGGAACTTCCCTTGGGAGCTCCCTTTCCATAAAGAAATTTGCCAGGCAAGTTACAGTTAATTGGGCGTTGTAGTTTTGGTAGTTTTTAGAATTACAGAATATAACCTTGAAAGCAAGTCTTGAGATTTCTATGTCTTAATATGTGATCTGGCTGTTCTTACTCCTTCTACTGAAAGAAATTTTTAATAAAGCATCTTAAACTTGAAAAAATCTTCCCTAGCCCCAGTTATCTCATGCTGTAAAATCATTATTTGCCAAGTAAATCCCTCAGTTCACTTGTGTGCTACCAGAGCTCTGTGGGATCTGATGCAGGTAGTGAATTCCAGTCTCTGACCCAAGGGAACACTCATCAGAGTCCCTGGTGGTGCTCAAAGAACAAGTGCAGTGTCCAGGTTTCAGTCTGTGAGTGGGAAAGCAGAAGTGTATTTCACGTCACCAGCTCTCTGTGCTCTCTGTGGACTGGGAGAGGCTTCCCTCACTGGTGCATCGTGTCTAGAAACGGTACATTTGGTGTATGGAGGTATAAAACTTAAATATAATGAATTTCTTGTATCAAATGCACTCATGGCAAGGTCTGACTGTCCTCAAAGTCGTGCTTCAGGAGACATCTTTAGAGTTAAATGGTCTTGTTGGAGTCCTTGGTGCTCATCACGATGCTGCCCCTTGATTGACAAGACCTAATTAATGAGCACTTCAGGAAAAGTCAATATCTAAGGAGAGGAGAAGAAAGACAAGGCCTGACTTAGCATGAGATTCACTTAAAACGTGTCCTTAGGCAGGGCCCCAGAGTTGTCTCCACTGCCAGTGCAAAACTGGCAGACCCTGCTGATGCTCCAGAGCTGGAGACACCGACGTGACCAAGGGCAAGTGCTGGACCCTCCTCTGAGCCCAGGGGAGATGGGAAAGCCTTGGGCTGGCTGGAATTTGCCTTTCAGGGAATACAGAGAAGTGCTGAATCCAAACAGCCTGAGGTGTGATGTGGGTTAAGCCTGAAATGTGTGTGGGGTTCTCTCCAACCCAGGGACCAGAAGATGACACAGTCTGCTGAGTGCCGGCTGAATCCTCTCACCGTGCCCACCTGGCAGGGGAAGCAGAGCCGGGGTGGGTGGCTGAGGCTCCCCTGTGAGAACTGTCTCCCATCCCATCAAGCACTGCCATCTATTGACTCCTTCTGTTAGAGCCCGATTTATTTGGTGTTCTAGGAAAATATCCCAGGCCAAGCAAAGTCCAAATTGCCACAGAACCTGTGCAGAAGAGTTGGACCAAGTGGTTGGATCGAGAAACCAGAATGATTTCTTGCTGTTAGTCCACCTCACTGACTGTGCAAGGAGCCTCTTCCACACAGAGGGAATTAATATAACATGTAGTCTGAACATATTTAAATGATTCAAAAATGCCTCTCTGCCTTTCCTACAGAGCTGTGTCTGAGGAAGGATCTGCATACTGTCTTTTAATAGACAGCATTTAGGATTTCTTGTCTCCAGACCTTCAGTCCTCCATTCTAGTATCAATCATTTTTTTTCCGGGATCACCAAAACCCCTTCTATGTTTCTTGTCTACAAAAAACACCCCAAACCAAAACATTTTGCAGCTCAAAGCTACACAATCCATGGAGTTGTGTGTGAATTGGATTGGAAGCAATTCTTAGAGGAGCTTCAAAGGCCAAAGCCAGCAGTGGTCACACTCTCCAGTGGGTCAGTCAGGAACATCAGCTCCTCATTTTCCCATGGTCCTTCCTCACCTGCTCGATGTCTGTGGCTCTGCACTTGGAATGGGCTGTCCTGGAGCAGGAGCCCTCCTTTGTGGTCCATCTGTCATTCCTCTGCCTTTCAGGATCTCTAATAATGCAGCACTTGTAGTCACAAAGCAATAGGACATTTTGGAGGTCTCAGTTGTGCTCTTGGTTGTAACTGACCTTGTTTTCTCACAGTTTTCCTGCCTCTTTGGGCTGGTACACAGTGGAATGTGCAGTGATACATCCTAAGCCACTCTCATGGCATTCCTCCATCTATCCTGGTTTTAATCCTTGATAAATGAAGTATTAAATACTAATGACAGTAAATGGAAACTCCTGGAGAGATGAAAGTGAGGAACCCTTCTGCCATTCCTCTTCACTGAACATAATCCTAAATAATGGGATCCAGGTTCAAGCTACTGTGGACAAGATATTGAAGGATTTTTTCCCAAGTTTTTGCCAGTGCATAATACACACTATTTTCCATTTTAATTTTTTTTTAAGCAGTCATGTAAATTATAACGATTTGACTTAGGAGAATTTCTCTTCCTGTATTACGTGGAGAGTGGAATGGCCCTTCCTGTGATCACCCTGGCTTTAATTGAAATGTAATTGTTTACTAAACCATTGCAGCTCAGAGGGAAAATTACTATCATTTGGGTCTGTGGCTGCATCCATTGAAGTACCCCTTCTCCAGGGCCTGAAGTTAAGGAGAACAGCAACATTATCACAGATGATACATAAACATAAAGCCATTATCATCAAACGTTGGCTTTGCAGAACCAGTGGCAGTGGCAGCAAGAAAGGTGGGAATGCCTTGGAGGATGTCTCTCAATTCAGTCACCACTTCTGGAACAGGACAAGCTTTTGGGAGCTTTGGGGTTGTGAGCAGTTTAGGGGTTGGAAGGAAAAGAAGGTCATTTGGGCTATTCACCCTTCTTTCCAGTCTCCTGGTACTGTTTAGGAAAAGTTAGGAGGGCTAATGTTGCTGTCAGATTCTTTTTGTCAGCATTCAGACTTTGTACCTCAGCATCCCCTTGGAAGGATTCCCAGGCTCTCCACAAAGGTGGTTTGTTCTCAGCACTCTCGTTTTGCAGCCGAGGGAGGGAGAACGTAACTAACTGTGATTTCCTCATGCACCAAAGCCCAGAGATGTCCTGAGCTGGATTTCTTCATTTCCAATTCCCAGTCCTGGTGTTAACCACTAGCAAAGCTACTCTAATTACTCCTCTGAAATCCTCCTCAATTTCAGGAGAATTACATGTTCTCCACCTTGATCTGTAATGTGAAAATGAGTAAGTGGGTTCCTGGACTCCTGAGTCCTTGTTCCCAGGGCAGACACGCCTGGCTTCCTTCCTTTCCCTGCCAGCACCCCATATTGTCAATTTTCTAATTGCTTGTTATTTAAATTAGAACCCTCTGTCTGATTTGTCTGATTTTTCTAAGTCATCTTATTAACATAAATCTGTGGGTATTTTGCCCTTTAATTTGTGCTTGTACTTTATGAGATGTGGGATAAATTCTACTTAAGGCATGAAAGATAAACATTGTTTTAAAAAGGAGAATCTTTTTCCCTGCTTAGTGCTGCACAGTAGAGGGATTGGCAGATGAACCTCACTGTAAATATATGTTTAATTCTCTGAGTCTGACCTTGTATATTGAAATTTTTTAAAGTAAACCTGGAATTTGCAGTTGGGGAGTACTGGAGGCATGGAAGGAGATAGGAGGGATTGTCAGCTTTCAGCACAGAGCTGCAGTCAAACCACTGTGGATTTATTGTGTGCATCAGGCAGGAGACAGGAATGACAGGATAAAAGACATGGTGCTCTGACCTGCTCCACTGCAAAGGCAGGGGATGGATTTTTTCCCTTTTTGAGCTGAGTGTGTTCCAAGGAGGTCTCTCTCTCAGCTGTCTGTTGTACAGAAAAGAGGAGCATAAGGGCTCATCAGCAGCTTAATTCACACACTGAGGCCACTTCCCTTTCGAGGTGATACTGATCATTCCTGTTGTAGTTTCTGGGGGCTTTGGCCTCACAGTGACATGGCTGGGCAGCAGAGGGTTCCAGGTTGGCCTTGGTGTGACCAGGGAGGGGGTGGGACATGGCCTGGTGGTGTTACACCTGCAGGGGCTTTGTAGGGGAGAATTAACAGAGCAGGCTCAGCTCCTGAGCATCCACACAGAGCACAGAGCCCCCCGTTTAATCTGCACCCAGAGGGCAATGCCAGGAATCCCTGAATTTCTGTATCCCACCTCCACTGAAACCATTCAGGACTGGGGGAGAAGCTCACAGTTTTGCTTCCTAGGTGAGGCCTGGGCAGTGGATTAACAGGGAAGATGGTGTTTCTAGGGAAGATAAAGGCACATGCTGTGTGGTTCTCAGATTGGAAAGGGGAGAACAAACATCTCAGCAAGTTGCCTGGCTCTGCAGTGGGACTAAATGAGCACAGTTTCACTGATTTCCTTCAGCTGTTCCAGTTGTTTGCATTTTCTCAGCCCCTGGGGACCCTGGACTGATTCCTCTGGGGTGTGTGGAACCCAGAGAAGGGCTCAGGGTCCCAGGGAGGCCAGTGGCAGAAAACCCTGGGCCTGGGCCAGAATCCTGTGGCAGGAAAGAGGAGGAAAGGAGTGGGAGTGAGAAAGCAGCTTTGAGCTCCCTGTCCCTGAGCAGCTTTCTGGGGGAGAGACCTGTGTTGTTCTCTGATTTCCTGCCTCTCCTGTCAGATCCCTCCATTCCTCCACTCCTGGGGAAGCAGTGTTGTGCCAGATGAGAAACACCACCAGTTCCTGTGTGTTTTCATGGAGAGAGCCCATGGGAGGAATATTTAACATTTAGGCAGTAAGTAGGGCTAATAGGAAATGCTAATTCACTTTTCATTCTTTTGATCAGTGTATATTGAATGATAATTACAGTGATAGTACTTGGCACTTGTGTAGCACCTTTCATCTGGAGCTGGTAAAGTGTTCTGCCAATCTGAATGAATTCAGGCTTGCAGGCACTGTGGGGTTGCAATGTATCATAATGCCTTAAAATAAATGGGGAAACCAAGGCATGGGATGATTAAATCACTCTCCCCATCACTCAAAATCTCTATGAAACTGTTGGGACTGTGTAGTAGTGCTGCTGGTCATCTTGTAAGGAGCAAAACTAACTCAAGGCATCATTTAAAATGGTGAAAATTATTCAAACTAGTCAGATGAGTGGCCTTTAGTCTCTCAAACCTGCTTGTTTGGCATTTTTGGTGGTAATTTCACAATTTAATATACACTCAGGTGCTCTGTTATATTTTTATCTATTGCAATTGTTTAAATTCCCCCCACAAAGACAGAGAAACAATCTCAGACTCTCTGTGAATTTTTCAGCAACACTCTTGGATCCATATCGGTTCTTGAGAGACAAAGGATGATCTGAACAGACACGCTCATTTCAAAACTACTATGAGAATAAAATGGGTAGTATTTCCATCTCCTCCCAGGAAGCCCAAATGCAAACAGCCTGCACTAATTGATAGACTGACTGGATGTGACTGGTTTTATTGCTGCGGAGTGAATGAAAGGCAGAAAGTAAACAAACAAAAGCTGCAATTTGTTTAAACCTCCAGGCACTGCAACCTCTCAGATTGCTGGTAGCCCAGAGCAAAGAGGGCCATTAAAATATACAACGTGACAGTGTCCCCTTTATTTGTTTCTAGGTCACAGGGAAAGTATTGTCCTGCAGATATGAAAGGTAGGATAATAAACACGTTCCACTCTCCCTCTTTCAAAGGCACTGGCATTGTGCTTGCAGAGAGCAAGTCAAACAGTGTGAGGGATTGCCTGAACCTCTCAGAGTCCTTCAGTAGAACATGAGTGCCCATTTCCCCTGGACCTTCCTCTCTGAACTTTGCCCATTTGGGGATCTGGATTGCTGTAGCTCATGGATGTTAGGTGTTGCCTTTAATATGAAATTCCTTGCCCTGGAATTAGTAGCAATGTGTGCCATTGCCCCAGTTCCTGCTGAGCAGGGCTGCTAAGCTGGGCGAGTTGGATGTCTGGGAGGATTCCCCTTCCCGTCCAAGCCCAGCCCGGAGCTGCCTCGTGCGAGGCTGTTCCTCCAGGTGGTGCCACTGTTGCTCCAAAGGCGGTGAGCTGCCGGCAGCAGCAGGTTCCGTGCGTGCCGGAGGTCCGCGCTGCCCCTGCCTCGGGGTGGGAGCTGTGAGCGCTCACGGCAGCGGCACCGAGTCCCTGAGACTTTGGCAAACTTTCATTGCCATGGAAACCAGACTGCCCTTCTCCTCCGTGCTGTCACCTGCTCGCACTGCGCTGCGAGGAGCAATGGGCTGTGTTTGCCCTCCCCACACTCCCTCCTTCCCAGCTATCCAGGGCTCAGCACCAAGGGTAATTGGAGAGAGAGCTGGGAAAGCCACCATGCCTTTCCTGAGGTGCTCAGGTATTCCAGGCCTGGCACTCTGCCAGCAGCTTTCCTGTCTTTATCTCCCTCCATAATTACAGTGGATCATATCTTCCCTCACCAGCCTTCAAAGCACCAAGGAAATGAGCTGCAGAACTAATCGTGTCTGTATTTCCTGAGCAGCTCTGTGTGTTCCATACATGGTTCTGCAGAAGGGATTCCTTCACAGGGCTCGCTCTAACCTGCCCTTGGCCCTCCCTGCATTCCCACCCCTTGCAAGATCATATCCCTCTAATTCCCAGGATGAGGCAGCCTGACCTGACCGTAGTGGCTCTGCTTTCCTTGAGTAAACTCCAGCTTAAACTTTTACTTGACTTTTTACAAGGAGTCACAAGGAAAGGACGGGGGGTGATGGGTGCAAGTTACTCCTGGAGGGATTTAGACAACAGAGGAGAAACTGTCACAGTCAGAGCAATCAATTATTGCAACAATCTCCCCAGGAAAGTGGAGGGTTCCCCAGTGCTGGGCACCCCCAAGGTTCAGCAGGACAGGAGTAAAGGTGGAGAGGAATAGCAGGGAGGATTCTTGCATTGGTTTTCATTCCTTTCTGAGCTTTCTTAATCAAAAATTCTCTGAGCTGTGTCCTGAGGGATGGAGAAACCCCTGAAGCTAAGGCTGGTACTCCTGTAAGTGTCATATGTAATTTTTCTCCTTCTTTCCAAAGCTGTAAAGAGAAGGTGAACCAAACTGAAATACTAATTTTCATAAATTATCAGGTTGGGACAAGTGAACTTCATCTTCAGTATTTGCACAATGTCTGGGAAGTGAGGGACGTAGGCAGAGAAAATGCAGGGCTGGGTACCATCTGAATTCCAGTTGGTATTCCCCAACCTTTACAAAGGGAACATTTCTGTGTGATTGCAGCTGTAATTATTGCTGAATACAAATGTTCCAATTTAAGCTTCAGAAATGTGGGGAAAGTCTTTGGAGCCAAGAGCATCTGCCTGAAACATGAGTTTCATATTTGAATGAGTAACTTTTACTGCAAAATTACACAATGAATCCCTCCATTCCAAAGATAATAATAATTTTTTATTCTAAACACATCATCTACCAACTGCTTTTTAAAATTTATTGGCCTGGCAGCTGGTTTTGTAGAAAATGTGTTACTAAAAGCACACAAGATTTGTCAGTGAAAATGAAGCAGGTTGATGTTGATACCTTCCTGTAGACTTCGAGTTGGCCATCAATATCGTGGGCAATGGGGTTATCTCTTGCAATATTTGCTCTGCTGCAGAGGTTTCAGCTGCAGCTGAGCAGGGAGATGCCTGATGAGCAGATCCAGCGTGACAGCCACGTGCTGCTCCAAGCCAGAAATCAGAGCAGGGAAGGCACAGGTAAAACTCCCTCATCAAACAGTTAACTCTGTGTCATTGCAACAGGGGACTTGAAAAGAGCACAGTGATGTAAAGGGATTTATGGAGATGGTCTCCTCATCTCCCCTCTGTGTTTATTGCTCATCTTGGAGAGCCCTGATACCTGTTTTACCAGGAGCAATGTGTTTGGCTGGCTGGACTGCTGGCACAGGAATGAGCACTTGAGAAGTAATCCTGGCTTTGCAGCTTATCTGTGCATAGTCAGTGTAGCAAATCACTTGGACAGCTCTGCCTTCGAACTCATTTCCTCTGTGGCCTGCCAAAGGCATTCTTTGACAGCATTTCCTCCCTGCTCTCCCACCTCCACCTGCACCCCTCGTTTCCCCCTCCTTGCAAGCTGCTTGAAGGCTGGATCTGCCTGTGGAGTCTTTTAAAAGGCACATTCTTATGGCTTATATTGGGAAAGAAGTTAATCTGCTTTATGTGAAAAAATGCCTTTTTCCCCCTGAAATAGAAGGGCAGGTTGGTTTATCCCAGCTATTCATAGGGTTTGTACCTGGTGTGAATGTACTGAGTCCAGTGGTGAGTGACCCCCAGGAGCTGAAGTGCTGCCCTGCAGGAGCAGTTCCAAAGTGCAGCCCCTGAAAGCCCCTGGGCTTTTGTAGCCCTTGGCAGAAGCACCAAAGGGCCCTGGCTCGGGAGGGCTCTGGCCATGCCTTGCACTGAGTCACCTCTCCCAGCCAGCAGGACTCTCTGGGTCGTTCCACTCCTGACCTTTCTGCTCAGGACTGAAGTCTGAAGAACCTGCAGGTGTTTTCTCTTGGATAGCTCCTGTTAAAAAACTGATAGAAATGATAAAAAACATCGATCTTTGCAGAGTTGGGTTGTTTTTCATGCCTGAATGGGCTCACCAAACATCCAAACAGACATTGCTACCATGTCCTATAAATTCTTCACTTTATCTTCAGTTAAATCACAACTACATTTTGAAAGCAGGATGAGTGCAATGAATCACAGTTGATATCGAGTGTTTAAGTCATTATTATGTTACAAAAAGTATTGTTGAAGTTTAAATTTATAGGAGTGTGAATAATTTTCTGTCAGCTGGGGATTATCCCTTTTAATTTAAAAGGCACTTTTTTCTCCATATCTGAGGGCTCAGAAATATTTGCCTGATTTGGATCTGTTGCTCTCCATCATAAAATCGATCTCCTGCATGAGAAGTGGGGGGGACTGAATGTGGAACTTACAACATTTATTGAAAGGCAGATACTTAAAACTGTATCATAAAAGTTGAAGGACTTGTGTTCAGAGTGTTGAGACTGGTTGGCTGTGGCTCTGCTGGGTGTGGAGGATCCTTTGAGGAGGGGCAGTTCGTCTCTACCAAACAAATTCTGGGTGTCCCTGCATTACTTGGTAAAGGCAGAGGGGTTGTAACAACACTGGCACATTGTCAGGTGGTTCTGGTGGTCCCCCCTCCTTCCTGGCTACATGAAACTCAATCCCCAGAGCTTCAGTTAAGGCCAGCTTGCTTTAGCCATTAAGGTTAAAGGCTTTATTTTTCTTTTTCGTAAATAAGAGTAAGAATGACTCTCTCCTAGAGGCCACAGAGGTTGGGATGCTCCCTCAGAGTTTCCTTGATGACTTGATTAGTTTGTGGCTTAAAGCCAGGCTTGGAGAGTTGTGTCTCTCTCTGTTCCTCAGTTTTACTCTTTACAGGAACAAGTCAAAGAGTGTGGACAAAGTGATGCATTTTATTTGCTTTCTAAATGGCTGCCAGAATTCCATTAGAAAGCAGCTCCGTGTACAGTGCCTCCCCTTTGTCATTCAGACACTGCTGGGGTCTGCAGGGCTGGTCAGGCTCTCTGCTTGGTCCTGAGGTTGTCAGCACACAGATTTTCCTTGGCTGCGATTACAGCCTACCCTGGCAGGTGCCACCTCCTGGTTTGACTCCTGTCCAGCAGTGCCAGCTTTGTTTGGGGACTAAAGATGCTCAGGAACCTGATCTGAGCCCAGTTCTTCAAGGAAAGAGAGAACAGAGGAGAGCAAAGCTCCAAGTCTCTTTCCCTGCATTCCAAGGAGAAGGAGAGGCTTGGGATGGGCACAAGTCTGGTTGCAGGAGCTGGAAAACATCCCCTGCAGGGTGTCCCTGGTCTGAGCTCTGTTGGCCTTTATGAGGCTGGCACTGCCCAGAAGGTGCTCTGCTCCTGGCAGAACTGTCTCCCTAAACAGCAAGGAGTTATGTGTACAGGCAGTTTGTCCTCTGGGTTGGGTGACTCCATCATGCCAGTTTAATGAGGGAACTCTTCCACCCCACTGGAATGCCCCCTCAGGTGCCATCCTTGCCTGGCTTCCCCGAGCCAGGGGGTTCCCAGCCCTGCTCTCCTTGGGTAATACCTGGGTTTGCTCCTCAGGGTTACTTGCATTCTCCCCGTGTCTCTGTTTCCTCATTGCTCATCCCTGATTGCTCAATTACCCTTCTCCTGCCTTCCGAAGGAATATTTATCTGTCTTGTTCGGATGTGAAATGTTGACAGTATGATAATTACGGAGCTGTGAACAAATAATCCAGAGTAGTGTGGGTTTGTTTTAGCAGGAGAACAAAAGAATCCAAACACAAGAACCAGGTGATCCCTGAATAGCAATGGCTGTCAAACTGTGGTTGTCTTCTGGATCCTTCCTGGCAGTTGCATTCCTTCATCTGGACTTTATCAATGTCCCACCTGTTCCCTGCCCATGTCACATGCAAGTCCATCCGTGCTAGTTGGAGAATCCAGGCCCAGACTTTCCCAGGTTTCCATGGTTTTGTCATAAGCCCTTGGCTCACCTGGAGATTTTTAGTAGTTCTCGTGGTCAGGGTGTGCTGGCTGAGAATCTGTTCCAGAGGCTGGGAGAGGGATCTTCCCCTGGTGGAGAAGAGCAGAAAGGGAACAATGTGAGCTCTGCAGAGAATCATTTAGCTGAGTATCAGGGGAAATGTCCCGGGTGATGCACACCTCTGAGAGCGGCCAGCCCATGGGATTCATTCTCCAGGGCAGTGGGAGAAGATCCCATCACTGAGACAGTTCCAACAACTTGGGTAAAATCCTTACAGAAACAGAGCTTGGGCAGCAATCTTTTATTGGCCAGAGGTGGGAGAGGGATGAGATGTTAACTGCTGAATGTGTTATGTTATTGCTTCTTCAGTCTGTGATTTACTGGTCCTCACAGGGATGAGATTTGCCATATCCATAATTAACCCTCAGTGCCTCTCATTTCATGTAATTCCAGCTCTCCTGACCTGGACAGACCCACACTGTCCCTTTGGTGACCTGGGGGACAGCAGTGCTTCTCCATGTGATTTTTCCAGTGGGCTGAGCCGAGTGTTTCCAATGACACTGCAGATCTGATTAATGTCTGGCTGTCCAGGGCAGTGTTGCTAAGCAGCACTTCCAGCACGAGCTGTTTCTCACATTCCGGGGCTGCTTTATGGCCTGGCTCCCAGACAGACCCTCTCGTGATCCTGAGGGCTGCATCTCCATCTTCACTCTGTATCTGCACATGCCAGGGCACAAGTCTGACCACAGAGTGGGGAGCAGCAGGATCTGAGTTTTCATTGCCAGCTATCATGGACACACTGTGGTTTTGCAGCTGTTTTGTCATTCTTTGGGGGTTTATCCTAATTCCAAGACACTTACATCTCACAGGGGCTTTCCTTGTCCCCACAGAATAATGTTTTAGGGAAGCACCAGTCAGAGCAAGTGGTGATTCTTTGCTCTTGCAGATGCCAAGAGAGGTTTAGATTAGATATTAGGAAAAATTTTTCATGTCAAGTGTTGGAATGGGGTGCTCAGGGAAAGGGTGGAGTCACCATCCCTTTTTTAAAGTGTTTAAAAAATGTGTGGGTGTGGCAATTGAAGTGGTGCTTGGACTTGATTTTAAAGTCCTTTTCCAACCTTAACAATTCCATGATTCTGTGATCTGCACCTGTCCATAGAGCCTCAGAGGGTGACTGGGAATGGTCCTGAGATTTATCCACTAAAATGGACAAACTGAGGGATTTTGCACCCACTTGAACAAAGTCATGTGTTCAGCCTCCTAAACAGAGGGAGGGTACCTGTCCAGCTGTGGTGCATTTCTAGGTGCTTTGGTTTCCCTTTGAAGTTCACCCCCCTCCTGCTCTGCAGACCTTGGGGCTGTTCTCTCCCTTGCCCTTTCCCTGGCATTGCACTGGGCAGGTCTGGCCCATCAGAGCGAACTGCACTTGGTCCTGGAAACAGAATTCGGGGGTGTTGCTTGCAAAACTTGCAAGAACATCATTTCCTGAGGTTAACTCGGCAGGATTCTCACAAGTTTGGGGATTTCTTCAGCTTCAAGGTTGACACTCTCCTGCCTTCTGTGTGCCCAGGTTCCAAAGGGACCCTGTGCAGGCACCATGTATCCCAGAAATGCACTTTTGGGGAAGGGAATTCCACAGGGGCCATCTGCTCAGTCACCTCCTGGACAGAGCCCTTCATCACAGCTGACAGGAGCAGAACTGTGTGGTAGGAAGGCAGCTGATAACTCCAAAGTCCAAACAGAAGAGCTGACAGAAACAAATGGTATGTGAAGTGTGTGAGAGGCTGCAGACACTTCCAGCCCGTGCCTCTTGTGCTGAGCAGATGAAAAATATTTCATCCATAAAGGTCCCTGCTGCACAGAAATTCCCTTCCTTCCCTGTTTCAGAGCCAGGAGAACCCCTCAGGGTGTTACTTCTCTTCTTGGGCTTCCCAGAGACACGTTTGAGTCCTAAACTATGTTGGTCTGGGCTTTCTTGGGTGCAGCTTAGTGCAGTGATGTTCAACAAAGGGAACAGTAGAAATGGGCACTTTGGTGTCTTTCCCTGGTAACAAACAGTATCAGGTGCTGCCCAAAACAGGTTTCCCTTTTGTTTTGAAAGCTAAAGCAAACACTGGAAATTGTACAAATGGGGAAACTACCTTTCTTCCTCCATTTATAGCTCTAATAGGATGCTTAGTGTTGGCACAGCTCTACTTGGTTCACAAATACAGGTATTAATTATCCATTCAGTGGAGCCTCAATAAAAGGGTATTTCCACATGCTGTGTAAGAGCAGAAAAAAAACAAACCCAAACCTAATTCCAGAATGGAATTAAGTTTAATATTAAAAAAAAATAAATAAGGATCTAAACCTCAGAACAAGGACATGTCTGGTAGAAAGGATTTCCTCCCAATTTTATGCCTCTAAGCTTATCCCTGGTACACCAGAAGATGTGGACACCCGGTATGAGAAGCTGCATTACACATTTCTACTTGTTTATGGCAGTTCCCTTATTATGAGCGGTGAAAAAATTTCTGATGTCCTCTCGTGTCCTCTGGAGTTGAAATTTGCTTGAACTAAAACAAAAAGATGTGGAAGAACTATAAAAATAGCCCCATCTGTTCACTAGTTCTTGTGATCTGTCTTTGTGGTGGTTATTCTGTGTGGGTTTGGGATGAGAGCAACAGACAGGGCTGTGTCTGTCCCAGTCAGACCAGTGCTGTCCCAGTACCCCAGTTCAGACCCTCACACTGCACCCCCTGTGTGCTTGCCCAGCCCCTCTCCCTGTTTTCCTGGCTTAGAAAACACGGAGAGCTGCCAGGACTCTTCCAAAGAATACTGCTCGTGATGCACCCAGCTTGATTTATTGATATATCATTTTTTAAATTTTATCTCCATTGTGTTTCCATGGTGCTGAATTTTTACCTTTATAACTTTATCATGTGGGTTTGCTGCGAATGAACATTATTGGTGTGGGAGTCAGTTCCAGACATGAGATTTGCATCTTTATGTTTAATAAAACAGGAGCTCAGGATTTTGCTGTCATTAACACTCTGCTCAGTTTTGTCCCCCTCCCTTTTCCTCTCTTCCTTCTTCCCAGTGTTTGTCTTGCTGCCCCAGGGTGTGTGGAATCACACAGTTCCTGCATCTCAAAGGCATATGGTGCTGATGGGCTGGCACATATGCTTTCTAAGTGTTGTAATATTAAAAATATTCAAACATTATAATATAAGATCATTTCCAGGTTCTTGAGTGATTGGAAATGCCAAGTTTGATAAGGAAGAAGAATGAAGATGAGAGTCCCACCTTCCTCCGTCTGCAGCGAGATGGTGGCATTGGATTTGGGGTTTGCCAAATGTGAAGAAAAGAGCCCAAATCACAGCAGACTTAATTGTGCTGTTTTGAATTGTGTCGTCCTGTTTGAGCTGAAGTTGCTGTGGTTGTGATTAAGCCGTTCCTGAAAAGGATTTGCTTTGTTTTCTTCTGCCTTCATTCTTTGTGTCTTATTATAACTTCAGTCAGCTCTTGTGATTAGAGCGATTGTACTCCGGGCTTGAAGATGTCAGAGGCAAAACAGCAGAAACAAAGCAAGAAAAGCAAGGCCCTTAGAAAGTGAAATCACTTCTCAGTGCAAGCTCTTCGTGTTGCCCAGAGCAGCTGTGGCTGAGCCATCCTTGGGAGTGTCTCAGGCCAGGCTGGACAGGGCTTGGAGCAACCTGGGCTGGTGGAAGGTGTCCCTGCCCGTGGCAGGGGGTGGAACTGGGTGGGCTTTAAAGTCCCTTCCAGCCCAAACCGTTCTGGGATTCCTATGTTTTCCTTGCCAGGCTTGGTGAATTCTGTGCCACACTGCTGTGGGGGTTTTCATGGGTTGTGTGGGGCCACACTCCTCACCACAATGGTTGTCTCTGCTCTAAAGACCCTAAAATAGCTCCTCTTGCTCACACCTTAGGCTGTGCAAGGGATGAATTTATAGACTTAGTACCTCTGTAATATTTTAAAGGATATTTCCTGATTTACTGTATCTGAAGGGATTTGGGGCTCTGCAGAGTTCTATTTATTGTCATTTCATACAGACTATTAACTTCTGAATGAAACCTTTCTCAGTGAGTAGTTTAATCTTTGCTAGGATATTTTTACTGGTGGTAAATGCTGCCCACACACAGGAAGACACAATTCTGCCCTAGACAGCTCTCAATAGACACTTAAAAGTGTATCAAGAACATGGAATACAAAGGGCAATGCTTTAATTACCAGAACTCCCAAGAATGCAGCTGGGCTAGAGGAGGAGGCAATGCTCAGAGGGTGGGATTAGCCTTGTTTGTCTGGAGATCAGAATCAAATGTTGTTTAAAGTCCTAAATGAAGAAGAAGTGGATGATGTCCTTATGATCTCACTAGGAAAGCTCGGCGGTCACACCCCGGGTCGGATTCTCTCTCTCTTGTATTTCCACAGATTAATTCCTCTCTCTTTTTTCCGTACCCCATCTAAAAATTACAGAAGGTAGTAATTCACACATTAGACTTTCTGATCTCTGGTGTGCACTGTGGAGGTGCAAAGTATCGCTACAGCAGCATAATTTATCAGCATTAAAATCTCTGACATCTCATTCTCCCAAGGAAGCTGGCAATGAAAACGGAAAATGGCTCAGTGTGTTCTCCTTCTGGTGGCAATGAATGTAAAAACAATGGGAAGCAGAAGGAAAGTAATGTCTTGCTGCAACCCTAAATTCTCATTTTCAAATCCTGCACGAACTGTGTAACGGTTGTGGGGAAGTGAAATACAGGCTGGAGGAGGAAGGCTGTCATCATTTGCTGCAGAAAGCATTTGGGTTTGTCCTTAGCAGTTCCCTGTCCACGGTTCAGAGCTATTCCTGGATGGAAGAAGTGGCTTGATTACACAAGGACATATTTGGGGGTGGGCTGGCAGTGATTAGGGAAGTCCAGTCTCTCTCTTCTGGGCCAAAACCTGCCCACCAGTGGCATTTAGGGAAATATCCCATGACTGGCCAGTTGTGTGGTTTTGATTTTTCCTTCATAGCAAATATTGGCCTGTCTCCACAGCAGGGAGCAGAGGCCTGACCCAGTCAGGGGGGTGTGAAGGGTTGATATGATAAGTATGAGGCTGATATCAGGTTGATATGATGAGTAGGAGGCCGATACCATGTTGATATGATGAGTGTGAGGCCGATACCACGTTGATATGTTGAGTGTGAGGCCGATACCACGTTGATATGATGAGTAGGAGGCTGGCCAAGGTCTGAGTACTGAGGGAAGCATCCTAACAGTGCTCCAGATAATGCAAATCCTCACATTTGCTGTTTCACAGTCAGGTTCCTCTGTAGTACAAAAATTCTCTGAAGGTATTTCTCACGGCCAGAACACTTTTGAAAAGGCCTTTGTTGTCTCAAGCTTTGCTGAAGCGTCCAACCTGCTGGGCTGTGCTACGCACCTGGTGTTGCTCCAGTCACACAAACAGCTCCTGGAGAAACAGTCAGTGCACATGAATGCATGTTACATACCTCGTTTGTAAGCAAAGTGGCACTTAATAAATGTGAAACACCTTTGGTTATCAAGATGTTTCAGATTCTTGGTGCACTTACAAACAGGAAAGTCACTTCCACAACAAGAGCTGCGCAGAGTGCCTGGGGAAATTGTCCAGCTTGAGAAAGACATAATGTGAGCTGTGAATATCCTGAGGGGTGGGGAAGGGAAGGAGTGTTTAAATGGCACGGACAAATGACAGGCTAGATGGAAGTTAGACTGTGATTATCTTCCTGCGAGACATATAAAGGGCATTCATTTCTAAAAGGGAGCTGCGAGGATCCATCCCTGTGTGTTGGCTGGAGAACTCCCGGGGCTCCTGCCCGGAGCAGAGGGTGTGCTGTGGGCACGGCTGGGATGCTGGTATGGTACCCACTGGAGGGACACCTGTGCTTCTCACATTGCCTTCCTTAGCCACACTCTGTGCTCCATCCAGTGGGTATCAGCCCCTTTGCTGGAGGATGAGGAAAGAGGCAGCAGAGCCTCAGGTTCTGCAGGGATTTGCCGAGCTGTTGATATGGAGCTGATTTATTTGTTTAGTATGAGGGTCTGTAAAAGGAACACTCCTTCAGGCTTCACCCCAAAATCCTGGTTTCTCCTTAAAATGCTCCCGCACTTTCTCTGGCCAGCGTGCTTGACCCTCTCAGCCTGCCCCGACACGCTGAACGTGCCGGCCAGCACAGTAGCGTGATACTTTTATTGCCTTATTTAGCAGAGAGATTAAATGTAATGTTCAGATTATGTAGAACATTAACTCCTAACAATAAGCAAATAACACATTAGAAGCTTTGCTATTAAAACGTTTAGTGCTGGCTTTGCTGAGGAGCACTCCAGGAGCCGTGACTTATGTTCCGTGAGGGAGGAGGCAGCAGCAGAAAGCAGAAAGCAGGAGCTGCTCGTTCCAGCCAGGGGCTCTTCCTTCCCTCTCTTGGGGTGCTGCCCGTATCCCTGAGGTCCGGGCGAGCTGTAGGGCAGGTGTGTGTGTGTCCCTGGAGCCCCCGAGCCCGGGCGGGCTGGCAGTGCGGGGGGTTCCCGCAGCTCTCCCCGCTGCGGTGCCATGGGGCGGCCGGGGCCGGGGCCGGGGCCGGGGCTGTGATGTGCGAGTCTTGTCTTTCAGACAGCATCTTCTGGGAGCTGATGGTTGTCACGGCAACGGAGGCTTCGGGGAGCCTTGCGCCGCCGCAGCGCCCGGGCTCGGGAGCGCTGGCAGCAGATGTTGGCTGCGAGCGGAGGCTGAGGCTGCCGGGGAGCTGCACACCCAGTCCTGCCCGCCTGCCCCGCTCCCGGCCTCGCTGTAATTTGGTATTCTTGTCTCACCCCGCAGGGGTTCCTCAGCCGGCGGCTTAAAGGCTCCATCAAAAGGACAAAGAGCCAGCCGAAGCTCGACAGGAACAGCAGCTTCCGGCACATCTTACCTGGCTTCAGGAGCGTGGACCATGAAAGGTAAGGGGATGCTTCGTGGAGGGGTGTGGGAGACGAGGAGGGTATTGATTTTTCCAGCCCTTGACAATGCCTTGCTTATCTTATTGGGAGCAGGGGCCACATCCCTGCTAGAAGTAGACTTGGTTAATTGCAAGAGGGGTAGTTTTAATTTGTTGGCGGGGATGCAGTGCAAGCCCTCCCTTTTCAGGTTAAATACCAGGTGCAGAGAAGCCTGTCTGCTCTGCTTTCTCTCCCCCAGTAAATCCCAACTTGATGCACCAGCATATAAATAGCACAAGGATGCAGCAGCCAGAGCGGCTGGTGCAGGTGAGGGAGGAGGGCAGGGATGCTCCCACACTGGACTGCACTGAGCACAACTGGGTTACACACGGAATGAACAATAACAGGGAACAATAACAACCATAATCTGCCCAAATCCCCCTCTCCCCCCTCACACACATTCCTCCCCAGCATCGCCCTTGTCTGCCACACGGACATGGATTCTCGGCGTGTGGCCGGAGCTGCTGTTCCTGTCTGAGCCATGGCAGGGGCTCAGCCCGGGAGGGATGCGTTGCAGGGAATGTGCTGATGGATCTGATAATGCATTTCATGTGGGATGGCCAGTGTTGGAGCAAAATGCAGGCAAAATAAAAGAGAAAGGAGACCTTGGGTTTAGTCTTCAGCTGGTTAGAAAGTACAGCAGCTCTTCAGTGGGTTTGTGTGTATTTATGTGTGCGTGGATTCATGTCGGTGTGTGCATCATTCGGGGGAAATTTATGTGTAAATTCACATGCAGATCAAGGTCATGGCTGGGTAAGACAGATTCCATTACCAGCCACGGAAACAAACTAGTGGTTTGCTTCCAAAAGGGAGATCTTTCAGCCTTACATGAATCATTTTGGGGAATGACAGAGATACTGAAGTGCCAGGAAAAGTCTGTGTCTGAGAATTACACTGGGTTGGATGTACCCTGATGTAAGCAGTTCATAGCAGAGGCACTTTCTCATACAATGATTGTACTTCAGAACACACTGAGGAAATGCTTCACTTTTAGGAGCAGTGACAACTTTTACATTGTTTTAGCTGTGCTCATTCACTGGAGAGACCGTGAGCTTCTGAAGCCCACAAATAACAATTGTCAGTCTGGATTTTTACTTCCCCGACCTCTTGCAGCCTCTTAAGCTTTTTCCTTCTGGATCCTGCAAGGGAAAGGATTGTGTTGGTTAGTGCAGAGTGAGATCTCTGGGTTCCTGTCTGGGAGGACAGGGTTGGTCTGGTTCCCGTGCTGCAGTTTTCCCAAATGCTCGAAGTAGGGCACTGTGTTCCAGAGGGAAGCGAGTGGAGCTGGGCTTCTCCCGGGAATCTGCCTGTGGTGCTGCTGCCTCGCTCAAAGAACACGCAAATTAGGCAATGTTTTCTTTCTACCTGCATGAGTTTAGTTTTGTTCAGTGATTTGGCAGGAGAGGACCTGGGAATTAACTGTTCTGGCCAGCCCTGCAGCCAAAGTCATTTTCCCAAATTAAGGCTTGTAATTTCCCTGCCCTCCCAGCACAAGAGCCTGGAGCTGGCTGGGCTTTGGGAGAGCAGATGTACTGCAACTTCTCCTCAAGGAGCCTCAGTGAGTGCTGTGGTGCATTTTCAGGGGAGAGTTTCCAGGGTGGCTTGGGGCAGAGGTGGCACTTGGCAGCCTCAAATTACACCCAAGGATTTGCTTAAATGGGAATGAAAAACTGAAAGTGAACCATACCTTCATCATCCCTGGGATTATGCCTTCTGTGAGGCAGGTGTCACTGAGGAATGCTCTTCCTCTGTGCCCACAGAGATGCCCTGAGCTGGGGGGCACCCACACAGTGGGCTGTGACAGCGGGCTCTCAGTGCCTGGCTGCCACAGCGCTGTCACACCTGGCAGGTGAGCAGGAATCCTCGGCAGGACAGCTCGGCCTTGGGGACTGCTGCTCCCAGAGAGGGGAGAGAAAAGCAGCAGCTGGGTCTCTCTGTCACACAGAGAGGTTTTGGTTACAAAAGGTCATTTTATCTTCCTGAACGTTCCCATCCCATTGTATATGAACAATGTATAGAAAAGGTTCGAGTCTTTCAGATTGCTCTGGGGCATTTTCTGCTGTGCTTGTCTTGCTTGTCATCCAAGAACTGTTTCAAAGAAGCATCTGGCATTGGAATATTTGCCTCTTAAATATTTGATTCTTGACTCCATCTTATATCCAAGCTGATTGTTCACAGACCACTCCTTTGCTCATGGAAGTCACCATTATAACACCCTTCCCTTCTGGAGCTTGGTCCAATTTTTGCAGGAGATACCACTGGAAAAATGAACAGTGCAGAAAATGCAGTCAAAACCCTCCAGGTTGAAATACTGAGCTACAGTAGATCATAAATGCTTCTGTTACTTGGCTTCTGTGTATCTAAATTGGGGCTGTTCCTGCCTCTTAGTTTCTTTATTTTCCTTTCCTTGCATGTCCTGTTTCTCCTGCAGGTGTGTGTGAATAATGAAATCCATGAGCTGTGCACATACATGTTCAGACAGATAATGAGGTGGATGTGGCTGGTGTGTGGGGCAGAGGATACAAACAAACACATCCCTGCTTTTTATCCTGCATTTGATTAATGCATGCATTTAAATACATCCTGTCAATTTAAAATGGAAAATTATTACCTCCTGCAATAGGGAGACAGTTGTGCAGGGTGAGGAAAACAAGGAAATGGCAGTAAACATTGGAAAAGTCACAGAATGTCTCAGTGGCTTCAGCTCACACCACGGTGTGTGGGTATGTGTTTGGAGCCACTGGGAGAAGCCTGGCTTAGAAAACCTTGGCCAAACAGTTTTTCCTGCAGCAAGAACATCTGAGGAATTGCTCAAAGTGTTGTGTTAGAAAAATAGGCTGGTTATAGTCAGCAGAGCTTATGTTTGTAGGAAAAACATGGTTCTTCCTCATGGTATTGGGGTTTATGTTGACTGAGAAGAAACTTCTTGCTGGAATAAGGGTTTGCACTTCACTGAATTACTGTGGGGTTCACAGGGGTGTAGTTGGCCAGATTTTGCCAGCCTTGTGCATAGTGGTTTTTCTCTAGAACTCCTGTTGCAGCAACAGCAATAAAATTATTGATTGAGAATAAAAGAAGCGAAATCAGAGCAAGTGTAACTCACATTCTGTATGAGAGATGCATTAATCTGGTACAGTCAGAGTATTTAAATGTGAGATCTAAAGGAGGGTTGTGAGATGAGTGTTCCTTTCAATTTGCTGGCTGGTCACATTGCTTGTTAGAGCTAAAAAAGGGTTCCAAAAAGTGGCTTTTTGCTAACAATGTCTCCTGCCTCCTGATTTCATACAGCAAAGTTTTTATCATGGAGCACTGAATCTTTGGCTTTGTAGTGGCCTCTGGAATCAGCCACAAATCAAGCATTTGGCAGATGGATTTTTCTTAATTGGATCCACATTTCTCCAACAAAATTTGCGATGGAGAAAATTCCTGGTTTGGACATGGGGCGTAGGGAGCAGAGCCAGAGAGGAGGAGGTTGCTCTGCTCCACTTGCTAATTGGTGGTGCATTTCTGGTGGTTTTCTTGTAGTGGGAAAGGTGAGGGCAGGACCCCAGTGTGACTCTGTGGGACAGATACCTTCAGACTGTCCTGAGTTGGTGGGAAATGGGTACTCTGGGGAGCTCTGTGTTCTGATGTAATCCCTGGGATTGGTGTTCCCAGGGACACTTCCCCTCAGTGCCCCTAGGATTCATTTCATGCTAAGGGACTCTGGATTACTAACATTTGTGATTATTTTGCAAGGAGTTTTTTTTTATAATTCCAGGAGATAATGCTCTATTTAAGCTTTTATTGGCACTACAAAAGCCTGAGCATATGGTTGATTGTTAAATGAGCCTCAGCCTTGGAAGGGGTACAGCCCTGCATTAATAACAGACTTGCACTACTGAGACTTCCTCTTTAAACTACTCTTTGTCTTTAGCCCATCGAAAATTCGTGCTTATAACCCAGAGAGTGAAGAGGAATTGTACAAGGCAGGTACTGCAGCACATTTAATTCCTAATATAGTGCCCAACCTGCTGTAGGGGTTTTCCAGGTGCCCAAAGCTTATTTGGTGCATCAGGAGCTGATGGATGTCTGTGCTCTTGCAGCAACTTAGTTTGTGTGTTCTTTGAGATCTAATGACCATTTGTTTATTCCCAACAAACCTGGTATGCCAAATATTTTTAGGCATGATGGAATTGGTTAAGTTTGATGAGAATATGGTGAGTGTAGCATGATGAAGGATGAAGTTGCTCTATTTCCTTTGGAATTGGGAAGAGGAATGACTCATCCTGCAGAACTAGGGCACTGGCAGACCCCAGAATGCATGAAGGGCTTTTAGATCTGTGTGAACAAGTGCTGGAGAGCTGCTTTCCCTTCTGGCTCCTTGTTTAAATGGCGTTATGCAGGGAAGCTTTTGGAGTAGGAACTTACACGAGTAGGGACAGCACAAAGGGTGGCACCAGCAGCACTCTAAGTACAGCACCCAGGCTCTGGCTTTAATTGTAATGAGGATATGTTGAGGAAACGCTGTTCAGTTTGTATAGGGAAACCTTTGAGCAGTGTCAACAGCGACTGAAATGCAGAATGAAACATCTTGCAAAGCCAGGAGCATCCAGCAGGTACCAATGCCACTCATGCCCTGGGAGGGGTCTGAACCACTTCCCCAAGGTGGGGTCTTTGGCAGCTTAAAGGTTCAAGGACAGACTCAGAGTAGCTGCACTTATACCAAGGCTGCTTTGTCCTGGAATATGCAAATCAGCCTTTTCAAGGGGTTCCTTTGCAAAATATTTCTTGAACCAGAAAGTTAATTACTGATCTCTAATTAATGGCTGTGTTAGGAGGCTGGAAAAATCAGAGAGAGCTGCTTTGAAGGAGAGATGCAGGAGGAAATTACCGTTCTGCCCAGAAACTGTGATGTTCCTCATCTTCTTCACATGGTATTAGAAGCTTTAGAAACTGGTATTCAGATATTCTTAAAAGGAGAATGTTGTTAATGGAAAAACAAGGGTTTGGAGGCGGGGGGTGTTGGGAGGCATTGAAGCAAACACGAATCATTTAACCACCCCAAGAGGGTCAGAGATGGACTGGAAACAATGTGTGGCCTTTCAGCTTCTCCAGCAAGATCTCCACTGTTCCTCCTGCTTGTTTGGCTTTTGCACATCCGTGTGAATTTGTACCTGAGGCTGCCTGAGGTAAACACATTCCCCGTTCTCAAAGAAATGCAGAAACACCTCCTCTGACCTTACACATTGAATCCATGTCCATTCTGGGACGGGGTTCGTGGCTAATGTCTTTCAGTAAAGACCACATTAACTCCCAGAATTTCTTCAAGCCATGATAAGATGTGCAGGGAAGGGCTGAGAGGCTGGGATTGTTTCCATAGCCCTGTGCCCAGTGCCCTGCTCCCCATTCCCCGAGCAGCCTGGACACGCAGCGCCGTGGCCCAGGGGGCACAGCTGGCACCTTGACTCCTCTTGGAGTCACGGAGCAAAATGATCAAATCCTTCCTGCTTCGGCATATGCAGCCCTGCTGGCGTAATTGGCTTCATGCATCTTACAATTAGCTTGCAAAAATATGTTTTGCATCCCTGACCTTTTCTCTATAAGCAAGGCCATTGTTTCCCTGTCCTGCTTAATTACAAAATAGAGTGTTGTGTGAGGATAGAGATGACATCGTTGTATCGCCGGCTCTAATTTGACGAGACATCATAATGGGGAGTTTTCATACTGAGGGCACTGAATTAGTGTAGCGTGAAGCCACATTTCTCTAAACCTCCTAAATAAGGAGAAGTTAATTTTATGCTCTATCTTTTTGACGTTTGCAATCAAAGCATTGTATTCCAGCTGCAGATGGTTAGCGTGTGAGGGATGTTTGGGGAGTGCATTGTCTCCGCAGCGCAGGAATGGGCACCGGGATGTTGGCTGGCATGTGCCCGCTCTCACAGGCTCAATACCCATCATTGACTCGTGTGGCACTGCCTGGGCTGAGCCCCTGTGCCCTGGGCACAGACCCCGAGCTGGGGGAGCGTGCAGGATTGTGTGCACATCCCAGGCACACATTGCTTCTGCACGGCCGGAGCTCGGTGTGGCCACACAGCCCCTTCCTTCACTCTGCCCCCGCCCCGCGAGGTTCTCCTGGGTGTGCATTTCAGTGCAATTACATTAGTATTGCTCTTCACGTCAATAAACGCAGGGGGAAAGAGAAAAGAAAATGCCATCACTGCAGCTTTTCTACCAGGGGATGGTTTCTGTTCCTTCCAGACTCTTCCCTTCGCTGTTTTAATTATCATTGGATTACAATAAATGCTAAGATACTTCTGCCCCAGGCTTAAACATCCCTCTGCCATGGGCAGGGACTCCTTCCTCTGTACCCTGAGCAGCCTGGGCTGTGGAAGCTTCCCATGGCTCAGAGATGAGCTGTAAGGTCCCTTCTATGCCAAACCATCCCAGGATTCTGGGATTCTGGCACACAGTGACAAGTGCTCCTGATGAAACCATCACTTGTACACTCCTTCTTTCCCAGCCCACGTGTCCCCCTTCCAGCAGATCCTGGCATCACACAGGCTTGGGAAGCTCAGTAAGTGCATTCAATGAGAAATTATTATTTGAGGGGTGATTTGTGTTTGAACCTCATCCTGTAGCTGCACAGAAGCAGGGGAAAGTCAGTGCAGGGGCTTCCCTTTCTCTGGCAGTGTGCAGCAGCATTTAACAGGGTATACCTGCACTCTCAGTTCGTGCCCCTCACGCTCTGTGGCCGTGGGGCAGGGATGTCCAGTTGGCATCTGCCTCCATTTTTCCATCTTCCATGGAGTTTCCCATCTCACAGGAGCTCCTTGGCTCACGTTTTGCTGTCCGCTATTCTGCCATTTGTATTGGCATTTAGTGTTAGCAATAAATGGCTTTCTCTTGTGGAAGAAAGGAAGGAATGTTTAAAAAAAAAATGTTGAAACTCAACTTTCACCCTGTTCTTTATTGAAACCTTGCAAAACCTTGATTGGAAAACCTGTGTGAGGGACAAAGAGTTGCAAGTGAACATAAGAGTGAGGAGGGGAAGGTTTCCAAGCCTTTGTTCAGTGCTGGGAGAGGCTGATGTTTGACGTGTGTACCTTGTTATCCCATTTTGCCTGGCAATGGTCGGGCACCGAAATCCACTGATTGTAGCTGGAGGCAGCAGCCCGAGCATGGAGCTCACTGCTCACTCCTGCTTGTACAGAGCACTGGCTATAATGATGTTCAAGACTTGTGAATACAAAATAACTCTGTCAAGTTCATCCATCAGCTGGGAGGGAATTAAAAACCACACTGAGGGAAGATACGCTCCTCCAGCCTTCCTCTTACCTCACTCTTTAATAAAACCTTGTGCCATGGAGCCTCTGAAATGATTATTGGAGAGATTTCAGGTAGATTGTTCACATAGGGATATCTTCTCCTGATGCTGGTATTGTGATCTTGTTAATCTGGTCAGCAGTGTTTATTATTTTCAGTACAATACAGAATGTCTCGCTTAGCTTCTCCTCCACAGAATTCAGGTCAGGTGTGATGAAAAGAAGCAAGAACTGATCTTAATTGAATTAAATCAATGCATTTTAGCTGGAATTAAAATGTAATTTGTTTTAAAATACTGAACTGATTTGAATGAGAGCCAGAAATATGAATTTAGCTTTAATCCACATGTGTTATGTAAGTAATTATATGAGAAAGGGATGTGGCGTGCCTTGGCCATGATTGATGGTGTGCAGGAGGGCGGCGTTCCCTCATTCCAGAGGATGTAAATGCCTTAGGAATTATAAAACCAGGGGTATTATATCAGGCTGCCCCCTTTGCTCACATTTACAGATGTCTCTGGGATTAAGCTGGCCCTGTCCCCCCTATGCCATGAGGGATCACCCACATCCCCCTGCCGACCCCTCTCCATGGGAATCCCCCTGCAAGGGGGCTCTGGATGATTTACAGAACTCTGTGTACCTTCAATTATTAATACTCTGCTGTCCTGGCTGAGTGGGGAGATTTCTTCCATTAGGGATGTGTTTGTTGCTGTATCGTAGCACTTCACATGATGTGGATACAGAGGGAGAGAGAGAGAAGGATTTATATATTAATTTGTTTTACTGAGAGCAAAATTTTTACCAAAGCCTGGCTTCTGGGGATTGAAATGAAAGGCTGAGGGCTGCTCTGCTCATCTTGGGCTCTGGGCTTTGTGCTCTGCCTGAGCCCCCTGGGCACCAACTATGGGCAGGTTGGTGGTGTGACATTTCCCTGATGGGGGTTGATGTGCTCCTCTCTCACCACCTGATCCAGCACAGGGCACTGCCATTGTCCCCAGGCACAAACACACCAGGGCAGAGTGAACACAGATCCTTTGGAGACTTCCTCAGTTACCCAGTTCTTTGGAAACATGAAGAATCTGGGGCGTGTGTGTGATATGTCTGGCATTTCCAATCACACTACAAAGTGTTTCTTGCTGCCTTGTGACATCTGCACCATTTTAGTCCTGGTTAGTGCTAAATACAGTCAGAAGACAATTTGAATTCAAGTTGCCAGTTGCTTGGATTTGGTGGTCCCTGGATCAAGAGGTTCAGCTGTAAAGGGAAGGGATGCTGGCAGTGGGTAATGTCTCCTAGATTTTGACATTCTGGAGAGTGGAGGAAACTGAGTTATAAAATTTGCCTGGTTTTGAGCTCTTTTATTTAACCTTTTGTGCTTTCAGAACGTGAGGTTTACATGGTTTAAAAACACAAGGCAGCATTTTTATTTCTTTTGGTACCTGCTGAATTGTGGCTCTAACGCTGCACCTCAGTAGTTTTAGTCATGACATGGCATTGCCCGTGACTCCCCTGGGTTGTGGCATTTCCTGCCCTCCCCTGGTGCTCTCGGTGTAGTTTGTGCAGTGGGTGTGTGGGTGAGCACAGAGGGTTTGTCCAGCAGTGTGGTTGGTGGGGTGACACACTGGGGGTGCCCTGGTGGGTGCTGTGATCCCAAGGGCACTGCCAGGAGCTCGGGGGGCTCTCTGTGCCTTTCCTGAGCGGGATGTTGTATCCGCAGAGCTCTGCAGGAACCCTCTCCATCTCACCCCAAATTAATTATTCACTGCTCATCACTCACCCTGTGCATTAGGGAGCAGGGAGCACAGTTGGCAGGGGGCGGATGGAAGATGGAGCAATTTGGATTGCAATTAGTATTTCATTTCTTCCCTTACTCCTTCTCTGCTTAAATTGGAGATTGTGGGTTAGAACCATGCGAGGATTTACGTCCCAACAGTGGAAGTTCCCTGTGCACCAGAAACCAGCAAATCCACTGCAGTCCTTAAGCTTCCCAAAGGGATCAGACACTCAGCCAGTCTGTGGAGTTGAACTGTCAGGGGAACATGTTTTGCTCAGGAAGTGTTGTGAGGGAACAGCAGTGCCTGGTCTGCCAGAGCAGGGCCTTCTCCAGCAACAGCAGCAATTGGGAGTTGTCTCTCTCCATCCCAAGGGAATGGCTGGAGCTGTGTCAGGGAGGGTTGGGATGGATCTCAGGGAAAGGCTCTTCTCCCAGAGGGTGGTGGGCACTGACCAGGCTGCCCAGGGCAGTGGGCACAGCCCCAAGGCTGACAGAACTCCAGGAGGGTTTGGATGATGCTCTCAGGGACAGGGGGTGACTATTGGGGTGTCTGTGCAGGGCCAGGGGCTGGACTGGATGGTCCTTGGGGGTCGCTCCAAATTCAGAATATTCTGTGATTCTGTAATCCATTATCAGTATTCTCCCTTTTCTAACCCCTGGAGTGTGCTCCTTTCCAGGAGTCCTCCCTAGGGATTACAGTGGGACAGATCCATCAGGGATGCTGCAGCCCATCAGGGAGAGCAGCCCCACAGCAGCCAACGTTACCCCCAACCCACCAGGGCCACGGCCCTTTCACAGAGAGTGAAATTTGAAGTTTAGTCATTACAACCCTGCTACCAAGAGTTGGAAACTGCTGCACCAGTGAGACTGTGTCTAATGTTGAAACCTCGGGGGATTTTTGATTACACCAGTAACCACAGTCTGGGTCACACTTTGCAATAATTATCCTGATGTCTGAGAGGTTGTTAGAACATCCCTGGAGGAAGGGGCCTGGTTGCATCAGAGAAGAATTTAGAGGTATATGCTGGCAAACCTTCAGCACTAGAGATTTATTTAAGTTGGTTCTTTTAATTGCTTTCCTGCATGCCTGTTCTGTTATAAGCTCTCTGAGCCATCCGGGGAAGTGAGTTAGCTCACATTAATCTCCTCAGTCCTTCTTCCTCTAACTGGTTACTCCCAGCTTCATTGACATGGGCATTTGAGCCCCACAGAGTGGGTAATAATTTTAATTCTGTTTTAACATGTTGTACCAGAAGATATAAGATAGGAAAAACCATCATCTGACTGCAGCATTGGGTTTTTTTAACTCTCATCTCTTAAACGTGGCTTGTGATCTTTGTATAACACTGCTGCTCCTCACGACTGTTGGCAGCTTTGTGATATGTATTCATAAAGCAATTGCAGTTCTTGAGTGAAGCCTGCAAGAAAAGGGCAAAGAATTATTTGTCTTTTTTTTCATTATCGCAGCCCTCTTGTACCTGCTCTGACATGCACTTGAGAGGAGTTTTCCTTGATGCCTTTATATCTGAAGCTCTCTCTCTGCACAATCCAAGACGGGGTGTCTTGCCCTCGTTAGATAAAGTCACTCATGTTGAGGCTCTCACTCACTTTATTAGTCCCAACCTCTCACATGGCAGGCAGAGACTCCACACACCCTGAGATAGCAGGGGAGTGACAAACAGGGTGACACGGGCACATCGGAGGGGTGGCCAGGGAGCCCAGTGCCAGCTCTCTCTTATCCCCTGCCTCAAGGGCTTGGTTCTCTCCTCTGAGTAGCAGAAACAATTTCATTGTCTTAAAAATAATAATAATGCTGTTTGAGTCGTGTGAGGTTTTTGGTTTCAATTACATCTCATATCAATGAGCTCCACAGACACGGTGAGATGTCTGATACATAATTTATAGCTCTGTTTTAATCTATTGTTCCTTATCTTTCATCTTTATTATCTGTTCGTTGGCCATTTTAGAAAAAGACAGGGAATAGAAACAGGCGGTTTATTCCTTTTTTCACCAGGCCCTGTTTGCTGATAATTTGTCATGTCATCTCTCCTTGTCTTTTCCAGCTAAACACACTCCTCTTAGACTGTTTTCCGTGGGTTTTGTCACCCCTTGAGGCCTTCCCTTGGAAGAAACACCTTTTCTACACCTGTTTTCTTTGCACTGACATACCTGACATAGCTGTTGTGGGCATCTATGAGCAGCAGGGACTCCAGGGCTGCCATGGGGACAGGGGCTCCAGGGCTCTCAGGGGACAGAGGCTCCAGGGATGCTCCCTCAGCCCAGGCACAGCACGACGTGCTGCCTTTACTGCAGCCTCCCTTTCCATCTCTGCCACTCCTCATCCCTGCCTACCTCACAGGAACATGTCCCCTTGTTAGAACGAGAGGATCTGGAGTTAGCATTACACAGAGGAACCAGGGATAAAGTAATGGGGCCAGTAATGATGGGAATGCCCTGCTGGAGCAGGAGTGCAGCCTCTGGAACAGCAGCTGCAGCAAATGCTTTCAGGTTATCCGTGTGGCTGTTTTGTGCTGAGGGCGTAGGTGTAATGAGAGTTGCTGCGGCCTGGGGACCCTGGCAATGAATAGTGACATCTTCCAGTAACAGCTCTGAGAAATGAAAGGAACTGCTCTCTGTGGATGTGGCTCTGACTGACAGCCCAGGGATCTCCTGTCTCTGCCTGAGAGCTGCACTCAGGTCACCAGGCTGGGTCCAGGCAACCACATGGTGGCTTTGAGTTGCTTCAGCCCTGTCTGAAAACTCATCAGTAATTTCCTGGGCTGACTGTCCTGGCACTGGTGTCCTGAACTCAGGTTAGACTTTATTATTTTTCCAAATTAACAGGCAAAACAGGACTTGACTTAAATAATCCCACCAATCCAATTGTGCATCTGAAGTTTTTGGAAGTATCAAGTTCCCTTAAAGAGGGGGACTTTTACAAGGGTATGTAGTGATAGAATAGTTGGACAGGGCTTGGAGCAACCTGGGATAGTGGAAGGTGTCCCTCCCACGACAGGGAGTGGAATGAGATGATCTATCAGGTCCCTTTCAACCCAAGTCATTCTCTGATTCTGCGATAGTTCCACCCATCCCCTTATCCTACTTTGTCCCAGGTCAGCCCATGGCATTCCTGCCCCTGGCTCCAAGGAGTCCCAGGCTGGAGCAGCGTGTCAGTGTTCCCAGAACAGCCTGTGCTGTATCACCTGCATCTTGGCATTTTTATTTTCCCCTGTGTGATGTGTTGAAACCACAGCCCTTTTCACTGATAAGCTGAGAAAGCATCATTCAGCCCTGAGTAGTTTTTTGGACATTTTTCTTCCTCTGACACGTTTTTCTTTCTATAAATGTCAGTGCATAAAGAGCGCAGGATTAAATTTGATTTGTGCTCCTGGTGTTTGGTACATAAAGAACAACACTTGGGTGTCAGTAAAATACATTGGAGGACGTGGCTCCTCCTAAGTGTGTTCAGCCCTAGAACTGAGGTAGCATAAATAGATCTTCAAAACCCACTGGATACCTGTGGAGATGAAATAATTTGAGGCAGTGATTACAGCTATTCCTGTAACCTAACCATTGTTTAGAAGTCTTTGTGAACCTTCAGAATTAATCTAACTGTGTCTCACCTGAAAAATCCACTGAGCAATCTTCATTATCTTTTTGTTGAAAAATTGTTTGAGTGACCAATCACTCAACCAGCAAAAAAAGTCATCAAATTCAGCAGTTTGTGGTGATTACTGAGCAGGGGCTTTTCAGTCCAGGGATTTTATCTGCCATTTCCATCCAAAAGTGCCCTGGAAAGTGTTTTATCCCAGTCCAGTCTTGCTGTGAGGTTGTGCTGCTTCTGAGGTCACAGCGCTCCCAGTTTTCTGTGTCTGGGCATCCAATTTATAGAAACCTCATCACAGCCCAGTCTTAAAGGTCCCACGTGCCCTGCCATGCTCAGAGCAGTTCTGCATTAACTGCAGGCCCACTGTTGGTAATTTTGGTCAGCAGGGGCCCCTTTTCCCAGAGCTCATCTTTGCACTGCCCTTTTCCATGATACAAGAGGTCACTTTATTCCATGTCAATAAATTTGCAGAAAAATCTCGCTTTCTTTGTTCTGGCCACGAGCTGCTGCTGCTGCTGCTCAGCTGGAGCAAGCTGGGAATGTGTTCCATGGCAAATTGGGGGATTGCATAATTATGGCTTACACAACAGCACAACACAGGCAAACCAGCCGGGAACGGGACGTGGGGTGGACTGGGGAAGTGTGCGCTGGCTGGCTCTCAGCACTCGTGTTCCCTGCAACAGGAATTCCTGCTCCTTAATTTAGTAACCCGGCATCTGATTTTCAGTTTGCTGGGGAAGGTGGGTGGGTTTGCTCTGAGTTTGGGGAATTTTTGCTTTGCCACTCTCCCTGGTGACTCAGGAAGGTGGTGCCTTTCCCCAGCCCACGGAGTGCCTTTCCATCGCCTGGGTCTACACCAGGGAGGGGTTTTCCACCTCAACAATTGGCAATTACAGTTCTTGTTTTAAATAACACGAAAACAAAGCAGGCTGCTCCCACCCTGGGCTCTGCAGATGGGCAGGGCTCACAATCCTGCTGGAATAATCACTGGGACTAATTATAGAATTCGGGGAAGGCCATGGGGCCACTGTGTCTGCACAGAGCTGGGCCAGGACTGAGCTGGGCCAGGACTGAGCTGGGCCAGGACTGAGCTGGGACAAGGCTGAGCTGGGCCAAGGCTGAGCTGGGCCAGGACTGAGCTGGGACAAGGCTGAGCTGGGCCAAGGCTGAACCTTCCAGCACAAACTCAAAGGCACCAAACCTCAACAGTTTCTCTGCTGTGATTCACTTTGTCTCTGCTTTCCTTCCCCTTTACTGCCCTTGCACTTCCAGGATAGGAACATGTAGCAGCAACGTAGTAAGAGCTTGAATGGCTGGAAAATCCTTTCATGGCAAGGAAGATGTGATTGTTACTTATTTATTTTATTTTTGGTTAATACGACTGGAATACAAATGGGGCTCCGGCGCCTCGGGGCCTTGCATTCTTGGAGTAATTCCTTATGACATGTGTCAGGCTCTGTTTTATTCAGGTGGGTGGTGTGATATTAAAGAAGAAAGCAAGCTTGCATTTCTCTGCAGCTGGATTTACACACACACTCCTGGCACAGAGCTGCTTATTAGGAGAATATCATCTCCCCACTGCCTGTACCTGAAACACTCTGCAAATACTGTGTGGGCTTTAAGAGAAATCATCTTAAATCAATCAGATCACCCAGCTCCAGAGTGCCCTTCCTGCCTTCTTCTTTGTCCAGGCAGAGATGAGGCTGCGAGAGACGTTCCTTAAGCGCTGCTGTAGCCGAAACATTCATGTCTGAATGGAATATTGATTTTCTAATTGCTGTGCTGCTGTTAAATGAGTTGTTAGTGGGGAGCAGAGGGAAAGCAAACTCAGATGTGTGACTGCCTGGCTTTGGTTTGGCTCTGCTGAACACACCCAGGGTGTTAATGTGGGAAATTCGGCCAGTGGAGGAAGGTGGAATTCATTTCTGTGTGACACGGACATCAGAGGGCAAAGCAGACTCACCAGTGGGGCTGGCTCGTTCTCTCCCAAAGCACAAAGGAGCCCTTTGGCTTCAGACCCTCCCGCTGCAGCCAGGCAGAGGATGCACTGCGAGGCAGTGGCATCTTAGGCAAGAGCCCCCAGGAGGTGGGTCGGTCACTCTGCATCAGCCCCACACTCCCCCGGAGCTCCCCCGGGCCCTGCAGGGCACGACAGCACTGCGGGCTCCTGTGAGAGAGAGGGACACACCTGGGGGAGAGAAGGACATACCTGGGGGAGAGAGGGACATACCTGGGGGAGAGGGACATACCTGGGGGAGAGAGGGACATACCTAGGGGAAAAAGGAACATACCTGGGAGAGAGAGACATACCTGGGGGAAAAAGGAACCAGCTTAGGAGAGAAATGGACCTACCTGGGGTAGAAGCAAACTGGACTTCTCTGGTTTTTTCAAACCTCTAATCATGCATTCTGGAAAGTAAAGTGCAGCCCATAGAGTGAAATATTTATCATGAAGAATTTTCCTGAGACAATAGAAATAACTCTCAGCCACATCGAACCAATAAATAATATTTCTTAATATAGTTTCAGAAAATGCAGCATATGTTTATGTGTTCAAACACATCCTCTTAGCAGAAAAATAGCTTCTTTATTTTTCTGAAGATTAAAATGCCAAATCAACTAATTACTTTTCTCTGAAAACCTCTACCACATAAAACACACACTCTCTCAGTGAACTAAATTGATTTATATTCCACCATTAATTCTTTATAGCCCATAATTTGCAGAACAACAAAGCTGGTTGGAAAATGTGCCCTATTAAGGGACAAACAGCTTTGTGAGTAAGATGGAAATGTGTTGGCATGGAGAGGAGCGTGGGTGCAGCTGAGGCTGGGGTGGCCCAGGGGCTGTGCTGGGGCACAACCATGGGCTCCAGGCAGCCCTGGGAGAGCTTTTCCCAAGCCACTGGATGCTCTCCTGGTGTCCCTGCAGTCCAAGTCCTTGTCTGTAATTGAATTAGGTGCCATGACCTTTCCCAGTGGGCAGCACTTCCATTGGCTTAGGAGTATTTGAAGTTTCTCCTGGTGTCTCCATTGGTCTTGTTTGCATTGCCCATGGAAGATTTTATGTTTTATTATTGGGAGGGTTTAGAAAACTAATAAAATTACATCTGGTTTCTTCCAGTAAATACGTCACTGACTGGAATCGAGATGTTGATAATGAAATTGGAGTTTGTCTACTTCTGTTTTGGGGTAGTAATGAGACAATGATAGAGTAATCCAGGCATTAGGTACAAAACTGCTGGGATTTGGCAAATAATGAGATCTAGATGAGTTACATAAGATGGTGTCTGACAGGAGGAGGGCTTGGATTGCATGTACAGATTGGAAGTGGAATTGGAGGCCGAAGGGGTTTGAATGATGCTTCTCCCTTACACTGGATTTTAGGTGGAGTCACGGGCTGCCTGCAGGGCTTGGGTCACTGCATGGTTTTATGGAAACCTTCTGTTTGTTCCCTGAAATGGGAGTCTGTCAGCCCCTGAATAAATGCAGGCAGAGCTGGCAGAGAGGTGTTGCAGCACAGGAAACAGAAACATAGTCTTAAACAAATTAAAAAGATGGTAATTAACCAAATGAATTTCATCCTGGAGATAATCAGACGAATATATTTAGAAGGAAAATAATCCCAATTCTCAGAAAACAGTAATTAAAATACACTCATTTTTGGGAATGGTTAACAAGCTAAATGGGAGGCAGCAAAGTAGAATGGAGCCCTGTTGGATGCTCTTTGGGATGGCGTCTGACGAGGCCCTGATGTGTGATCTAAACATAGCCCTGATAGGATCAGATCTGGAGTTTGGGAAACATCTCTGTCTGGGTGAGTTCTGCAGGAGCTGAACAGAGCACAGAGCACAGGCAGTGCTGTTTCTAGGCCACTGAGAGATAAGAGAGGATGAATTTCATAACCACGCATTTTAAAGGTGTCAACAGTGGGGAGGTGAAAGAATTTAGGGTGGATAATTGACAGATAAACATGGGACCAGGTGGGAAGGTGCAGGTATCTCAGGAGCTCCCTGGCACACACCTGTGTCCGTGTGGAGAGCGTGCCTGGAGAAGCAGTGAAAGCTCCCCATCCCTGCCACGGGCCTGGAGGATGTGCTGGAGGAGCCAACCACCCAACAGGTCTGTGCTGCTTCCCAGTAGCACCAGAGCAGCCCAGTCCGGGTCTGAGGGCAGGGAAGGCTGGGGGGCAGAGGGACTCTGGGGGATGGGGTGTGTTGGTGCTGGGTTTGGATGTGCTGGCCTGGGTGCAGGGTTTGTTCTCCAGCGAATGTGGGGGTTTTGGGTTTTGATTTTGGGTCCTCCTGTGTCACCCTGAGCTGTCCCTGTCAGGGACAAAACTAGAGATGAGTGGGTCGTGGCCACAAAATACTGACTTGTGCCAATACGTTCAAAGCACCAAAGTTTGAGGAAGTTTTGGGATTTTGTACACCTGGATCTGTTGAAGAGGAAGCACTTGGACAGAGCACAGAACTAGACAAAAATTACATTTTTTTCCCTGAATGAAATCAGTTCCTTTCATGGTTTAGTCCCTGGAACAGTTACAGGGTCCAAACCTCAGTGGGAAACTTACCTCTTTTGGGACCTGGATGGGCAGCTGCACCATCTCTACCAAATATGGCTAAAGAGTGTTTTTCTAGGAACCCTCCATGCCATCTGATCACAGTGGCTGTGATTTGACATCTGTGTGCACACACAATAATGATATTGATCCAATTTATTACTGAAACTGCTGGCAGGTGAATCGATGGGTTGATGACAGGGATAGTGTTTGGGTATTTATTTTCTTACCAAAATGCCTGCAAGAGGACAGATCATGCTGGAATCTCTGGGAAACAAACCTTTCTAGGATTGCCTAGTTTTTACCTGCCCAGCCAATGGGCAGAGGGTGGAGAATGCCCTTGGAGGGAGGTCTGTGCCCATGGGAGCCTGGCATGGACACCCCGAGGGGGTTTGTAGGAAGGTGGTTCTGCCACACTCTGTCCCTCAGATGTTCTCAGTGCTGCAAAATGAACTGGGTTAAACAAGATGCTCCTGGGACTGTTAATGAACCTCAGATCCTTAAATTGCTTATTAGGGGTTTCTCTTGGATTAAGCCTTCTGCACATCACAATGCTAGAATTTGTCTGCATGCAAGAAAAGGAATAAAAGCTGAATTAGAAAGAAAATGTCAATAGAAATCACATAAATTAGCATTCAGATTTATAATCTCCAATAATTGCTGTCCTTTCAAAGAGTTTATATATTTATATATCCTCACCCAAACTTTAAATGTTAGATTTTACATTTACATTCCTAGCCTTGCACCATCTAAATTGATGGCTTTGCCTCCCAGCTTATTGTTCAGGTGCCATAGGCTGGGTGCTTGTCTGAAACAGAATTAGTGATGCAGAGGAACCGGCTGTGGGGATTGAAGATGATGCTGGGGATGGGAAATAAGTAGTGTGGGAGCTTGGAAAAGTGGGCTGGGGACTGACCCTGCAGACTCCAGTGAGTAACAAAGCCCTGCTTCCCACTGTGGATCCTTCCCTTGAGCTGTCAGTCAGCCAGAGGGCTGGGAATACCAAACACCTTAAAACGTGTCAGGCTTAGAAGTAACACTTAATGAGTAAGAGTTCTAGGCTCTTGAAACCAATAGATAAAGAGCCCATTTCCATCTGTATCTGCAGCACATTTGCCTCCCACAAGCTCTTGCTGGAGAAGGACTTTCCCAGCCTGGGGTGTTTTCCCTTCTCCAGTTAATTCCTCCCAGTTTGAAGTGGGTGCTCCCAGTTCACAAGTGACTCTCTTTTGGGAGGTCGGAATCGGAAAAGATGCAGAGTTTCATGGAATCCTTTCTGACCTTGGGATGTAGCAGACATTTTTCTTATTTTATTTTTTTTAAGTCTGACTTCTTCAAAAGAAGACCTTGAGCCCCACTCAGATTGAGCCAGCTCTATCTTGCAGTCATTAAAGATTCAGTAGCACCTTTTAAGTCCCCATTAGGAAATTCAGATTTTTCAATTTAGTCAAGTTGTGCCTCTTTTTCAAGTACTATTTTGCTCAGTTAGGAAGGTCTTCCAGGGTTTCCAGTGGCTTCTCACAGAGCAAGAGGCAGAATGTGTTGTTTCAGTCTAAAACCTCAGGACTGTGTGTATTCCACTGTCTGCAAAGGTAAAGATGTCACGTAGGCTAAGGAGGAGTCCCCCAGGTGAGCAGTGTGTTTCTGCTGAGCTGCTGAACTCCTTTTTGAGCGTGGCTTGGTTATTTATCTCTTATTTATTTATTTCTGTGTTTGGGATTGGACCAGAAGCAGAAGGCTCTTCTCTCCAAGGGCTCGTAGCTTTTAAGTGTTGAAGGTTGAAGCTCCTCGTCGTGCTGAGCTAAACTGCAGTGTACTTTGAGATCTGCTTCAAGGTCTGAACTTTGTTAAATGGCCCTCTCTTTAGTGGTAAGAGGAGGAAAACTCTAAGCCTTTGAGTGGATTCATAGTCACACTTTAATTAATCATATTTTTACAGTGTGCTGCCAGCAACTGTCAGGAGGAAGGAGATGCCTCTAATCCAAATTCACAAACAACAACAAAACAAATGCACTAGAAATATCCCCAGCCAATGAACTGCCTCATCCTCTAAGAAATAATACCCTCCCCACAGCCCAAAGGCAGGAAAACTGATGGGAAGCAGATTTCTTCGACCCTCAGTCCCAAAGACACAAGGCCCATTAGGGAAGCAGGAGCCAGTGCCGGCACTGGAGGCTCCGGGAGCTCCAGGAGCACAGCTGGAAGTGGAGGTGGTGAGAGGGAAAACCTGTCTCTGTGACTCTGCAAAGCTGCTCTTCCCCAGAGCTTGACCCCTTAGACTTTCCCTTCTGTGCCTCTCAGTGTGCTCCAAAAAATCAGAGAGGCTTTTTCTCCCTCTTCCTGAGTGCCTTCATTTATTATTTATTAATGACATCCAGAGGACACGGCGGAGGGGGATGCTGTTCTGCAGGAAAACTCTGCACTCAGGCCGAGGTACCAGGAGGGAACTACATTCATTAGTCAGGCTCAGAGGTTAACTCGAGGGGTTTGGGGCTTCCTTGTTGTGTGGGGATATATTCTTAGGAACTTGGGGAAAAAAATGACTTGGTAGGGATTCATTGAGAACAACACAAAAAACCCAGGCATTTTGGAACTCCCTTGAGGAAATCAAAGTACATCTTGGTTACATACACTGCTTGGCCTCTCTCTGAGCCTGCAGTGCTGGGAGAAGGTTAATTTAACACTGACTGTGGGGCTAACATGGCTCTCTGTCCTCGTGGCTGGGGCCTCCAGCTTGGCCCTTGTGGCCCTGCCAGCACCCACCACGGCCTGGCCCACTCACTGCCTGTGTGCCCTGCTCTCACTGCAGTCACTCTGTGCCCCAGGGCAGCTCTCAGCCCTCCCCTGTGCATCCTGAGCCTTCAGACACGGGGAGGGTGATGGAGGGTGATGGGCTGACAGGACAGTCAGCACAGCCCTGCTCACAGGAGCCATGTGCTGACACCTTCCCTTTGTACCCACAGCCTGTTACTGCTGCTCCTGCTGTGGCACATCACTGTGGAAGCCCCAGTGACCCTGATCCCTCCCAGCTGCTGAGCTCCTTCCCAGTAAAAACCTCTGGTATTCCAGGGTGATGGACACTGCTCCCGACAGCAAGGCAGCCCAGAGGATGGCCCAGCCGGGCACTGGGGCCGTGCCTGTGCCTTCTGAGCCCAGCCCTCTGCCCAGCACTCATCCCCAGGGACCTTTGAAACTCTGCTTATGGGGATGTCTCTGAGGGATTAATCACAGGCACAGCACACACCGAGGTCTTTGTGGGCTGCCACAAGCTGTGACTCACCAAACTGAACGTCCAGGTTGTTTGCAGGCTTCAAACAGGGCGCTTCAGAGAGCTTCCCTCCTGCAATACTATCCTTGGCTCCAGCCACAGGACAGGGTCACTTGCCCTCTTCAGCTTTCCAGAACTTATTCTGATTCATCTCAACACCAACAACATCCCCCACTTCCATAAAACTGCATTTTAGAACTCTGACATGCTTTGAGTTTTCACTAGTCAAAGGCCAGGACTTTCTTTCTTTCCTTCTTTCTGTTTTTCCTCTTCTTGTGTAATGAAAGTGTTGAAAAACTTCTTGAAATGGGGTCATTGAGTAGGAAGAGACAGAAAAAGCATTGTGTATTTTCAGTTAAAATAGTAAAAACAATTTTTTTAGACTTTTTTTCACCCCATTTTAGAGATGAGCATCTCTCTGTCATAGGGAAATATGCACAGAGATATTTTTAAACTTTTGGTTACTATCATTGTTTCTTTCATTTTTGCTGTGCTGTGGTAACAACAGTGCTGCACTTAACCCTGCTACGTGTTTTCTCACACAGAGAATGGTTTTCTTCTGTGACTGGAGCACAAGTTCTGTTTAACAGAGAGCACCACACTGAAAGACAAAGCTGGGGAGAATGTTTGTGCCGTGCAGGCAGTGGGGGAGCTGGGGGGTTCTGCCCTGGGGCCGGGCTGTGCCAGCCCAAAGCACACCTGGCCCTGGCACTCTGCTCCTTTGGAGGCTGCAGTTGGGCAGTGGGGACACCTCTCCAGAGCCTGGGGGGCAGAACTGTTCTGAAGAGTTCCTGGTGTCCTCCCAGTGCTCCAGGCAGCAGCACTCTTCCCTCTTACCACCTGGAAAACGGTGTTTGATCTGATCCAATTGCCCTGTTTGCCCTTTCCTGTGAAGCTCTGGTTTAATGAGTTCAGAAACACCAGTAAATTTTAAGTTAATTTCAAGTGGAATTTGAAAACACTGCCTTGACTGCCAGGTATATGGATACATGAAAGATCCATGTGACCTTTAGAGTATTTCCTTGTCTTTAAATTAACTTTGACTTGTATAAAAGGAAGGATTTTTTTTTGGTGTGTTTTATTTCTGGGTTGAGAATGGATTTAGTTTTGGGGGTTTTAAATCCTTTAAGCTATTTGCTAGTGTCAGTTATGTTTTTTAATCAGTCTCCTTGTCTGAGGACTCCTTCCCTTCTGAATTCCAGTGCTGGCAGTGTCAGCTCCCATTAGAAATACAGAGCCTGGCACGTCTCACGTTCCCTTGAACAGCTTTAGCTTCAAGTGTTGAGGAAAGCAGTGTCCTGATGATGGAAGGGACTGCAGGGAGCAGAGCAGATGCTTTGAAAAACCTCCCCTCCCTGGGTTTGTCCAGAGCAGATAAAGTCCCTCCTGTGCCAAGGGAGTGTGTGGCCGTGGAATCTGCCCACTGGCAGTGAGGGGCTGTGACAAAGGGTCAGCAGTGGGTTGGAGTGGGCTCTGAGCCCTGCAGTGGCTTCTGCTGCCTCTCCACACAGACAAACTTCCCCTTCTCCTGCCTTTGGAGGGACTTGCCTGTTTGTTTCCTCAGAGCTGCTGGAGCACGTCCCCACCACAGGTCAGGGTGTTCTTTATTGACTTGTACAAAAACACTGGACAGGTAATAACAAAAATCTGGCCAGGGTGCAGCACTCAGGGTGTTGCACCACTTCCCTGCTTCATTTTCTCTTTTACTTCGCTCCCAGTAAGTTGTCTCCACTCCCAGCCAGATGTAATTTTCTGTACGCTTTTACCTGGGGCCAGAAAATGGAAACTTCCCATTCTTCCTCGGGTAAGTGAAACTTCACAGTCCTTCACCATGGAAACCAAATTAGTTCCTAGTGTTTAACTTCCCTCCAAGTCCAGATGCTGTGTTTGCACATGGTTTGGGGGGAAAGCTGCAGCCTTATGTGTCTCCAGTGTGGCCAAGGCAGAAGGAGGCTGGCAGCACGGAGAGTGGCCAGGTGGAATTGCTGTGTGAGGGGTTACCAGGGCTGTGGCACAGTCAGCAGTGTATATACATATATATTTATCATCAAGTTATTGATCCTGCCCTGTGCACAGAACCTCCTCACAGCACACCAGACAATCTTAGAGTGAGATCACAGCAGGGAAACCCTCCCTGCTGGTGCTTTGGGTTATTAGTTTCTTCGGGGCCTCTAATTCATTTTAGCTGAGCCGGTGGGTGCGATCACAAATAATCAAACCAGTCTATCCTGTGACCTGTCCCCTGGTTGGCTGCAGCCCCTCTGCAGCATCTTCTGTTCTGAGGACACAGGGATGAGAGAGGCTGGGCACCAACCCCTCTGCTTCCCCTCCCTGCCTCCTGCCTGCTTAACAAATTGCACTAATTGTCCAGTCGAACACGCTTGGGAATTGGGATGCGCCGTGCGCAGGGAAAACCACAGCTGCCATCTGTGTGCCTGTGTGGCCCCTGCTCCAAGGAGCTGTCACTGGAGTCTGCTTTGAATAATTCAGGCTCTGAGCTGCAGTGTGGAAGATAAAGGAAAGTAGAAGTGCCTGTAGCTGTCTGCAGTGGCAGTAACTCTTTCTCCCAGAGGTCGATATCCCGCAGGAGCGAGCGGGACATCGGAGCCCTCTGTGCCGGGGCTGGCTCCATGCCGAGCTCCTGGGGCTCTGGGAACACACCTGCACACCAAGGCTCCTGCTGGAAGCCCATTGTCCCAGCTCAGGGCTTTCCCTTTTCTTCCCTCCCCTGGTCCGTGTCATTCCACTGGTGAACTGCTGCTGGAAACAGCTGTGGGAATGTCAAAGTGTGGCAGATCGGAGCTGAGCTCGCTTGTGGCTCCTCTCTGGGAGTTTTTTAAACTCATGTAGTTTCACAGACTTGCAGCCAGTGCTGTGCAACCAAACCAGCCTGGCACAGGGGCAGACTGAGGGGAGGAAGGTCTGGTGACTTCTCCTCAAAGTCAGGACTGAGGGACTGCAGAGCTCAATCTACCCCGCCACATCTTTTCCTTTATTTGAATCCGTGGGTACCTGTCACAATATTTCTCTGAGCAGTATTTCACTTCATTAGGTTGCATTGTTAACTGTGAAAGTCCTGTCAGTTTGTATCTAATGTTTCCTGCCAAGTGTTTTAAACAATCAAAGCCAAATGATACAGCTCTTTCCTTAAGCAGCCCAGGGGCAGTTCAGTGAGAGGCATTCAGGGCCACGGGGCTAGAATAGGTGAGTGGCAGCACAAGCAGCAGGCTGAGGAGTTCCTCTGCCCTGCATCAGCACAGGGATGGGGCCTCAGTCCTTACCCCTGCCCTCCACTGGGACATCTCCTCTTTGGCATCTTGCTGTTCTAGCTGCCCCTTCCCTCCCTCCACCCTGGCCCTGCCCAAAACACTGATCCCTGCAGAATCCTGGAATCCCGGAGTGCTCTGGGTTGAAGGGACCTTAGAGCTGATGCAGTTCCACCCCCATGCCCTGAGCAGGGGCACCTTCCACTGTCCCAGGTTGCTCCAAGTCCCCTCCAACCTGGCCTGGATCAGCTGTGGGGCAGTTTCTCAGTGTTGTTACCTGGCTGTGCTTTGTAGACCCGAGGACTGCTGATGTTATAGTGTGCTCCAGGGGTAAAGTGATGAGGCAGAAAGAGTCTTCAAGGCTGCTGAGCCATTCCCATCAGGATCAGCAATTTTCTATGGGGAGACAGAGATGCGTTCCTCATCTCAGGCAAGGGCTGTGAGAGAGCTGTTAGCCTTGATTCACTCAAGTGCTTCTCTTCGGGAAGACATTAAGCTGTGCCTAAGTGTTTTGCTAAATAGAGGAGACCTTATTGCAGGAAACTTTAAAGGCACATTTTACAGCTTAAATCTACCTCTGAATGAGCCTTGCTGACAGAAGTAAAGGGAATAACAGACTGATGCATGCAGAGTTGTCTCATGATTTTTAAAACATAAGGTCATCATTTACAAACTCGGCTCCTTCAAGTTAGGGATGCAAATGCTTATGTAGGTACATAAATAAGTGGCCTAGTTTTCTGGGATGCTGAATCCATTAAAATCAATGGAAATTTTGCATCTCTGAATAAAATGTCACTTATTTTGATAGCTAATTTTAGGTACCCAAATACAGAAACTTTGATCTAAAAGAAAAAGATTTTTTAAAAAGCTGCTGAATTTTTGCCATGCTTCTGGAACACCAAGCTCCTGTGTTGGTGTTCCAATTCCTCCCTAGGGCCTGGCCTTCAGGGGAATTCTAAAGAAATCTGTACTGGGTCCTGCATGAAGAATTCACCTGGAATCACCTTGGTGTGGAAGAAGGAAGGTCATCACCTGTGGAGTGCACAGTGCACATGAAGCTGTCCACTGGTCACAGCCTGGGCTGAGGGTAAAGGGAGAGTGTCAAGCCAAACAACGAGTCAAAGCACGCTGTGACAATCTCTCCAGGGGATCAGGAATTCCTGTAAAGGCATTTTTGGTGGTGTCATGTTGGTCAGGCCAGATACAATCTCGGTGCCTTGTCCTTGCAAAGAAGCTGCCAGGTCATGACTTGTTTTCCTGTTGGATCTGGTCAGTGCTGGTCCTGCCAGTGTGGCTGCAGTAAGATGAAATGGGAGATCTCTCACAACCTTTAGTCTTTAGTTTAATAGCACTGAATATAAAAATGAGAGGGGAGAATGTCCCTTTGTCTTGTGAGGGCACCAGTTTTCATTACCTGCAGCTGCTGTGCAGGGGAGCTGCAGAACACTGAGTCTGAAAGTGCATGGAGGACTTTCCTGCCAGTGCCTTCTGTCCCCTGAAAGTGAGAGCTCTTCTGTTTAGCATTTGTGCCTCGCACTTGATCCATGGATTTGTGCTGCTGCCCTGATCATGTCACAGATATCCCTTCTGACACCTCTGCAGCTTCCCAGCTTGTGCAGCATCACGTTTAAGTTGCCTTCCCCCTTCTCTGTCCCACCTGTTTGGTTTTTTTCCATGGTGTGTATCCTGAGCTCCTCAGTAGCATTCAGTCTTCTCCTTTATCTCTTCATTTCCTTACCTGACTCTGGCTTTCATGTCACCTTTGTCTGACAATATCTGCATTTATAAACTGGAGCTTGTCCCTTCCACTCAGAGCACTCCCTAATTCCTGAGCATCAGTTGTTCCCCTGCCCCTGGTCCTGGCCAGAACCTTCCTGAATTCTTGCCCAGAGAAGCTGTGGCTGTCCCATCGCTGGAAGTGTCCAAGGCCAGGTTGGACAGGGCTTGGAGCCACCTGGGCTAGTGGAAGGTGTCCCTGCTCATGGCAGGGGGTGGGACTGGATGAGCTTTAAGGTCCCTCCCAACCCAAACCGTTCTGGGATTCTGTGAATAACCATTCCTTCCTTCTAGAGCTGATCTCCCCCACACCTCAGACACCTCTGTCTGTCCTAGGCAGTTCTGCTACTTTTCACATCACCAGATTCCCAGTTAGATCCAGCAGTCCTGTCTTTCTCTGCTTGCAAAACACCCTCTGTGAAGAGTAAAGGGCATTACGACCGTGTTCCCATGTACCTGTCTGCTCTGCACCAGCCGTTTGCTGTCGCTGAAACGCTCCCCTGATGTCAGCAGGAAAAGTTTCCAGCAAATTCATAATTTACTATGCACTTCCAGATTAAGGAAGAACCTGGAATGGCTTACATACACAAAATATTCAAGGGCCAGAGGGACCACGCAAAAAAACGTATTCATTTCAGTACAATTATTTTGCAAGAGAACAAAAAGCCTTCTCTTTTTTTTTAAACTGGGTCAACACTACATCTGCAGCGCTCAGCCGTTCTCCACACGACACGATCACCCACTCTGTTTATCTTTAGGCAATATGCTCTTGCAAACTGCCAATTAATTGCATATTTGGTGCCTGCTCTCTCCCAGCATCCTGGATAAACACGGCGAAGGCAATCACGGGATGCTGCTCTTGGCTGCCAGGGGAAGGAAATCTGTCATTGTCTCAGCCTTGTTATCTGCAACCAAGGCAGACTTTTAGCAGCGTTCTGCTTGTAAACACCCTCTTTAGACACCTTCTGATTTCCATAGATGGCACGGCAGCCGCACTCTGCCGCACCTCCTGAGGGCTTCTAAATAATTGCTTTCCAAAACACTAGATGCAGATTGTCCTTGGCAAAAGGCAAGGGCCATCGACATCAGGAAAACAAGGGGAGAGGGTCCTTGAAGGGAAAAGATCAAGCTGAGTCCAAACACATGGAAGAGACAGAAAATAGGAGAAGGGGATGTCAAGGCTCTTTGCTCTGAGGGTTCTTCCTGGGGATTTTGTTGGGATTGCTGTTTGGGAGGTTTGGGAGCCAGGTCTGGTTGGCATGGCCTTTCCAGAAAGGTTCAGTCTGTTGGTGTAAGCCCAGGGGTTCCTCCTCTTCCATTCTAAGTTGGAAATATTTCCTACTCTGTGCAAGAGTTGTTTTAATCTACATGCAGACAAAATGATAACCCACAGGAAATCATCTCCGTGGCCTGCAGGGTTTTGTGGCTGGTTATGTTCTTCCTTTGTGTCTGGTGGGAGCTGCCCCTGCCCATGGCAGCGGGGCTGGAGATGGGTGGTCTTTAAGGTCCCTTCCGCCCCAAACCATTCTATGACTCTGTGACTCTCTGTCTAATTTCTGTGCCTGCTGAACTCCCCAGAGAAGGCTCTGGAGAGATGAGTCACTGGGCTGGATGGGCAGTGGCTGCAGCCTAGCAGGTCTCTGCTCTTCCTTCATTTCTATCGTGCTCTAAAACTGAGTGGCTTCAAAAGAGGCTCAGCTGACTCTGCAGTGGCTGCAGAAGAGCTGGGACAAAATCTTCTCCTGGGGCAATCCTCGAGAGGATTGGAACTGCCATCTTGACATGGAGTTAGTGTAAATTAACTGTTGCTTCCAGGCAGGAATGATGAATGAGCTGAACTGAGGAGATAGCCTGTGTGTGGATACATTCTCCCAGGCTCTCATGGACCTTCTATGTTACTAGCAGCTGGAATAGTTCCTGAAACAGGGACTATTTGGTGCTGGGACAATTCCTATTTTAATATGCCCACGTATATGGTGAACAAATGAGAATAATTAGTTTGAACCAGTGTAATTAGAAGAAAAGCAAGCTCTCTTAGAACAATATGGACATACAGATTTTGGGTGGGTTTTTGTTTGCTTGTTTGTTTGCTTAGCTGTTCTTTTTTACAGGTCTTATCTTACATTGCCCATGTTTTAATGGTGTCATTGAGTGTTTAGTGCTAGTAGTGCCCTAAGGCCATGAGTCCTGCCGTGCCAGTCTGCTAGCACTGCCAGCCCAGCCTAGGTGTGGGCACAGAGGGGATCCCAGGAAATGGGAGGTTTGTTCTCAGCCCAGGACAGCTGCTTTGGAGCCAGTCCCTGCTCCTGTGGAACAGGGGGACACAGCCCCTGCACTTGGGGGGAAGTGGCATTTGGCTGCAGGCGCCACACACACTTCATAGCGGGCACTGCAAAACCCGTTCCATTCTTATCTCCAGGGTGTGGTGCAAGAACACCTGAGTTCAGGTACAAAGCAGTCCAGACCTAAAGCAGAGCATGGCCATCTCTTCGGGGTCCAGCTGGCCAGGTGGCCCTGGGGCGACCAGGAAGGTGCTGTTTGCTGTGGGGTGATAGTGAGTGCCTTGTTGGGGTTATTCACATGTCCCTGGGGGCTGCTGGCACAAGGCTGGGCACCCAGCAGGGATGTGATAGGGAATGTCCCTGCAATTCCACCCTTCCATTTGCTTCTCCCAGTAAAAACACGGCTGGAAGAGTCGCCAGTCCTTGCTCAGGGCTCTCCTGGAGCACCACGAGTTCACAACAGATGCTCTTGGTTCCCTTTCTCCTTCACTCAGGGAATGGTGCAAACAGCTGGAATGGATAATCTGACCGTCCCTGCTGTTTGTGGCCATCACCAGAGCAGCAAATCTAAACATCTGCAGTCAGAAATGAGTGAGAACCTCTGCCTCGAGGAGGATGTGTTGGAAAGGGAATTGTGGGAAATGGAACAAAATATTCAGTGGGTTTTTTTTCTATTTCTGCAGTGCCCTAGAACTTTCTCGTTGACAGGGTGAAGTAAAATCTGTTGGACTGAGCCTGTTTACCAGGTCACTGGAGTACTGTAATACTGGAATACAGTGGAGATGAGATCCATATGTTGCTGTCAGGGACCAGAGTTTATCGTAGCACTGGGGATGGCTAATAATAAAAGTTTAGATTTCAAGAAGATTTGAGGAGAATGTGCTTTAATTCCTGTCTGTCTGGTTCGTGGACATACTCCCGTACGCCTGGACTTCTTTCCAATTTAAAATGTGAATTGTAAATACCAATAGAAGGAGGCTGCAAGCTAAGCTGACAGCACTTATAGTTTGAGCTTTAAAGATTAACTGGCTCCAGGATGTAATAAAGATCAGAGCTGCCCGATCCCCACGCAACTGCCTATGGAAACATGTTGACATTGCACTGACAGGCTCCGGGAGCAGCGCCGGGGCTCGGGCAGGCTTTGGGGATGTGCACTCCTCCAACACAACCAGTGTCCATCCTCCCAGCACCGCCCAGCCCCTGGCTGTGCGGTCAGGCCAAGTGCCCCCGGTAGGGAATGGTGGATATGTAAGGTTTTGGAAGGGAAGGGAAATGGTTACTGAATAAATCAAGAGGAAATCTTAGAATTAATCAGAGGTGCAGCCAGAGCAGCCTGTGCCATGTGCAAACTCCCTCCCTTCCTACCTGGATGTTTGCTGTTCGGCACTAATTATGTATGAGACAGAAAAATGCTGGATGAAGTTTAATTAGGAATGAGCTGCTTTGTCATGTAAGCTGGGAGTGCAGTTCCCAGGCCTGGAGCCCAGCCAGGACCGGTGTGAGCTCCTCGGCGCAGGGAAGGGGCTGCGAGCAGATGCCTCTCCTCCAAAACACCGAGCCTCGAGGAAGGGTTTGAATTACAAAGGAAGGGAAGGGGCTGAGCTTCCCAGCCCCCTCCTCCCCTCACAAAGGGCAATAGTCAGTTTACTTTAATAACCCCACTATCAGCTGCAGAGGAAGTCTCACAGCCCCGGAGTCTGCGAGCGGCTGCAGAGCCAGCTGGATCCCACGCTGCGGGCAGGAGATGGGCTCACTGCTCTCGGGGCAGCTGCCTTTCCTGGGGACCTCGGGACTGGCTTTTCTGTCCTCATCTTAGTTTTGTGTCCCGTGAAGCCTTGGGTAAGTGTCTGGCAGTTTTCCACTTACCTTTCTCTTCGATGGGTCGCTGGGATTTGCCAAATTGCAGTGGGACTGCAATGGCAAAGTATTTCCTGCACCCTTGTGAGCTTGCTCTGGAAGTGGATGGTCCAGATTGGAAAGGCTTTTGGATTCATATACTGCGCCTTCAGAAGGGTCAGGGAGCAGATATGGAGAAAACAGACTTTACAGCACGTTGTTTTGGCTGGTGGGGACTGCTGGGGCTCCTGCAGCGTGCAGTGTGTCAGATTTGGATTGCTGGAGCAGAGAGTTCCTGAGGTCCGTCCGGTGGTTCCGTGGGGCAGAGGTTTGTGCTGTTTCCTGCGGAATCAGGAATCAGCCTGTGGGGCTGAGGAGGCTGTGCCTGTGGCCAACTCTGTATTCCATCGTCTGCCAAGGAATGAAGCATTTGGTGCTTCCTCCAGGCATTCCCGGGGAGAGGAAGGAAGGTGCAGGAATGGAATGGTGAGATGCTTTGCTGGAAAGGTGTTTACTCTGAGCCCTGATGCTCTTGCAAAAGGGATCCGGTGGTTTGGGAGCATGTACAGGCAATTCCCTCACCTGCACGGGGAGCAGAGGGGATATTTCAAAGTGATTGTGAAAGAGCTGTGTGATGGTAAAGCAGGAATTGGCTGTGGCCGGGGGTGTTTGCAGGCACTCCTGGGGACTGGGGGGCTGCTGCTCCGTGCTGGGAGCACAGGCAGGAGAACTTGAAAGGGAGATGGACCTAAACTTATGTAATGTGTGAAAACCAGTGTCCTTTCCTGCTGTCCCTGCTGTGAACCTGAGAAGGCTAACCCTGAAATGATTTTTAAAGCTGTCTTTGTTAGTCATCCTTTATGCAGTTTGTTTCTTTTTCATGTTTAATTCTGAGTACAAGGAGACAGGCTGGTTCCACTCCCCTCTCCACTCCTCCTCTATTGTTGGTCTCTCCCGGCTTTCCATGTGATTGTCCAGCTCTGCTCTTTTCAGAGCCCAGAGGAAAAGGATATTGTTGAAAAGAAAGTATTTCAAATTAAAATCTGGCAAGCACTTGTGTCCTCATTAGGCTTCAGACTCACTTTCCCCCTCCCATCTCCTTTCCCCAAAAGTTGCAGGGTGGCCAGTGTTGCTCACAGTACCTTCAACAGCAGCAGAATCCCTCTTAGAGCTCTTAGCCATGCACTACCCAATAAATGCAGCAAATAATAATCACAGTTTGAAAACAGAACCTATTTATAATATTATGAGCAGCCTGGCCTAGTGGAAGGTTCCCTGCCCATGGCAGGGGATTGGAATGACAGGAACCTTAAGGTCCCTTCCAACCCAAACCATTCTGGGATTCTGTGGTACCTACAACTAGGAGCACCTAATATAACAAAAGCAGTGAATTCTGGCATTAAGATAAGCCTCTCTCAGGCTTGTGAGCTGGTTACAGCTGGTGAGTTGCCCCAGCAGCTGACCCAGGCAGGGCTGGGGATCGTGGCAGGGAGGATGGATAAGAGGGATGTAAGGGAAGGAATATGCAGGGAGGGAGTAAAGGTCATAGCCATGTCTGTATTCGTTCTCATTAAGTCACAGCTTAATGTAGCAAATGGTAATTAATAGTCGTGTTAATGTTCAGAGGTAAACTGATATGACTTTCCCTGCTTCCACATGCCAGCCATCATTTGAGTCCTTTCCCTTCGGGCAGCACGGATGAAGCAGGGCTGGGTCTGGATGATCTGTGGAGAGACCCAGCCACAGCCCCCAGCACCATCCTCCTTCCCAGGGCACAGCAATTAGCAGGAGGTGTCCCTGAGAGGGGAGAGCTGCCGTGGGGCTTGGGGGGATAACACAGACTCTGTGAGGCTGAGCCGCCTCCCGTGGCCTCCTCGGTGCCAATATAAGAACAGGGAGGTGTGAGTGGAGCGGGTGGAACTGCAGTGCTGGAGGCAAAGGGGACCCCCAGTTCCTCAGGAGACCTCGCTGTTCCCTCTGGTGTCCCCCATCCCTGGTGCTCCACTGGCCCCAGCCCGAGCCATTGCCCCTGCCTGGTGCTCTGTCACTGCCTTGCCAGGCTGTCCTGGCCCAGGGGGTGTATTAGGGAGCTGAGAAGATAGTGAGTGGGATGAGAAAGCACTCAGTAACTCCCCGAGTTTCCTTCTGCTCACAGTGACAGAAATAACACCTTTTCTTATGTAAAAGGCTCCCTCAGCTCCAGTGGGTATTGTACAGAAACACCCCCCTGCTTTGCCTCTCTTTGACTTGCACCATTTCGGAGACCTGCGATTTGATGACAGATTTAATAAGTTACTTGTGTTGGGAGGAGATATTCAAAGAACTTGGAGTTGTATCACCTGGGATAGCAACTTGTAAAGGCACTGCTTTGTTCAGTCCCAATTTTAGGTGCTGGAGACCCAGTTTTTAAGACTTGTTAAAACTCAGACTTTGATACTTTTGAAGACTTGTCCAGCAGACATTGATATCTGAAGACTGTTCCAAGAGTGTCTCCCTTCCCCCAGCACTGGTTCCTTCTTCCACCCTTTCACTATATAGGAAATTTCTGTCTTTTTTAAGCAGACACAGTTAATCTTCCTCATGCTATGCCCCCCTTGTGATAACACCAGCACCCATGAATGGGAGGGGAGAACGGGCCCCAGTTCCACTGGGCCTGAGTGAGACCTTGCTGGTGCCACTGGAGATGTGTTTTGCTGGGGCTGTGGCAGTGAGAGGTGACAGCCCTGCCCTGCTGCCATGGGAGGGTCCCACACTCCACTTCCCAGCAAAGAGCAGGATGCAAATTGAGCCATAGCTGTAGATTTATAACAAAGACAATAAAAACAAGAATTAGGCTGATAAAATGATTAAAAGGCTTTAACAAAGCCTCCAAGCAGTTTGTCATATCCTGCAAGGTGATTGCCCAGGACACCTGCAGCACCAGCCAGCCCTTTCCAGCGTGGCCCCTTGGCCAGGACATCAATAAAAATGAGGATTTATGGGCTCTGTCATGGGCAGCAAGCAAAGCGTCGGGCAACAAATTAATCGCTGATTGCAGTGCAGTGCTGACTGGGAGCTTTCTGCTTCTCTCTTGGCATCATAGCAAGGTTGTTAGTTAAAAAATTAGTTTGATAAAGAGACCCTTGACTCCCAGCACATTCCTCTGCTACCTGCTCACTGAACATGGGCACTGTTAGCCCAAAAGGTGCTTTTCACTGTTCAAGTGTTCCAGATTTTAGTCATCAGAATGTGACAGCACCCACAGTTCTCTGAGCTTGTCTGTTCCTTCCTATCCAGTAATTCTGGGATCTGCCTTCCAGTTTGGGCTGGGAGGAGCTGGGTACTGCCGATCTACTGGAAGCACTCGGGTGCCAGGGCTGTGTGTTCCTGCTAAGCTGCTTCCCTTTCCTAGCACAGAGGTTTTGCTCATTGTTCTCTAATTTCAGCAGGCAGGAAAAAAGCCACCTTTGAGTCCTGTTGCCTGGCCTGTCCCCACAGCTGGTGCCACCATTGTCCCCGGGTTCCTACCCAGACCCATTCCCTTTGTTCTCTGCCGGGCAGCTCCGCGAGGGGATTGTTCTTGCGGGAATTTGATTTCTCCCTGCCTGAGACCAGACCACCATTTCCCATTGACTCATGTCACCTGTTGAAGGCCTTTTCCTGCCCCCCATACAGAGGCAGGGCAGGGCAGGGAGCAGGAGCCACACACTGCCCGGGCAAACCAGGACACGGGGGCTGGGAGAGGGAGGTCTGTGGGGGACAACGTCATGTGTTTGGGATGGCTTGCCACTGTTGTGCCAGACTTGTACCAGCTGATCCCATCCAGCCTGGTTTGCCCACGGATGGATTGCCCCGAGAGCCCCGGGCTCCTCTGAGCAGATGCCGAGCAGTCCTGTCACATTCCAAGGCATTGCCTCGGACTCTCCATGGGACGAGCTGTCGGCAGGTCTGGTCAAGCTACAGGCTCAGTTTGGCTCATCAGGCTTGGCCCTTTGGTTTTTTTCTCCTTTCTGTTTCCTTTTTTAAGAGTGCTCTTACATCAGAGCCAGTTGCTGTTGCCCATCTTTGGTGTTGGAGGGTGACATCTCCTCTCCTCCTCCTCTGACACGCTCTGCTCCTGCTCACAGCAGTTACCCAGGCACAGGAGAGGGAACAGGGCATTCTACAGCTCAGATGTAACAGCAACATGAAATTTCATCACCTAGGTTTCAAGGAAAATAAACTGTGGCTGGACTTAAAACCTCACGGTGAGGACTAATGGAGAGAGGCTTTTATGAGCATTGAGAATATTTGTAGCTAAGCAACGAACATCAGCAAGAAGAATAAATCAAAAGTTTCAGGGCTCTGCCTGCCTGCCTTCAAGGGTCAGGAACTGTATTTTCCCTCTGTTAACAAGATTGCCTGCCTTTGAAACATCAGCTATTAGCTGCTGCTGGAGGCAGGATATGTGTTGGATGGACTAGGAACTTGTTGTGGGATTCTGGGCTGGAAACAGGAGTGAAAGGACAGAGAAGTGTCTTGCCAAAGGCCGCAAAGTCAGTCAGGCCTCCCAGCAGCTTACAGGAAAATGCTCTTGGAAAAGTAATACTTAACATAAATATTACGTATATTTTCTAATTTTACTTGTATAAGTCCTCTGAACATCAGCAGCAGTGGTAGTGATCTGACAAGGAGTGATGGATTAAGACTGAAAGAGGGGAAATTTAGGTTCTATAGACAGAAGAAATCCTTCCTGTGAGGGTGGGCAGACCCAGGTTAAAGCTGTGGCTGCCCCATCCCTGGAAGTGTCCAAGGCCAGGTTGGACGGGGCTTGGGGCATCCTGGGCTAGTGGAAGGTGTCCCTGCCCATGGCAGGAGGTGGGACTGGATGGACTTTAAGGTCCCTTCCAACCCAAACCATTCTGGGATTCTGTGATTCTACAATCTCTTCAAGGCAGCTGCTATAGTCTGTATTCCCATTTCACAGATGGCAAAATTGAGTGACTGGATGAGTGCAGCAGTTTCTGTTTGAAATGGTGAATCTCTGTGGCTTTGTTCACTTTATATATTTGCACAGTTCCTGTTGCTCAGGGCTCCCATCCCTACTGCTACGATTGCAGCACAGATCCGAGGCCTATTAGATAATTGAGCTTTATTTTCTCCAAAGATATTATGCAGTGTTCTTCACTGGGTTGCACCAGAAAACCTGGAAGCAAGACATTTTACTTTAAAATATATTTTATTTATAAAGAGGAAATTTCCCAGAAATGCCAATGGGAATGGCAGCAAATCAAATCCCAGCAGTAGTTTCTCAATGGAACTTCTTTTTTTTTTTTAAATACCATCTGATGCCCTCAGGGTGTTTTCCATCTCTGCTTCTTCCTCTTGCTTAATCAGGAGCTGGTTAGAAACGATGCTCCAGTGTCTCCCCTGCCCTCAGAGATTACTGAGAGACAGGGCCCTCTGTGCTGCAGGAAGATCCTGAGCTACATGTACAGCTGGAACACACCCTCAGTGCAGGCCTTACACAGAATTATTCCCTGATCAAGGGCCCCAGAGCCCTCTTTGCCTGCACAGACACTAAAGCTGGTGTTAATTATAAGCCTGAGCATTTTAAGGCCAGATCTCACAGTATTTCTATGGCATTCTATTCCTAACCCGGGTTTATTGCTTTACTGAGAGGAATGAAGTGGAATACAGGATAACTCCCGTGGTCTTGGAGCTCCAAGCCCTGTCCCAGTCCCGCTCACCTGTCTGGGCAGTGCCATGCTGGAATACACTCCTCGGCAGGACTGCCCACATATTTTACCACTTCGTGTGGCATTTTCTCCACTTTTCCACCCACAAGCCTTCCTGGAGCATTGAGCATTTCAGTGGAGTTTCAAACCATGTCTCAGTCTTTCTGTGTTGGTGGCTGATGACTCTTCAGAGCGCCCTGGTCCAGGTGATGACGAGCACAGAACTCCCAGGGGCCGAGTGGCGTCTCTCCCATCACATTCCCTGCCACAGCCCATCCTGGCCATGGGGACCCGGGTTACTCAGCTGTGAAAAGCACTTCCAGAGCTGAGAGCAGTGGGTGTTTGTGTCCATTAGCACCAGTGCTGGGTGGGGAGCCCATTTAGCCCCATGCCACAGCTGTGCTCGCAGAGCCGCCGGAGCTGGCAGGTACACACTGGATGGCTCTTGGGGGTATCGAGGGATAACACCGTGCCAGCATGGCAGGAAAGGCTTGGGGGGCCATTATTAATTCAGGATGGGGTTTACTTTTCATAGTAGGGAAACTATCACTTTTGGAAGTGTTGCAGACACAGTTTGGAAGCAACACCAGCTATTTTAAAAGGAAAAAAACCTGCATTGGCAGGTGTCAGGAAAATGTTCTGGGAGGAGAAGGTACAGCCTGGCTTAAGAGAAATCCAGTGCAGACAGACAGATGCAAGCTTTTCTACTTGGTATTTTTGCTCTTCCCACCCATGCTGGGGCTGAAGTGAGGTGGGGTCTGCCCTGCTCCCACCCCTCCATGTGCAGGAGCTGACCCACTCCAGCCGGTTCCCGAGCCATTCCCAGCTCCCAGTCCCTTCAGCCCATGGCCCAGCTCCCTGGGGCACTGATGGGCTTTCTGAAATGCTTCCACAAGTACAGATAAGGACAAACTGTTGGAAAACAACCCCTCAGCTCTCGCAGAGCCTTCCTGTGCTGTGGGTGCGGGAGGGCAGGTGCGGGAGCAGTGTGGGAATGCGGGGCACTGGGCTGGTGCTGGGGGCAGCTCCTGCCTCTGTGCTGCCCCTGCTGTGCCCTCGTGGGGCAGGGAACGCACCCAGCTCACTGGGAAGCACATCCAGGGCGCTGCAGTCAGCTCAGGCTTCATGTCTCAAGTACTTACTTCAGCTTGCTTACTCTCTTGGTGGAGCTTCCCCCGCCTTGTCTCGTTGTATTTTGTTCAGTCCTCTCCTCTCTGCTTTTTGTCCTGGGGGTCCCACGCTGGTTTCTTTCTCTGAATATGAGAATTTGCTCTTCAGTGCTTCTTTCAGGCTGTTTACATCCTTTTGGACCCTGTAAGTGCCTCTTTTTCACTGTTACTTTTTTTTTTTTAAACACAAATCACACCCTCTTGTCTTCAGTTTAAATTTTACATTTAATGCAATAGCCCTGTAATTAAATGTTTCTTTAACAAATCCCTTGGCAAGGTATCTCATGACAAAAAGCACTTTGATTTTATTGTTATTACTAACACAAAGTAATGAAATGTTTGAATCCTTATCAAGTGTAATTCAGGGGGTTACTCATTTCAGTTGAAAGGAAAAGTCAGTCCATCATTTTTGCTGAATTTCTCTGCTCAGTGTCCTCGTCCTGTTTATTCAGATTTTTCATTCTTTACTGGGTTTTTTCAGATCTTGAGCCCATATTGTTCTGGCCTAGAACATACAACACGAGGAATAGCACATGTGTTTGTATGAGCTTTGTGTGTCAGCACAGTGTGCTGAGGTGTGTTTGGTGTTCTGGTTCACTGGGCAAACAGCAATAAAGCTAAACCCAGGGGAAAAGCTAAGTGCAGGGAAAACTGAATGGGAGTATCAGATTTTTGATGTCTGTGATGTCAAGCTTGACAGACTCACTCAGCACCTCACTCAGAAAAGCAAAGCAAGCCTCAAAAACATCGAAACTTGCCACGATGTTCCCATTGAGAAAAATTTTTGCATCTTCAGCTTGAACGACAAAAATAAGCAACTGTGAATCAGTCAGACATCCCACATTTCCGTCTGAGTTGGACTAGCAAGCAGCTCCTACGCTGCCTTGGCCAGCTCCTGCTCGGCACTGCTCGTGTTAAGCGGCGCCAGCCCCGGCTGGAGCTGGGGAAGCAGCTGTGACACATGTTGGCCACCTGGGCTCCAGGAACCAGGCTTCCCCAGGCCAGGCAGGGCCAGCTCCCAGAGCGAGGGCTTCCACATGCAGCCATTGTCCAAAGCAGGTCAGCTGGATCTCACAGATCTGTGTTAGCTGGCTGTGCTGCCCCGGGGCGTTCGTGCCCGGGCGGGCACGTGGCAGCTGTGGGCAAGGACGGGGCTCCCCTGGCCCTGTCAGAGCTGAGCTGACACGGTGGCCACAGCAAGAGTCCTCTGGGAAAGCAGAAACCAGCACAGAGGTTGAAAGCAGCCATGGTTTGGTATTGAGGGGCTTTGCAGACAGAATTGCACATCTCTGGCCAAGGGCACCATGGCAGATGCAGAGGCAGGGAGTGTTTAGTGCCCCGCTCAGGTGCAGGTGTGGGGTGGGAGCAGAGCTGGCAATCTTGGAACAAGACACAGGAGGAGGTGAAGCATTCCAGAGGAGGCTTTGGAGGCCTGTGCCCTGGAGGAGAAGCAGCAGCAGAGTGTGTCTCCAGCACCTCAGCACCCCCATGCCCTGCCTGGAGCATGTCCTGCTCCCACACCCCTACCCGAGCAGTGATCCCTCCTGCTGACAGCTCTTCCCCAGGAAAACTCTGGCCTGGCCTGGAGTGTCTTCCATAGCCAAGGAATGGGAACATCCCTGGTGTCGTGGTGCATCCAGTGGCACAAACTGGGCCCAGCCCCTTCCTCAGCGCAGCCTCCCGGGCTCTGAGGCTCCACGTGGGCTCTGTGCTGGTGGCCAGCTCTTGTCCCTGAGACACGGGGGGACACGGCGTCCCACGGAGCAGGAGCAGCACAGGGTTGGGGGGCGGTTCCGAGGAGTCCGTTCTGCTGGAAGGAGGACGGAGGGTTCGGGCTTGTTGTTCTGCGTGTGGGCAGCCAGCGTTCCTTTCTTCTGAGCATCCTTCAGCTCGTCTTTGTTCCGAGCTGCACTTTTTCCTGGAAGTCTTCCAGCACTCTTGGTGTAGTTGTGAACATTTTTTCTCTCCCTATTCAGGCCACATCCCTCAGATTTAAGAAAGACACTGCGATGGTGACGTGGGACTGTTGTGTGTAAAGTCATTTCTGGATAAACATGTTTGACTTCTTCAGACATTCTTTATCTCTGCTCCCAGAACAAGCACAGAACAGGCAACAGCAGCACAGGCTCCCACACTCACCTCAGAGTTTGACTTAGTGCAATGTGGAAAATCCTCCCCATAAAGGATTCCAGCTGTGGTTTGGTACAGATGTCCAATAAATTGAGAACTTTTGGCGACCCTCATTTCTAGACTGACATGTCAGACAGATTCACATGCCAGAAGCACACTGGGAAGCACAGACAGGGTTGGGAAGGATGCCAGGAGCCAAGATGCGTTTGCAGAGCCTCAGAGCAGCAGCTTGGCCACCCCTGGCCCAGGCAGCAGGATGAGGGAGAGAACCCCGGGGTAGCTGGCTGGGTAATGATGTTGCTTTTCAAAAGGACAACAAAAAAGGCGTTGCACCCTGTTCCTGCTTAGGAGGGTCAGAGGCAGGAGAGAAGAGGCTTCTTTCTCTCGAGGTGAACAGTCACTTCTTCCTGCAGCAGAAGAAGCCTGACACTAGATAAGTAGCTGTGAGATGATTCATAAAAAAACTAATTTATAATTTGCCAGAATATAATCCTATTTGATCAGTGTTATTCAGTTCCTCTTTCTTTTAAAATTCAGTGCACTTAACTGTTCTACGAGGGTTTATGAATGTTTAAAAATTGCTTTGTGGTCCCTAAAGTAATTTGACAAGTCTGACAGCTATTGATTAAAAACCTGAAATTATTCAGACTGTAGGATGACTTGAGGGATTAGATAGAAAGTTTTTTCAAATGTGAAAGGAAATAAGATGTTGGAAAGTAAATATGTTCTTGAATATTTTTGAAAAATCCATTACAACTGTGAAATTAAATTGAAATGAGATACTTCGTGTGGAGATGAGGAAACTAAGTGCTGGCTTTACTCTTTAGGCATGGGGTGGAACTCACCATCCCAGGCCCAACAAATGTTTCCCTGGAAGACGCTGGTCTTGGCACAGGGCACTGTGGGAGCCCTTGGGGAGCCAAGTGCCCCTGCCCTGTCGTGGCTGGGGAGCAGCCACCTCCTCCCATGCAGCCCTCCACGGTGGGGCTGCCAGTGGTGCTGTCCCTGTGCAGGGAGCACATTCCCATCCGTGGGACAGGCGGGAGCTGATCCAGCCTCAGGTGGAGCGGCCGCAGCCACCTGGATTGTCCTGATCTGCCCTGCCTTGCAAGGGCTGCTCTGGTAGCTGGGAGCAGCTCTTGTGCTGGGTTCCTCTGTCTCAACTTGTCCTTCTTCACCAGACCTCCAAGGACTGGCTGTGCCTCTCTGTGCATGCCAAGGAAGTCATTAGACCCAGGAAATCATTAGACCAGCCAGGCCATTTTCCATATGACCAGAAGGGACCTCTTTGTTCAACAGATCCAGACCTGCTCTCTTCCTGATGGCCATGTTTTAGAATATCCTTCATATTTTCTCCCTCTTCACATCACTGAGGTTTTCTCCCCCATTCTCCCTCCTTCTGGAAGGCTGATCTTGGATATTGCTTCTCCAGCAGTTTAAAGCCCTCTTCTGATTTTCAAGCCTGAATCTGTCCCCAGACAGCTTTGAGCCACTTGTTCCACTCGTGCTGTCCTGCAGTTTGAACAGCTCTTGCCCCTCTGCCGAGCTCCCTCTGGGGTGTGCAGAGCCCTCGTGTCCCTCAGCCCTTCCTGGCAGGCTCAACAGGGAGTGTCACAACCCTCCAGCTCCGAGCCGAGGGTGACCCAGCAGGTGACATCCCTCCACCCAAGGGAAATGTGAGGCTGCTCGTTCTCAGCACTCTGGTCAGGGGACACGTGGCAGCTCAGGGGGAAGGGATCAAGATCCCCGAGTCCGTGGGCTGGTGCAGAGCACGTGGGCAGCTCTACAGGCTGTGTCAGCCAAGGGGATGGTCCACAAAGACCTGATCCTGCTTTTGACGGCGTTATCATTGCTGGTGTTTAATCAGGTAATTGATGGCTGTTGGTATTGGTTAAATTCCTGAGTGATTCTATCCATGGGGATAATCAGGTGTTTGTTATGGAGATAATCAAGTGTTTGTTATGATGATTGGGTTCCCTGGATTGAGCCGCAGATTTATGGATGTGCAGATACTCAATAAGCAGATGATAGTGGGCTTCCTTACCTCAGGGCACCACACAGCCCTTGCTCGTGTCCAGTAATTCCCAGTTTCACTGGGATCAAAATCCTTGGTGAGAGGAGTGTGCTGGGTACAAGTGGGAGCTGGTACATGGTGTCACCAGGCTGGGCATGGTATTTTAAACCCTTGTGCTAAATATGGCCCTCAGTTATATTTCAGTGACAATATTAAATTTTAAAAAGAGGAGTGGAAGGAAAGAAGACCTTCAAATTTAGTTACTGCCAGGAAATAATACGAGGCACCACATAGTTGTCATTCTGCAGCAGACAGGGATTATCCATAAACCCTTCACCTCCAAAGTGAAGGAGTAATAAAGCCGACCCCAGGCGCACTTTGAACTCGGCTACCTCTGATTAATTAAGTTTTTCCTTCCTTGAGCCTGATTTAGTACTTACACTCAGAATGAAGGATTTAAGTTAAGAAACTGTTGAGAAATTGAAGGACAGCTCTCATCCCCTCTTTCCCATCTCATCCCCTTTCCTATCACATGCACACACGCGGGTAGCAGAGGGCTTGAGGTGGCTGCTGAAAATCAGGCTCTGAGGGCATTGCTGTCCCAGAATTCTTGTCATTCCTCCTGCAATTGCACCACTTTCCCTGTGGATTTTTATTCCTGCCAAGCTTGAAATGTCACTGGGGCATGGCAAACATGGACTAATTCTGGCTGCAGGTCTCAGGGCAGCGTGAAAGGTGTAATAGTGATCCTGCATTTGCATGGAAAGTAGGGAGGTGTCTGTGCAGCTCTGGAGTATCTTTGATTCATTCATTTAGTGACTGAGCTTCCTGGGATGTTTAAAATCCATCCGTGGCAGGGCTGAGGCTCAGCAGGGCCATCCACTCCACGTTCAGAGAATTCCTCTGCTTTCCCACAGCTGAGACTGGGGATGAGGGGAGACCTCGTTCTGTGGCTGCCCAGCCTTGCACAACAGCCCTGACACTTCACAGCCCCCCTTGGTTAGTGGCTCTAATGATCATAAGTGAGTTCATTAATGTGCTGGTGTTTGCAGCTCTCTCTATGGGCAGGGAAGTGCTGAATGAACCATACAGAGACACAGTGAAAGCGCTGGATTTGAAACATTTGCTGTCCTAGCAGGGACTTGCTGAGCCCAGCACAGTGTGGAGGGGGACTGTGTCCCCCTGCATGGCCAGGACACCCCTGGGGGCTCAGGGCTCCCCTTTGGCCACTGGCTGAGGGACAGGGCTCAGAAACACGTGTCCTCACCTGGGAGGCACTGCCAGAGCCAGGAGCTGAGCCCAGGGCGTGATGGCTCATGCCCATACATGGAGATGGTGGTTTATGGCCAGGTGACAACTTTGACTTCTGACTGGCATCTGCAGGGCTGTTCACTCGGTAATGAGCAGGGTGGAGGAGAAATCACTGGAGATGGGCAGAGCCTGGCTTTGCACAGTCTGTCATGTGATAACAAGGGCAAATATGAGGCAGAATGGCCCAATTCCATGTTTTCCTCTGCTGCTTTGGTACTTGGTGACCACATCGAACTGTTTTGGTTTAGAAGGAGTTTTGTAAAACATAGTTGGGAGTACGTTTGCTCCTACGAACTAGCTGGATCCTCTCATGTCCTGGGAAGTCAGGGAGCTCCTGCTTTCCTATGGGATTGCTGCAGCTGGTGCTGTATTCCCATAAACACCCAGGGATTGAGAGGGGTGGTGGTTGTACACGGGTAGTCTGATCTAAAAAACTTGTCAGAAATTGTTCTGCTGATCCCTTAATTAGACTCCCTTAACCCACTCTTTTTGGAGGAGAAACAATTGTTTAGAGTAATGACAGAGTCTGTTTTGATTGAAGGATGTACAATAATCAGCCCCGAATCTGCCCTGCTGCATTGTACCGAATTCACTTATTTCTCTCTATTTGTTCATAGTCAAAGCATAAATAATTTAGCATTTTGTCTCTCCCTGTGAATGTGAGAAGCATGCTTGCTGATTCCAGATCAGATGGAGAAGTGATGTTTATTACTCTGATGTTGGGGAATGATTGTTGCATATTTAATATCACCATAAATAAAACTCCTGTAGCTTGTGTTCCCACTCGCGGGATCGACATGTGGCTCTCTCCAAATGCCTCTGATCTATAGCCCTCAGAGCTTTGGTGTGATGGAAGCAGAGGCTTTGCTTGCCCACAGTGACACAGGGCACGAGTGACAACTGCATTTCCAGCGTGCCCAGCCTGGCTGGCACCCACAGCCCAGAGCAGTCCCAGCCCCACCTGCTGAGAAGTCGTTTATCTCATACTGGGAGACTTGCACTGTGTGACAAAGCAAATACCAGAAGTAAAACAAACCTCATTAAAATAAAGTGGCTGGATGATAAGGTGAATGGTTAACATACCTCTTAACAGCACTATTTCTTTTCTTCACTTTATCTCACTAGTGCCTTTAAAAACTGCCTGAAAGTACTTTATAGTAATTGCCGGAGGAGCTGGAGTTTTTAGCAGTCTTACAGTGGGTGCTGAACATCTCTGATTTTAGTGGCCTTGTTTCAAAGTGTGGGGAAAACAGCATGTGGTGGCTGAGGATCTGGGCCATGCCTACAATTCCTATTTATAATTAAAAGGTCTGGTAAGTGTGGCACAGGTATCTCAGCGTCCTGCAGTCCTGGGCCAGGTGTTCTGCCATCCACCGTAGTTTTGCAGGACTTTGCTGCAGCACTTTGCTGAGCTCCCAGTGGTCACCCAGCACCATTTTGCAATTTCTCCTCTAGAATTCACTCCATGGAGAGAAATTCTTGTACATTTTACCTGAGACACTTGCCAGAATAAAGGGAGCGAGGCCCTGCTTGGCAATAGTGAGAGGCAAGGGAGAAAGAGCGAGCTTTGTCCATGAGCCACTTGCAAGCCAAGGCAGTCACATTCCTGCTCTCCCAGCCTTGGCATGGATCACCTCTTTTTAATGGAGCCCAGTGTTGCCAGTGTTTCCAGACTTGTTTCAGTGTTTGCAGCAAGCTGGGATGGTCTCTGAGAAACAGTTTGTCTGGATGTGATTGAGAGGGAGGGAGTGTCCCTGTGCTGGGAGCAGAGTCCCTGCACAGCACTGTGCCAAGGGGTGGACATGGATCCCACTGGGAATGCTGAGGGCTCTGACAGGGCCCATGCCAGTGTCACATGGCGGGGCAGGGTGTCTCAGGTGTCTCTCCCTGTTGTCCCCTCACACTGTGCTGGGCTCTGCCATCCTGGCTTGGAGTGCTCCAGCAGGAGCCAAACCCACCAACGTGCTCCAGGAGCAGCCCCCTCCCCGGGGTGCAGACAGGGCAGCAGCACCAGGTCTTCTCCTTCAGGTGTGCTCCTTGCTACCTGGAGTGTGGTCACAGCCCAAACACAGCCCTGGACTAACAGAGCAGGGGGGAGGAGGAGGAAAGTCCTCCCATCCGGCCCAGGGAGCGGCTCCACTGGAGCCAGCAACTGGCCAGTGTTCCACAGATGTGGATCAGAACTGGTCCAAAGCCCTTCCTTTACTGGCACTCAGCCATCTTGCTTGTTCAGTATTCTAAAAGCAGAGCTAATAACTATTTTTGTCTCTATTCTCATTTCTCACGTACATATAAAGGCTCTGTTGATGTTTAGCTTGACAAGCCAGGCTGCAGTTTGGATGCCAAAAATCTCAAAACTGTCATGGAGTGAGACAAGGATAAAGGAAAAAAACAACTTAGATAAAAAGGCTGTGGACTCAGAAATGCTGCATGTGGCACACTTCCCAATCATCAGAGAGACTTATTAATTCACATTGTGGAAGTGTTTATGGTGCACAACTCAAGTGGCTTCCTGGCTCCACTTGGGATCTCATTGGATTTATGAAGAAGCTGCTTTCACACTTCCATAGGCAAAGGAATTAAAAAGTATTTTTGTTTCTTAAAGTGCATAAGGTAGTAAAGTGTATAAGGGATGGAATAAGGGAAGCCACATGTCAAAGGCAGGCCAGGGCTGTATTCAGGAATTGCACATCAACCTAATGCAGGGTTTTCTTACTGTCTTCTCCAAGAAAAAGTGTTCAGACTTGGATTTCACATTCAGTCCTGTGCTGCATCCTTGGAGCCCCCTGAACTGTCCTGCAACACTAATCTCTATAAGAAACCAAAATTTGTTGTTTCCTTCAACAAAAAATCTAAGTTATTACCCCATCATTTGTAACATGGATGTGAGTGTTGTGGGCACTTCAGAGGGAAGGCATTTGGCAGCTTTTCCCAAATTCTCTATATTCCATGTGGCAGCTGCTGGCACATCTGGATCTTGCAGGAGCTGTAGGTTGGAGAGCACAGAGCATTTAACCCAGCCCTTATCCCAGGGAAAATCCTCTGGTGTTATCCCTGCTTTACCCTGCATCAGCCAGCCAGACCCTCATCCCTTGTGCTTTTTTCAGTGGCCAGAGAAGTGAAGAAATCATGGAACATTTTTTTCCCTTGGCAGTTGTTTTACTTTCTCAGAAGTCAGCACTGGGCCAGTCCTGTCCCTGTCCCTGTGCCTGTCCCTGTGCCTGTGCCTGTGCCTGTCCCTGTCCCAGCCCCGAGCTCAGCAGTTGGAACTGTTGCCCTTATGCCCTGTAAATAAGATGTGGCTGGAGGTTATGAGTGACTCAGTCACAGAACGTGCTGGGTTACACACCCCCAGCCAGGCTCCCTTTGTGTCATTGCTGTTGACAAGCTGATGATTTCCTCCTGGAAAGCCAGTGCTGACACACAGGCTGTACACGGGCTGAATCCACACGTGGCAGCCCCAGTGGGACCATCCCCAGGGTGGCTGTGTCTGGGGGGGCTCTGTGTGTGTCTGGGGCTCAGGAGCTGGCAGCACTGGCCTGGGCTGCAGGGTGAGGGCAGGGAGCTACAAACCCCGTGAGGCAGGGCAGACATACAGGGGGCTGATCACAGGAAACAGTGTGAAACCAGTATGGACTGGGATGGCCAGGCTGCTGCTTCTGAGGAACACTGGAGAGGTGGCACTCCATGAGGTCCTCCAAGGCCATCCCCCCCTTGTAGCCCCACATGGCCTGTGCCTGGGGTACAGCATGGGTACCCCACACCTATCCGTGGGCTACAACCCCATGTACCCCTGGGCAGGGGGCACCTGTCTGGGGGACAGTGGGTAGGCTCCTGGGTGGAGAGGTGGCACAGCTCATGCTGAAGAGAGCTCTCCTTTCACCAGAATTGTTTTGGGAGCTTCAGCTAAATCACCAGTGTTTGGCTGTGCCTGTGTATCCCCTGGATGAATCCTGCTCTGCCCCCCTCCCTGTGACAGGGACAGCAGGACATGGCAGGGGGTCAGTCCTGTCCCGGAGAGGACAGTACGACCTGGTGCCACCCAACACCTACTTTTAAACTGGCTCCAGTTGTTTTATGAAGCCATTTTAGGCTTTATGCTGCTCATGCAGGATGGTGACGTCAGAGGTTGGGGCTCCTGTTTGTGATGGTGAGTGCAAAGCAGCTGGGACTGGCTGGGTCAGCCTGGACTTTGCTTTGCTGCATTAAGAGCACTGTTGCTCATTTGGAAACTAGCTTGGTGCTTTCACTTTTGGTCCACTGAGATGGTATTTAAAGGCATCCAGGCTCTCTCCTGGAGGCTGGCAGGGAGAGGAGGCACAGCCAGCTGGGCCCTGCCACTGGAGCCAGGTGAGTCACACTCAGCCCTGGCTCTGGGCTGGGAGGTGCACGGGCTCTGCCCCTCACTGCCCACCCAGGCCACCACCTGCTCTTCTCCCCTCTTGCTTCCTTGCTCTGGTGCTGGCCATGGCATCTGGGCCACCCAGTACTGGTGGGAGCCTGCTGCCTCCCTGCCCTGCCCCTGCTGGGGATGCTGCAGGTCTCACATCTGTCTTGGCCAGCACTAGGAGCTTGTTTTCTCTTCTAAGCCCTCTCTGTGTGTTTCCATCTGATTGAGTCTGGGGCAGGAAAAGAGGTGTAGGGAGCAAGGAGAGGGGCGGCAGGGGCTGGGAATGGCAGAGTGAGGGCGGTGGATATTGGGAAGGGGCTTGGGGAGCTGCACCCCAGAGTTCAACCTCATGCTCTTTGGGACATTTTGGCTTAACCCTGCCCTAGTTCAGTCCTTAGCCTGCCCTGTCTGACAGGGGGGCCTGGCCAGTGCCAGGGCAGGGGATCTGTGGCACCAGTGTCATGTGAGGGGAGCTGTGTCACTAGAGCCAGGGCAGGGGAGCTGTGACACCAGTGCCAGGGCAGGGAAGCTGTGTCACTAGAGCCAGGGCAGGGGAGCTGTGACACCAGTGCCAGGGCAGGGGAGCTGTGTCACCAGTGTCAGG
>JAWWEE010000036.1:1815704-1900666 GCA_035221455.1 Xenops minutus | reverse complement strand
CCCTGCCCTGCCCTGCCCGGCCCTGCCCGGCCCCGGGGTGTCCGGCCCGGCCCTGCCCTGCCCCTCGGCCCGCGTCCCCCGCCGGTCCCCGCCCCGTGGCCGCGGTGCGGGGATGGGCCTTGCGGCTCCCATTTCCGTGTGCTCGGTCCGGCCGCACGGATCCCGCCTCGCCCCGCTGTCCGCATCCCGCCCCCGGGCTGCTCCTGGGCAGAACCCCCGCGCTGAGCACCGCAGCCCGCCGTGCCCACCGCGCTGCCCCCGCGCCAGGCTGCGGGACGGCCGGAGCCCCCCGGGCATCCTGCCCGGTGCTCAGCGCTGCGCAGCACCCCGGCCCGGCCGCTGCTGCTGCTGGTGCGGGCACGGACGGGCCCGGGTGCGCTGCGGGGCCTGCGGGAGCGGCTCCTCCCCGCGCAGAGTGCTGGCTCTGGCACTGCTCTTTCCATCAGATGGCCCCAGGTCCGACGCTGTTTGGGCTGAGGTGATAAGGAAAGGTATTTGGTTTATATAAGTGTTGGTTTCTGTTCAAAGCGACGTGTCGGTGCTATTCTGCTCATGGGAGAGAGGGAGAAGGTACTTTCCTTGGCTCCTTTGCAACATTTTTGATGATTGAAACATGGGTATATATTTGTGATCACCTTTTGCATCCTGCTCCTGCTGCCCTTTCCTTGGTTTTGCAGTCCCTCTCACCTCATCCCAAATGCCATGGTTGCCCTGTGCTGGGCTCGCGGGTTGGCAATGACAAACTTCCCCATGGCATGTTGTTAAACAAACAAATACCCACGCTCAGGTGAATGTCACGGGTTAAAGTCATCCTTTAGGTTTGCTCTGGCAAAAACAACGTTTGGAATCTGGTATGAGCTGACAGAGTCCTTTTCACTGTAATTAATCCTGCTGCCAGTTGAAACTGAGAACAGTGTAAAAACAAGGGCAGGCAGTAATAAGTTTAATTACATGTCCTTTGTGCTGCTCAGGGAAGGTGTTGCATTAGTAAGGGCAACCTGTAACGCCAGGTTCCCATCGTGAGCGTGCTGAGCAGTGTTTCCCAAGTAGAGATCAGCAGCTGGACTTGAGGAAACAGCAGGAGAAAGTTCAGGGTAGCAACACATGGAGAAGGATGTGCTGCTACTTGCTGGGACTTCGTCCCCATGTCTTCTCCTATGGGGAAAACAAAATGTTCTTCATCTTCTGGAAGCATGCATGTTCTTTTGTGCTGTTCATGGCTATTCCCATAGCATCACTTTGGTGTTTATTTGTTGCACTGAAGCAGGATGAGGCACAGGGGAGGAAGGGATGAGAACTCCCAGCAGTGGTCGGGGGGTCAGCGGGAAGTCAGCACTGGGGCTCTGCTGCAGGGCCCTGGGGAGAGCTGCTGTGCAGGGGATGGGGAGCAGTGCAGCCACCAGAGCAGCCTGGGCTCTGCAGAGCATACCCCAGTGTGAACCAGCAGCAGCGAGGCTCAGGTGGGACAGCAGGCACAGGGCAGAGCTGGCAGAGGGTGATGGGTGATTTGCTCCCATGTGTGGCTGCTGAAATCCTTCTCCCATCTGATGTTGCAAATCAATTGACTGGAGTTTGTCCACTTTGTTCTCAGTCATAACAAACTCCTCATCCCTGGGCTGGAGACAGATTTGCATGCTGTCTGTGCTGTGTGTGGATCTGACAGTGTGTTCTGCTGCTTTTGGGCAGAGGACCTCCTGCAGTGGGCATGTGTTGGGGAGAGGGTCAGGGCTGCCCTAAGGAACCTGCTCCCAGCTGGCCACAGAGAAGAACTGCCAGCCTCAAAGAGCTGCATGCAGGGGATCTTTGCTGACCAGGAGACGTGTCACAGAGTCAAACCTCTCATTTAGGAGATCAGATCCCTCTGACACTGGGCAGGCATTCCCACAGCTGGCTCTGCAGCTGGTATTAATGGGACATCTTCAGGTTAGTGACTGGACTTCCTTCAGAATTCCCCAATCTCCTCCTGCTCTCAGAGCAGAACAGTGGGAGATTTAAGAAAGGCTCTTTATGTTTTTTTCCCTTGTGTTTCAGTGTTGCATTTTGTGTCTGCTCCATCCCTCTGCAGCTGCCCAGCCAGGCTCCCTGTTTGTTTCTGTCTCTAGTCAGGAATGTTCTCATCATAAAACCACGGGAGCAGCAGCTGGGTGGTTTCAGGCAGGTGAGGCTCTGAAATGAGAACCAGTGGGGTTGTCTCTTTGTTGGCCCTGTTTGCTGCCTCCATTGCTCAAAACCCAGCCCTGGAGCTGGCTGAGGATGGATTGTCCCTCTGTTGTTTCTCCAAGTCCTGCCTGCAGTCCACATGGTGCTGGTTGGACTGGGTGTGCTGCCACAGCCTGGTGATACTTGGCTGGCTGTGGAGGGTGCAGGCAGAGGCAATACATCCCTTCACATAGTAATGTTTTATGACTTTATTATTTAGCACAACAATCCTCTCACTGCTCTCAGGCAGCAAAGCTCTTTCTTTAATAACCAGAGACTGGCTGCTGCTCTGTAGGACTCGCCAGGTCAGTGCCGGTAGCAGTAATGTTATTTCTCTTTAGAACTAATGTGCTCTTTTATGAGATTTTTTTCCTCCCCCCTTCATTTCAACTGAACTTTAGGCAAGTAGAAAGGGATTAAAAAAAGGCCCTTGGCAAAAAGAACAGAATGTGCTGTTTGGAAAGAGGGTTTCCTGCTGTGAGATGGCTCTGGGCAGCTGGCCGTTCCCACCATATTAAAACAAAGGTGTAGGATTGGAATTAGATCAGCTGACGTAAACCAGGATGGGACCTGGAATACACAGCGAGTTATTGGAGCAAGAGATTGGATGGCCCCACAGGCAGTGTCTTGAACAGTAATGGCAGGGACATGAATCTGAACCAAGGGCCTCTGTCATCCTGGAAATGTGTGTTCTCTGTAGGGAAATGGTGCTCCAGGGCTGTTTGGGAGTGGGATGGGTCACAGGGAGCACAGGTTTGCAGGGACTCTGGTATCTCTGTCTCCATGGATGCTGCTGTCAGGGTCAGGAAAGCAGCTTATGGCCTTTCTCTGTACAGAGGGAAGTCTGTGGGAGCAGCAGTAGAGACTGGCAAATGATTTCCAGTAAATGGGCTCCTACTGCAAATGCCATGTCAGCGAGGGACACGAGTGCTCTCTCTGCTCTGGAACAGTATTAAAATGAAAGGACTGTGTGCCCTTCGAAGGCAAATGGTGTGTGACCCTTCTCCAGGGTGTTTGAACCCCCCTCAGACCCTGCTGGGCTGCCATGGGTTAGGGCAGTAGCATCAGGGCAGCTCTGGGTACTGGGAGGGGATGGGGCAGAGCCCTGGGAGGGGGCTCTGCTCATCCTGCACTGCCAGGGCTGGGCTGGCAGAGATCCCTCATCCCTGCCACCAAGATTTCCAATGAGAGTCTCTAATTAATGACATCTCCCCATTTAGCTCTTGCTACAGAGACAGATGCTGGGGTTTTAGGGCTGGTTTGAGTCCTGCAGCGCTCCCTCTGCACAGAGCAGCATCTGGTGAGAAATGTGTCTGCTGCTGACCTGGGTCGGATCCGATCGGCCGCTCAGGAGCACGAGAGACATCCTGGGAGCAGGTCCTGCCGAGGCAAGGGCCTGACAAATAACCTCCCTGAAAAAGTCCTGTTAATTTTAGGATTCCCAGAGGCAATCGGCAGAGCGTGGAGGGATATAAATACACATTTACTGAATTTGGTGAGAGCATAATATGTCCTGAGAAACTCCCCCCTGGTAATTCTTCATATTGAACATCTGCATTCCCACCCGTGGCCTTGCAGCTGCAGTGGTTTTAAATGAAAAATAGACTTTATCTGTTTTAATTTTAACAAAAATTCTTAGGCCAGCGTGAAGCTGTGCAGCTCAGTGATGTACATGTGTGTGGGTATGTAGTCCTGAGCTGTGGGTTTAGATTATCAGTATTTATATTAGTCTACACAAGAATGCAAGTAAATAACCAGCTGCAGCTCGGTTATCTACCTTTTCTAATTTCATCCTAAAAATATGGAAATAAAATTTACCATAAGTGCCTCGATTCTGGGCTTATCTGGACCGGGTGAGCAGTCCGTATTGTCAGTTCCTGAGCTGCTGGATATTGGTTCTGCACTCAGCATCCAGAGGTAACTTGATCTGTCTGCCTGTATTAGAGTTAATTTACAGTACCATTCAGAGGAAAAGGAGAGGGACCCTTTTCTGTGAAAATAGTGTAAAATTGCCACAAAGTACTGGGAAATGACTGTGCTGGGTTCCTAAAGATCAATTTATTCACCATAGAGATACGGGGTGAGTGGGCAGTTGAGAGAATCGCTAATGGCTTAGAGAGCCTTTGCTGGGAAGCTGCAGCTTCTGATCCAGCACAGGGCTCTGCCAACCCCGGGCTTTTAACAGCCCAGGCTGGGAGCTGTCCCCTCAGAGGGACTGTGGTGTTGGTTGTTGTGCAGGGGTTTCACAGGTCCCAGCACAGCTGGTGCTGCCTGGCACCTCGGTAGGTGCTGTCCCGGAGCCCTCGGGCACTGTGTCCCCAGGCTGGGTGTCCTGCAGTGCTGCTGGCCAGGAGGGTGGCCCCTGGCACTCAGAGCTGTCCATTTAACATGCTGAGCCAGAGAACCAGCTGCAGGCAGTTCTGTTATCACCTGGGGCTTCATCCATGGCCTGAATCTTAATGGCAGATCTAGAGAAGCACCTGTTTATCATCTGCTGCCCTTTATCTTAGAATCTCCTTGGGCTGTTTTCTAGATTCAGCCCGGCGTGTGATTCACTGGAAGCGATGAATTTTGCATGCACTGTTGACATTTCCCTCTGTTTTGGTCAGCTTTATTCTGGAGAACAACACAACTCAACACACAGGGCAGAGCAGTCCGGGAGCATACTGGGAGCATTGTTGTTTCACTCACGAAAGCCCATGCTGAGAATATCACAAATTGCTCTTCTTGCTGTCCTTCTGTGCCTTCGGAGAAGGATCATGCTCTCTTTGTAGACAGGGACACTTGGTCTCTTTGGAAGCCCCTACAGTGTTTGCCAGAGGTTTTAAAGGTCAGAGTGACCGGGATCGGAGCTTTGGCATAGAACCTTTGACATGGTGCAAGCCATAGAGAAGGCAGCTGCTCCCTTTGCTCTCAAGTTAGCTTTTCCCTTGCCACTTATGGTTTTGCTGTGTTTTCCTTGGGACTACTTAACTATCTCTTTTTTTTCCTCTCCCTTGAGCTCTCTGGTTTTGCTTTAAGAGTTACAGCCCCATTGATTGTATTGGCTGTCTCAGGAATGGTGTGTTGCTCACTGTCTGCGGGCTCCCCGCTGCTAAATGCTGCCAGTGGGACTCCACAGCATTTAGATCAGTCGATGGGGCTATCATGGCCTTATTTTCCACACTGTCCCCATCCTGGGGATGTGTGTAACAATCAGAGAGAGCACACGAGCCCTCAGGTTATTGGTTACACAGCGTGGATCCCAGTGCTGGCTGTGTCCGTGGTGGAGATGTGGGTGTTTTGGTGAGCCTGGGACCTTGGGAGCTCAGCACGGGGGGCTGCAGGACCTGGTGGTGCTGATGGGAGAGCAGTGGGGCTAGCTGGTTTCCCTGATGTACTCACACTGCAACACAGCACACCTGGGAAGTGTCCCTCAGGAGCACAGCACACCTGGGAAGTGTCCCTCAGCAGGTGTGGTGGCCATTTAGAGACTTCCTCAGCTGTACAGAGACCCACAGTCTACAAACTTCTAATGACTGACTCCTGACTGCATCTGAGTTGGGAAAAAATGTTTTACTGCTCATACAGCCTGTAATAGAAATTACAAATGAGACAGTGTGGCAGGCCCTGTTCTTCAGGGCCCTGGGTTATTTGGTGGCAGAAAAGTCCCAGGAATATTCTGCAGTTGTTGCTGACAGATGGACTCAACAACTTCTCAGGGAAGCAGAGCATCCACTGACACTGCTACGCTTTTCCTGCAGATCCCATCTAATGCCGAGGCTGAAAGAATCGCGCTCCCACGAGTCCTTGCTCAGTCCCAGTAGTGCTGTTGAGGCTCTGGATCTCAGTATGGAGGAGGAAGTGGTGATCAAGCCAGTCCACAGTAGCATCCTGGGACAAGACTACTGCTTTGAGGTAAGGAGCCGTCATGCCATGTGGTGGGGCTGGCAGGGGAGCCAGGTGTGGGCTGGCATCTGGGGCTCTCGCTGTTATACAACATTTCTGCTCTCAATTGCCACACAGAGACCATTTCGTAGGCAGAAAATTGCTCCCATCTTTCCAAGGAGGATCATATCGACACAATCAGAGCAACGAGCTTCTTGTAAGCCTTGTCACAGCAGAGCTTCCTGCTGGCACAGGTGCTGCCCTGCTTAGGGCTGTGCAGCAGCAGAGCATCCATTTGTAGTTTATGTTCATACAGATACTGGGAAGTGCTAATGATCCCTACTCAGTGATCCCAGAGACACTGGATGTGGTCAGAGAGGCAACCCACTGCTGTCAGTGGGAGTGTTGAGGACTTTGTCTAGAAAACTGAAGCTTCACTTGTTTGGGTAAACAGAAAAATCTGTGAGTATTTCAGATTATTTTGACATCTGTTGTGGCATGTGGTTAGGTCTGTGCTAGCGGGAGGGAGTAGGACACGTACAAACCAGGCTGTAGTTGGATAATTCAATGTAGTATGTCTTGGGAATCATTTGTCCTGAATTGTAGATGGCAAAGTATTATTGCTTATGGCAGTGGCTGGATACAGAACAGGGAAATGGTTTTCTCACGGTAATAGGGTGGTCGATACTTGTGTTTCTGTGAAGAGAAGGTAACTTGTTAGTGATTGGGCATGGAAGGGCAGATAAATGGTGTATCCATGCTTGGACTGTGCTGGAGGGGTGACAGGACTGCAGGCTGTCCTTGGATGGGCAGTGCTGGATACAAACAGCTTGTCAGTATCCAGGAGTCAGACTGGGGAGGTAAAGGCTTTTTCTTTAATGAAACTAGCACACTTGAAAGAAATAAGTCAGAAGATCCATTTCTTAAAATGAAAGCAGGTAACATGAAAACAGCCCCAAACACAAAGTCCAGAGTGGGCTGAGGTATAAATCTTACAGTGCTGTTCATTCTCTGAGGAACTGAGCAAGTGTGGTGGATCAGGAGGAGAACAGTTTTGTAAATTATATGGCCTCTGTTACATTCCACTCAAGAAAGATAAAATGAAGGTAGATGAAAAATAGATGTGACATCCATAATACAAGAGTTGTTTACCAATTCTGTTCAGCGCACAAGAGCAGAGGAAGGGATGTGAACAGTACTTGTGGAAGGTTGACTGAGAGGGAAATTGCACAAGTCGTGCACTTGTAAGGAGGAAGAAAATTTTGGTTTTAAGTGAGTTGGATAAAGAGGAGTCACACAGGAAAAAAGAACGTGTTAATTGCTGCAAACCCTGCAGAGGGGAGGAAGAATGCCAGGAAACAAAAGGGACATTGATTTGTGAGTGGTGGCTGCTCCCCAGGCTGAGGTGAGAGCTAAATGGCACATTATGTCAGTGCCTTGGCCTCCTGTCTCCCCAGAGCCTCTTCCAGACTGGGAGTGAGGTCAGCACTGGGACGGGTTTGCAGATCCTCTGGGATCCCTGGTGGGTGCCAGGCCTGGACCACAGTGTGCCAGGCAGTTGGGTCCCACTGGTTCACACAGAGTGAGGGCATTGCCTTTGGGCAGGCCAGGGCCAGAGGAACATGCCCAGGCAGAGGGATGGGGTGGGATGTGTGGCTGCTGCTGGCCCCTCCAGACCCCACCTGTGCAGGGTTCATCAAGTGGCTCTCCATGTCAGGCAGTGGTGAAAGCTGGGCCACAAAACTGCACGAGCATCTTCTCCTTCTCGAGGTGTGAATGTCACCTTGTCACTAGTGTGTCCTGAGGGTCCTGTCAGTGGCCTGTGATCCCGAGAGTCCTTTGGCATTCCTTTATCTGAGAGCACAGGCAGAGTTTGGCAAAGGCTGCTGCCCTTTCCTGGGAGGTCAGCAGAGAGCAGCAATACCTGCAGTGGTTCCTGGGAAAGTTCTGCTGGAAGTCTGCACGGGGCTGAAAGGCAAATGGAAGCTGATGGCCCAGAGCCATCTCACTGCTGTGTGTGGGAACACAGCTGAAGGGTGAGAAGCTCAGCAGATGACATTTCTTGGTCAGGGCTCCTTTTCCAGGACAAGTGAGGAGGTCACAGGGACAAGGGAACTGAGGTATTTTCTGTGCAGTGGATTGGGAATGTGCTGTGGTTGTAGTTGGCCTGTTGAGGCTGTTGTGGATCTGCTCTCTCAGGGGATCTGTCAGGAACAGGCAGGTTTGGGTCACTGTTGTTGGGCAGTGCCAGCCTTACACAGTCCTTATCTCCCTCCTCGTGGCAGTGGGGTGGCTGTGCAGGGACAGTGCCTCGGGGCTGTGTCTGTAGGTTCTCCCCCGTGCATGGCACAGTGTGGCACAGCTTTTCCTGCACCCCACCACCAGAGCAGCTCCTGGCTCGGGAAGCAGGACAGCAAGGTCTGACATGGCTGCAGATGGAGGAGAGCGGGCTGGGAGAGGGAACTGGCAGCACACCCAGACGGAGACAAAAGCGAGAGGTGCCAAAGCCATCTGCAGTGGAAAACAACCAAGTGGCTCGTTGGGAGGCAGCTGGTGGAGGAAGGTGCAGGGAATTGTTCCTCTCCTTTAGCTCCTCTGACCTGCATTAAGATGTGCTGGGCTCTGCTGGATGGACACTCAGCAGCAAGGCAGGGCTTTTCCACAGGCTGCATTTGGCTTTTTCTGCTTAGTTTCGTGAAACTTGCTTTTTTCCTGACTTGCTCAGTACTTGGCAGTCAGTATTTACTTGTTTTCTTCATTGATTTTTTTTTTTTTTTTAAATTACTCAGCATCATCTTCCTTCTCCTTATAAGACTCCCCAGTCAGCACATCATCCTGTGCCACTGCACATCCTGCGTGTGCTAAATATACAGCGGGCATCTTCTCCAGTAATGGAGCTCGGGGTCCAGGCTGCCAGAGCCTGCCCCTGGCCCTGCTGTTTGTGGGGTCCTGGGCCAGGCAGGGCACTCAGGGCCGAGGGGCTCTCTCAGATCCTGGCAGAGCAAAGCCTCTCCCCCTGCATGGCTCGTGCCTGAGCTGTCCCAGGACGCAGCAGGGGGAAACACAAGCTGGAGTTGCTGGGACACAACTGAGGCTGTGGTGCCTCATCCTGGCCTTGCCTCAGCAAGGGAGAATGTGGTGCAGCTAAATTTAGCCCCACTAACTGGATCCAGCTGTGCAAATGTTGGCTGCTGCTCGCGTGGCCCTTGGCCCAGGGCAGTGCTGGTGCCCCCTGGGTGCCCTCCTGAAACCCTCTGGGCACCCAGTGAGGCAGCTCTGGGAACTCACTGCTCATCTCCAGGTACTCCATGGGGATCCCTTCAAGTGAGGAACCCACCCTGGACCTAGAACTTCCTTAAAATGACAAGATGTTATCTGAGTGAAGAGATCACCCATCCAAGGACTGGGGAAAGTGGATGGGAATAAGTAATGTTCCAGAAATTAATGAGTTTTATTAATTGAGTTTATCCTGTACATTAACAGTGTTCTAGCATATCCTAAATCTTGATGAGACCGGAATACTCACTTTATAAAGATAATTAATATCTCATAAAGATCATTAATGCCACATGATATTTAGGTCAGAACTCAAAAGCTGGGGTGTGATTGCAGATCTGGGGAAAATTACATTTTTGGTCACACATGGTAGATACAACCTTCAACTCCCATCAGATCACGACTCACTTCATATCTGACACATGATTTTCTCCTTCTCTCACTTCAATATGACAGTTACAGGTTTTTTAGAGCTTGAGTGATTAATTAATTGATAATTATTTTAAAACCGAATAATTAATTTTGCCATGATAACTCATGTGTTGACTTAAGTGTGGCAAGAAAATATATTAGATATTCATCTTAGCAGATAGTTGTTAAAAAACTGACACTGAATGAACAGATTCCGTAGCAGGACAGCTGAATTGCTTGGTTATCTGTTTGGATATGATCCTCCATGCAGCTCTGGGGTCCATGTGTGTCACCAAGGACAACTTGTCTTTAGTAGAGCATCTTTCAGCACCAGCCAAAGAAATCTAAATTCTCCTTTATTGGATGAGCTTCCGAGTTTTCTACTAAATCCTCTAGGTCTGAGAGCATTTTCAAACACATTTATACACCAAACTCCATTGAAACCAAACAGCTAAACCAAAGGCTGGGTGACAAATGGCCTTTGAGGCAATGGCCTAATGGTGCTCTTTACTGAAAGGTGTATTTGACCTGTCCCACCTTTATTATAAACTGATTTCTAAGTGATGGTGGGGATGGGGTTTGTGGCCTTGGTCAAAACATCAGTGACCTTGGGGGTTTTCCTGCTGTGGATGCAGAAACTTGGCTCTGACACCTGCAGGGCACTGTGGCTGTGCCAGGAGTGCCAGGGCTTTGATGGATTGGGCTTGAACATGGATGGGTTTGAGTCTTCTGCAGCTGAATTAGCTGAGCAAGACAGGGCTCAAGTTCTGATTCGTGAGGTTGGTGTCTGAAGAACTCCTTTGAAGTCTTAGGAATTCCCACCCCTGGGGCAGGAGAGGAGCTGCCTGGAGCAGTGCTCCCTTGCTGTGCATCCTCATGTTACTTCACTCTGAGTTCTGGTCTTAAAACAGCTCCTGAGTGTTTCCCCTGAGCTGTTCGTGTTGGTAATTTGGTGTTAGGACAGCACAGCCCCGTGTCACAGCGGTGCCACCGTGGGTGTCACTGCCTGCCAGGTGTGTGAACTCCTGCCTGGAGAAGGATCAGGGTGCAGGACTGCCCTGAGAGCAGGGCTTGGGGGTCACATGGCACAGACACAGTCTGGCATGTGATACCTCCTGTGTGCCACCAGAACCCCGTGTGGGAACGTTCAGGGATGGGGGCTCACGAGAGCAGCAGCAGCAGCAGAGAGATGAGGCACATGGGTTTGTAATGGGAGACTTGGAAGAAGCTGGAGGTACTCTGAAGCATGAAAGGGTGCTGGAGAGATCACACTGCTCTGCCTGCTAATATGGAGTCTGTTCTTGGAACTATGAGAGAGTTTGTGCTCAGAAGAAGGTATTTTACAGGCAGAGTATAAAAGCATGTAAGGACAGGGAAGAGTGTCTGTCTGGAGGAGAAAGCCTCTGGAATATCAAGGGTTGGAAGATTTCTTACGTTTTTATGTAAAGACAGGACAGGCCTCTTCTCATTCTGTCCTGGTTAGATGTGTGTGTTCAAAGGGATGTGTTCAACTTATCATTGAGGTTTGCTAATGACAAATCTTAGCGAGTGCCAGCTCTGCTGTTAAGAACAGGTTGGGCTTCTGGGAGATACATGAAATTAAAGGAGATTGTGTCTCCCAGAAGCTGATAACCCAGTGCACAGTGTGTAAACACAAACACTGGGCGATGATAAAGCACTCAGAAATAACTCTGCAGGTTGAGACTGGCGGAAATGAAGCTCAGAGGGGAGTTATTTAAAGCACCAGCCAAGTCCATTTGGCCTCCCAGCAGAGCTGCACATGGAAAATATGGCTGGACAAAAGCAGTGAATGCAAAGGGCTGAATCACCACCAGGAATGACCACCACGTTCCTGGGGTCAGGACCAGTAGGACTGGAGGAGATGGCAGTTTGGGGAATATTTGTGTAGGAGAAGGTGCAGGGAACTGTTGACCTTGGCTCAGTACTTGATGCCAAGGAAGAAGAGTTTAGTGCCTGTTGTTCTGGTCTGCCAGGCTGTGGTGCTTCCATGGCTGTTCCCTTGGGGCAGCAGGGATGTGATTTGGAGTAAGGGGTACTTACACCACTGGAATTTCACTGCTGTGAGCGTTCTTCCTAAACCCTGGCTATGAAATCCCAATGGCCAGAGGAAGGCACAGAAATACTGCAGAAAATCCCTTGGAGTGATCCTGGGAGAGTTGAGGGGAGGGCTCAGCAGCACTTCCACAGCCATCTCCTGGTTAGGAATCCCAGCCTGGTTCTCCCCACTGGGGACTGGGTGCTGGGAGCTCTTGAGTGCCCTGGATGGGCTCTGAGCTGGTATGAGGTCACACCATGGCCAGGAGTGGGGTTTGTGTTCCTGTCCCTGTGTGCTTCACAGCGTGGGCTCCAGAAGCAGCAGGACCCCGAGGGGGAAGGTGGGAAACCAGCCTTTCTGGGCCTGATGTTCTGCTGGAAACATGGAATGGGTTGTTGCTGTCACAGGCTTTAGGCTGGGCCTGGAGGAATGCCAGGTAACCCCTCAGTGTTCCAATTTATCTTTAGTTCATCTAAGGATTTGCACTCTCTCAGTTGTGGAACTTGGTGGTTTAAAGCATCACATGCATGGGGCCCATTATCTAGTGTTTTCTGGTGTGGAAGAGGAGAAGTAATTGGAATTTGCTTCCATGATTATTTCCGTGACATACAGAGTTGTCCTGTTTTTCTGCCAGCCTTAGGGGCTGTTGCTTCATGCTTGGGTAAAGCTGTTTACTTAAAAAAAAAATAAAATCCACTAGCATCTTCCCTAAGTCCCCCTCTCCCCCCAGATCGTGGTCTGCAGTGTGCTGGTCAAGACATAATCCTGTTCCTTTCCCTGTAGGTGACGACTTCATCAGGAAGTAAGTGCTTCTCGTGTCGTTCTGCAGCAGAGCGAGATAAATGGATGGAAAACCTGCGGCGTGCCGTGCACCCAAATAAGGTAGTGGCTGGGAGGAATTGCCTCTGTTCTAGTCCACTTCCTCGTTATTACATTTTATAGCCCAGTGCATGGGAGCAGCAGGGGACGTATTGTCATTGCAGTGAGGAAGTGTAACTCTGGGTCAGCCTTTTTCCATATTGCTTTCTTCTACAATTATATTTACAGGCAAGTGCCAATTATTTCTTCCCCTCTTTTCTCAGCACTTGCTGCTTCAGCTGTTGCTAAGAATTGATCAGACCTGAAGAATCCTCAGTTGCTCTGTTATTGATGGTACTTGCCACTTGCATAGGGCTTTCACCTCCCAGAAGCTCTGGGACAGATGTCAGGTGCCTGCCAGCAAAGTTACAATGCTGAATAGTCTGAAGAGTTCACGAGTCAGTTCCTGACACAGTGTCTACTGTAGTGGTGGAGGAGCTCAGGTGCCCTTTACAGTGAGTTTGGGAGGCAGCAGTGCAAGGTAGCTCTCCCTTCTCCAGCCAGTTGAAGTGCAAAGTCATCTCCTCTGGGATTTACAGCAGCAAATCCTTCCTTTCACTACAACACAGGGACACCCACTACGTGCTTTTATGGCCCACTAAGTGCATCCTAAAATAAAACGTACAGCTGCTTCCCCCTCTCTGCACTGGAGCTGGATGTGAAGATTGGTCAGGAGCAGTGTAGAATTCCACAGCTGGGGAGCTCAGCCAAGGCTTTTTCTGCTGGTCAGAGAAGACCCAAATGACAGGATCCTGTGAGCCCCTTCCTGGTGTCAGAGCCACATAATTGGGCACAGGAGTTCAGTCCAGGCCTGGGGGGTTCTAAAGGAGCCCTCAGTCTCAGAGCCTGTTGTTCCCAGTGCAGAGCCAAATGTCAGGATAAAAGATTTCCTTCCATATCAGAGCAGGAGCAGTGGAGGGCAGAGGGGAGAGGTGAACTTCTGCCTCTGGCAGCGTGTTCCTGTCTGTGGAGTTCAGTGGCTCCAGTGCTTTCCGAGGGCAGCAGCCCTGGTAGTGCTGAGCTGAGAGAGCTGTGTAAGGTGTGTGTGGTCACACATAGCATGAGAGAGATCTTAGGAACGTGGGTTGAAGCTGGGCCTGTCACTATGAGGCTTTGAGGTAGAGTGTTGAGTGGAAATCCATTTGGAAGTGTGGCCTCATCTCAAAATATTCAGTAACTGATGGTTTGTCTTTGTTTGAGTTCATACACAATAAACTCTTAGTATCTGACTTGAAATTTCTGTCAGGAATTCAGTGTTCTTGTGCAGTTCCTGTGTGTACTTCCTGAACCTACAGTACTCCATTGTGGACTTCCAGCAGGAGTGTTCCTGCCCAGACTCCTGGGCTGAGCAGAGTGCGCTGTGGCTGCTGTTTCAGTGAGGGGTTTCCAAACAAAACAGGTTTTGCAGAATCCCAGCAGCAGTCCAGCTGCCAGTGCTTTATCTTTCAAGTCACTCCTGCAGCAAATACCCCTGGATGTTCTTCCAGGATGAGGTCAGCATCACGAGGGAGCTCAGAGATCCACAGTATTCTTGGCTCTGTTATTGCTTAGAAGATATCCAAGGCAAATTTCTATTTCTGAACTGTGATGATTCCCCCGTGGGACTCACTCTCCTTCCCATAATTCCTCTCAACATTTGACCTGGGTGCTCTGGCCTTCTGCCCTAAAATGTGGTTTCTTCCCTACAGAGGTGGTGGCATTCCCACAGGAGGCAGGTGATCCCTGGGTGTGCATTCAAGTCCCTTTACGTTGCTCCCTTACAAAGAAAATGAGCTCCAGAGCTGTGAGATACCTGTAAAAGCTTCTGCTTTGCAAAAGCCATTCATGATCAGTGAGGTTCTTTCTGTTTCTTTGGAGGCCTCTTGGCAGGGAATGGGAAATAGTACATACATGATTTGGAGGGGTTTTATCTGCCTTGTTCCTTATATTAATTGGCACCAACAGACATGGAGAGCGTGGTGATATTTTGGAAAATTAACATAAGTAGTGTTATTATGCAAATTCCTGAGAGCCAGTATTTCCTTAAAATAAAATGTAATTAAGCCTCCGCTCATTTAGCATATCCGAAATAATTAACTCATATCTCCAGTTTTGTTGTGCTTGGCTTTGTGGTTGTTCTTTTTATTGACCTTTTTTTCTTTGCATCTTTGTTTTTTTTCCAGGACAACAGCAGAAGGGTAGAGAATATGTTAAAGTTATGGATTATTGAAGCCAAGGACCTGCCTGCTAAGAAAAAGTACTTGTGTGAATTATGCCTGGATGACGTTCTTTATGCACGAACTACCTGTAAATTGAAAACTGATAATGTCTTTTGGGGGGAGCACTTTGAATTTAATAACCTCCCATCGCTCAAAAACATTACGGTGCACTTATACAAAGAGACTGACAAGAAGAAGAAGAAGGACAAGACCAACTTCATTGGGCAGGTGAACATCCCCGTCAGCTCCGTCACGGGCCGGCAGTTCGTCGAGAAGTGGTACCCAGTGGTGAGCCCCAACCCCGGGAAGGGCAAGTCCCCGGGGCCCATGATCCGCATCAAATCCCGCTACCAGAGCATGAGCATCCTTCCCATGGAGATGTACAAAGAGTTTGCTGAGTACATCACCAACAACTACATGGTGCTGTGCTCGGTGCTGGAGCCCTCGCTGAGCGTGAAGAACAAGGAGGAGATGGCGTCGGCGCTGGTGCACATCCTGCAGAGCACGGGCAAGGCCAAGGTAGGACCCTCTGTCCTCTGTGCTGCCCCACCAGGGAGCGTGGGGAGCAGGCTCCTGTGCTGGGCTTGGGAAGTCTCCACGGCAGCTGGGCTTCGGCCCGACTAGCCATCGTTAGTACACTCTGTTTTAACTCTAATTACACACAAGTTGGTAGCACACACAGCACAAATTGCCTAATTAGCAAAGAGGTCGGTGGGACCATGAGATACCAACTGAGTCACTTTTCTCTCCTCCTGGAGGCTCAGGGGCTGGGCTCCTACTGTATAAACAGGCACAGATGTGAAAGTAAGCAAGAAGGCAGTTTTCAGGGATGGAATGTAAGCAGTGCTGGCCTGAGTGTGTGCAGGGTATTCCTGGGGAAACCAGCAGGTTCCCTGCTCAGCTCCCTCCCACATGGTGGAAGCTGAACAGGAGTGAGCAGCCTCTTGAGAATTCCAGAGCAAAACGTGTCTGTGGATCAGCTCTTGGTCTTCAGGGTCTGTTCTGCTGCTCTTGGAAGGGGGACAACAGAGTGGGGAAGCCCAGGGCAGTGCTCGTTGTGGTTTGATGCCACTGACTTGCTTCTGGTGGAAGTTCAACCTTTGTGGACCACTTTGGGCCTCCTTCCTGATTGGGAATCCCCTGGCAGGTCTGGAGAAGAAGTCCAGGAGGAGGCAGAGAGTGGGATTTGCTCCTGGTTGTGGTCTGTGAGGGTGCAGGCAGGGTGGGCAGAGCTGGAACCCCCTTCCTTGCTGAGGCCCCCAGTGCCTGACCTGCTGCAGAGCATCCCCCATCCCCGGGTGGGCTGGCACCATGTCAGGGCTGCAGGAGTTAAAGCATCAGCGTTTTTCTCTGAACTCTGCAGGGGAGAACTGGGGAAGGGCAAGATGTCCAGAGCTCTTGCAGTGCTGAGGAGACCCGAGCTCCTCACCTGAGGGGGAATCACAAGGCTCTGCATCCTCAGCAGCTGCCACTGCTGCCAGGGCCCGTGGCCGGGCCTGTGGATTAGGTTTAGTTCCCATCTGTCGGACAGAGAAGTGGCTTGGCCTCCTGATCTAGTTCAAGGCAGGCAAAGCTCACTGAGAGGATTGTGAGGCCGGGGCCCTGCTGTTGCAGCAGCAGAGAAAATAGCTCCTTTAAAGCCCTCCTGATCCCAGGCAGCAGTGTTGGACCCCAGCAGTGCAGCCAAGGACCGTGGTCCTGGTCCTGTCCGAGGCTGTGAGTTGTGGCATGTGAAATGAGGCTGTGGTCACACAAGGAGATGTCACTGGTGTCTCTCCTCACTCCTTGCACCGGGGCTGTCAGCGAGTGGTTTCTGGGCACAGCCCTCTGCCAGCACCAGGGGCTCTGCTGCCCCTGGCTGTGGCTGCAGCAGCTCTAGTGCCAGGGCCCTGTGGGAATAGCATTGTCATGAAAGAGTTGTCTGGGGTGAAAAAGTCTTCAAGTGTCACCCCCATCTCAGTCACCGTGGATCAAGTGTGGGCATGGCTGAGAGCAGTTGTCACCGCTCCAGCCTTTTTTCCTCTGCTCCTCAGTACTGGAGAGGCTCCAGAGAGAGCAAGTGTGTTTCCAGACATGTGTCTGCATCAGTGCTTGAGATCCCAGAGGCTCTACACAGGGGACACAGCAAACAGTAAACAGACTTGATGACTTTCCCCCTAAAATGGAGCTTCTGCCTTCCCTGCCTGTCATCTGCCATCAGCATTAGCACAGGGTTTGGGGAGCTGTCAGAGCAACAGGAGTTATTGGAGCATGGGAGCCAGGTGGTGCATCTGAGCTGGACAGGCAGAGAGAGACAAAAGCCAACACTAAGGTAACAAAATGATGAATGAGAGAGGAGAGCACCTCTCATTCCTCACCCCTCATACCCTCACCCTTCGTGGGGGTCATGGGTGCCTCCCCTGCCCCTCAGCAGAGCTCCAGGCGGGCAGGGGGGAGCACCCTGATCCCAGCACCCTTCTCCGGGCCCTTGTCCTCCCGTGGCCCTCTGCAGCTTGTCTGGGCTGGAGGTGAGTTCCCCATCCTTCTGCCTCACCAGGAGCCTTCCCAGTGAGCCCTGCAGAGCCCCCCCTGCCCTGCAGACCTGGCAATCGGCAACCACTGATTTATTTTGCTGATAAAGAGGTTTTTGTGGCTCTTGGCTGCAGTAGCTCAGGCTAAAGCAGCAATTACGGCTGGCCTGAGAAGTGTCCAGTAGATTAGTTTCGAAGACTCGTTAGGAGCTAATTGCTGTTGTGGCGTTCCGGGCCCTGTTTTCCTGCAGCGATTTGCTGTAAATACGGTGTAATCCCTTAATGAGCAATGGGGACCCTCCCGTGCAGGAGAGGTGGGATGTGCTGCTGTGTGATGGGGCCAGTGCCAGCCACGGCCAGGCCACCAGTGTCCCTGTGCAGCCCCGTGGATGGATGGATGCAGGGCCATCCTCACCCACAGACACCCAGCCTGCCACACCGAGCTGTTCCCTGTTCCCTGAAGCTGCTGAAACCCAGAGGTGCTGCTCGAGTCCCTCCTGTCAGGGAGGCAGGACACCTGGAGCTGCAGGTGCAGAGGGGACAAGAGCTGTAGCTGAATTCTCTCCCTAAATACCAGCTTCTTCCTGGGCTGCGTGGCTGTACCACAGTAGGTTAAAACGTGGAGCATTAGAGCAAAGAGTCCTCTCCGGAGTCAAAGTCCCTGCTTCCCTTGATCTCTGTTTGGGAAAGGGAAGAGCTTCATCCCTGCAGGGCTGCACGAGGGTTGGTGTGAATCAGGGCACGCCTGGAAACCCCTGAGCAGCTGCCAAGGCAGTGGGTGGAGAGGAGGGGAAAAGGGCTTGATAAGGCTCCCAGTGCAGGCAGTCAGGGAGGGAGGGAGCTGCCCCAGCCCGCTGGAAAATCTGACAGACACCAGTCAGCTCTCACGGGTGTTCCCTGGCTTTTTGTGGGATGGAGAGACTGGAAGAAGGATGTTGTTCGGTGGTTAAAAGAGATGTGGGCTCTCAGCTCTGTCCTCCATTTGTTACCTGCTTCCACCTTCCCAGTGAGAGCACTGGTGAAGTGCTCTCTGTGAGGGTGTGGAGATGCACAACTGTTTTCATGTGTTTTGCAACCCACGGACCAAAGACACAAAGTCATAAAGTATTTCTGGTGCCATGGTTGGTGTAGCTGGGAGTGCTCACCCCTGCCATTAGCAGGGCTTGATGTGGCCCCACTGATGTGGTTATGGATAGACAAGCTGCATCCTTCCCACTGGACTTCTGATGCTTCCAGAACATTCACCATGCTTAGATTTGTTTCAGGGCTATCTTAGAGCTTCTGGAGCTCAGGTTATGACCATAAATATATAAAAAAAACCTTCTCTTGTCCAGAGTTCGTTGATCAAACCCAACATTAGATAAAGCTCTAATGAACAGGCTGCTCGCTGGAAATCAATATTTATGGTGTTTCACCTCATCTGTCCAGGGTGCAGCCACTGCCCCTCTGCTGCTCTCCTTGCCCTGCTCAGCACATCGAGTGCTGCATTTCCCTCCCGTATAGGTGTGTCCCAACACTGATCCACCTGTGACCTACAGCCCTGCTGACCCCTGGTGGTGTTCACCTTTGCATAAAGGCCCAGCTGGACTCTGAGCTGGTCTTTGAAATAAGCAGTAATCTTATTACCTTTATCAATTCAATCCTCTTAAGGTTAAGTCAATCCTATTAATCAGGCTTGTGATTTGGAGAACCTTATTATTTCAAAGTCAATCTGCCCATCAGTCAGTTACGATATCGGAGCAATCAGCTCCAGCCCTGTGGGTGCATGACCCCCAGAGCGTGTGCCAGGGCCCTGCTCAGCTCTGGGACACCCCACGTGCTCCAGCTGGGACCTTCTCCGGGATGGAGAGCTGCAGAACCCTTCCTAGGGCTGGGCAGGATACATCCTGTGAGACCTGTGTTGTTTGTTGGCTCCCACCACAGCCCTGCCAGGCTCAGGAGCTGGAGGGGACAGGCATTGCCAGTGCCAGCCCTGGGCACAGGGACTGGGATGCTTGATGTAGGCAGAGCCTGCACTGGTCGGGTGGGCTGCCTTGGCACAGGCGAGCTGTGGGATCAGGCTGCCAGGCTCCTTCCTGCATTTCTGGAGCTCTGGAGGAGCTGCCTTGGAACAACACACACTGCCACGGGCTCGTGCCTGGTTTATGTGCAGAGCACTGGAGAGCAGCACAGCCTTGTGCTGTCATGCTCTGAATTTATTTATTTATGAATTGCTCTTCTTTATCAGCATATGTGCAGTGACTGGGGTCGCACAGGTTCAGCTCTGTCCAGTCTGAAGCAAAAAGCCTCAAAATAAACATGGAAACAAGCCTGAAGAACACTGGCACAGCCCTTAATTTTGACTGTAGACCTTTTCCTTCCCCTCTCGACTCCGATGTAATGAAATAAAGCATCTTATTTTCTTCCATTGCCAGGGGCCCTAACTGAAAACAACCCCCTGCTGATCTCTGCTGCTCAGAAACAGGGAGTTTTATTGGCTTTAGTTATTGCATTTTATTCAGGACCTTGTATGTGGGTGAGTGAGGCCCCCGGAGGGATTCCACAAGTATTTGCATTCCATTTGTGTCTTCTGAGTGCTGGCTGCCTGAGTACTTAAGGCAGAGATACCAGAATCGTGATCCAGAGCTGATGTGGCTTTTTTGTGTGGAGGGAAGGACTGGGAGAGGAGGTCTGGAGGATGGCCCTGGGACAGGAATGGCAGGATGTCATGGGAACTGACCCGTGGCTGCCCAGAGTGGTCCCTGCAGAGGAACTCGCCCAGGGACACCGGCTGGGGGGACTTTGACCCTGATCCATCCCGGGGCCGGGTCGCAGAGCCCAGCAGGATGGCTCCTGCAGCCCGGGGAGGATGGACCTGCAGGGACAGGGAGAATGCTGCGGGATGCTGCTGGCTGTCCTGGCTCTGCCCTCTCTCCCTGCACGGTTACAAGGGCAGATTCTGTGTGTTTGGGTGCTGTGCTGGAATGGAGCTCTCTGGGATTTCAGCAGCTTTCCTTGCCCCTTTGGAGACAAGGGTTCCTTTTCCCAGCTGTTGAGCTGCAGGTGCTCCACAGGGAATAACAATGAGATTTCCAGGGGATCTTTTCTGGCTTTGTGTTGAGTCCCGCCGTGGAATTTTGCCTCGTTTTAAGTTCTAGTGAATTCTGTAGACGAGCTAAAATCATCCAGATTCACATTTTCTCTGGCTACCACCTGGCCCCTGGGTTTCCATGACTCAGCAGCCAGTCCTCAGCCAACAAGGGGGGCAAAAGCAAACACTTGGCTGAGAGACGCTGTAAAACTCGGTGTTCCTGAGATAATTAGTATGTTGGGAAAGTGACAGGAAAGAGAATCAAGCAAAGCCAAGGTCAGTGGCTGCTAATTAAGAACCAGCACCTTGTGTCAGCCTGAGCGGTGGCTTGGAATTGAAACGTACCCTGGGAGAGCCCCGGGAAGATAAAGGTGATAGAGTTACCCAGATAGCAGCTAACGGGATTTGAGCAGGGTTTAAAGTTTCATTCCAGCTTGGCTGATAAAAGGGGCAAAATGAGAGAAAATAGCAGGGGGAGGCTGTGCTTTGCTTCCAGGAGGGATTTTTGCCTCTGCAGCTGCCGGAGCGTTGCAGACGTAGCGGGATCTGAGGAAGGGCATCTTCTGGCTAAAGGAATAATGAAAGTGACTTTTGGGTTTTTTTAGCCCAAAGCTCCTCCTCTTACTTTTTTGGACGTTTTTGGAGCAAGGTCAAGGCAGCCTCTTGGTCCCAGTCACAGGGTTGTGGGAAGATGGGTTGTTGGGTGCTGCAGGATGTCACACTTCTTCCCCTCCTCCCCTGCTCCCAGACAGGGATATGCCTGCCTGCACAGGGTCTGCCTTTGCCTGGGACAGGAGCACGGGGATGGAGGGCCTGTGCATTAAATGATTTGGGTCCCTTGGGTTCGGGGGGAGCTATTTGTTGAACCTTCATTCGGCTTTCAGTGCAGAGATGTATGAAAAATGAAACAGAGCAAGTGCCTCTCACACAAATCTCCCGTCCAGCAACCCAGACTACAACTGGTGCTGTCTTGGAGGAGTGAAGGAGAAGTTCTTAGTGGAAGGTCGTTACTGAGCAGATTATTTTGTTTTCGTGGAAGGTAGTTTAAAAAGGTGCCCTTGGTTGTGGAAGTGAATGTGTATGTCGACATTTCTCTGTGTCCTGCATGGGGAAGCTGTCAGAGGGTGATTTGCTCGGTGCCAGCCACCCCTTTCCATTGTCATCCAGGTGAGTGGTGGCACCTCGGCACCTGGTGCAGGAGGAGGAGCAGTGCAGGGAACATGTATCACCATTAGGAACTGCCTGGCATTCCTCCTGCATTAGCACTGCCTGCAGCACAGGAGCTGATGACCTCTGTGACTGAAGCAGACCTGGAGCTCAGTCTGAAATGCTGGTTTTCCTCTAGATTTTGTGATTCAAGAGCCCAGACTGAAGCAGGGGCAGTTGTCAGTGGCTCCTCGTGCTCCCCCCTCCACTGCTCTGCAGCACACAGGATTATCACAGCCCATGGATTTGGTTGTGTGCACATCAAACCAAAAATGTGCCCAGAATGGGTGCTGTCACAGTGCCGTTTATCTCCACAAATAGTGAGGAAAGAGGACATTTGAGCACCTCAGTGCATATCACAGGCTTGATTCTCAGCTCATGACATCAGAGCCCTGGTTTGCAGCCAGTGCAGTTGGGCACCAAACACAGCCACGTTTCACAGGGGGGAGAAGGTTCCACTGTGAGGCTGATACGAGACTAGCCACTGATGGAGGGGCAAATGCAGAGCAGGTCTGGGAGGAGTCACCAGGGTGCCAAAGTTGGAGCTCTGCAGAGACATTTCCCCTCTTGTGTCCATGAGGGAGGTCGGGCAGGTGGTGAGGCAGGTGCCACCTGCAGCACCTCCAGCCCCTCGGGTGTCTCACGAAGGTGGGACCCCCCAGGGGATGGGGTGGTGGCTGCTCTGCAGAACCAGCCATGTCTGTGTGGTGACCCACCATGGGCTTTGCTTTCCAGGATTTCTTGACTGACCTGATGATGTCTGAAGTTGATCGCTGTGGTGAGAATGAGCATCTCATTTTCAGGGAGAACACACTGGCCACCAAAGCAATCGAAGAGTACCTGAAGCTGGTGGGGCAGAAGTACTTGCAAGATGCCTTAGGTACGTACAGAGCACTTGCAGGACTTGCCCAGAGAGGTTCTCTGAGCTGCAGGGTGGGGACCATCACCTGGGCCCTGATGGCCATCAGAGGCATGGGCCCTTACCTGCTGGAGGGTTCCCCTGGCAGCAGGTCCAAGCCTGGCACAGCCATGAGCAGCTCTCTGCTCCCAGGGGAAGGTGACCGCTGAGCTGGCGTTTCATGTGCTCTCAGAGGAGAGAACAGATGGATGTTTGAGGGCATTATGCTGCCTGCCAGGTCTTCTGTCTCAGCACTGGCCATGTCAGGGGCTGATTGAATCCTTCCCCCCTTGCACCCCCCACCAGAGGCGCTCCTCCAGCGCTCCCCAGTCAGATGAGATCTACCAAGTCACAGTGATGAGCTGCCTCCTGCATCCTCCAGCACTGGGAACCCTCCTGGTGGTTTTTTTCAAGTGCAGGCTCTGTTTATGGCTCCAAAAATACTTCTCTTGATGCAAATGAAAATAATTAGAAGCTTCTGCTTCTGGGCAGGTCAGGAAGGAACTGCTGCATGCAGGCAGCAGAGCACGAGGATGGGGAGAGGCTGCCTTGGAACGAGCTCAGCCAAAGGCAGCTCCATTGGTTCCACATCCCAGAGCAGGATGAGCAGAATTTCTACTGAGGTGTTAATTTTTCAGTGTATTGGGTTCCTACTAGTGGATTTGTGTAATTTTAGCAAGGAGGAAAGAAGCATAAATACTTTATTAAGAGAATAATAGCAGCATTGAGGAAAGGGAAATAATTGCTCAAATTCAGGCAAACCAACAGAGAGCCCACAAGAATAGCAAAAGCAATATTATTTATTTCTGCCTTGTAATGCTTTCTGGTTGAAGGCAAGCCTGTAAGTAGATTACCTCAGAAAATTTCTCAAAAGCTGGAATAATAATAAAATCAGAGAATTTTGAAATACTCCCTTTTCGGGGCTAAATGCTGCCAGGCCCGTCTCATGCAGGAGGAGCCTGGGGTTGGGGTGCTGCTTCTGAGTGACCTTTTGTCAGTGAGATGAGTCCTCTGTGTGTCACAAGGTGCTCAGGGCAGCATGGCACTGTCCTGGGAGCCATGGGGCAGGGAATGGGGCAGGTAAGAACAGCAGGCATCACCTGCAGGTGAGCACAGTGGCTCCAGAGCTCCCTGGCAGAGCTGAAAATACATTGGAGAGGCTCTCCAGTATGTGATTAATACCTGTTCTGGCAATAGGCAAGGAATGCAGGCTGGAGTGGGGGAAAAACAGGATGGGAAAATCCAAGGCAGTCAGGAATTAGGATCAAATTAGCTGGAATGAGAAGAAAACCAAAGCAAACCCTTCAGCCATAATGTTACCCAAGCTAAATGCTGCCTCTTCATCCCTGTTACCCCATCCCCTGCTGTCCCTAGTCCCTGCTGGGATGCAGGACTGACCCCAGCCCGAGCTGGGACACCCCCTCAGCCAGGTGTGGGGGCTGTGCCCAGGTACCCCAGGGTGAAGGGTGGCCTGAGAGCAGGAGCTGGCCCAGCAGCCACACGTGAGTCCCTGCAAGGGTGAGGAGCAGCCAGGCAGCAAAGAGGAGCACAGGGAATCTCAGAGAAATATTTTCATTTAATTTTGTGTGATGTTCGGCTCAAAATAAACCAAGTACATTGTTTCTTTCCTTTAATTACCTATTTCTCCTGTGAATCACAGTGGCTTGTCAGCGCCAGGGCACAGTCTGCAGTAGCAGGCCATGCTACCAATAATTGGGGAGCTTGCCAGCATCCTTCCTACTGGCTTAGCCCCAGGGAGCATCTCTGGAACTGGAGCATGGGGGTCGGGCTGTGGAAGCGGCTGTTTGGCAGCAGAGTCCTGGTGCAATATCCCACAGCCACAGGGGCAGAGCTGCCAGCTGGAGAGGAGGGATGGAATGTGCTCCTCAAAACGAGGGTGCAGGGTGTGCTGTGCTGGTTGTGAGGTCCCAAGGCACTGCAGGCTCTCCTGGGTCCTCCTGGAGATGTGGAGAGCTGGATGGGGCCCTGGAGTCACCATCTGCTCTTGTATCCATCTTCTCTTCCAGAGTGGTGGTGTGTCAGGGAGCTGCTCAGGCCCTGGGGCTTAGGAACAGAACTGCTTGAAGGCTGCTCCTCTCATGTCTCCAAACCCATCACCCACTCTCTGTTTTACAGGGGAATTTATCAAGGCACTGTATGAATCAGATGAAAATTGTGAGGTGGATCCCAGCAAGTGCTCCTCTTCAGACCTTCCTGAACATCAGGGCAACCTGAAGATGTGCTGTGAGCTGGCCTTCTGCAAGATCATCAACTCCTACTGGTGGGTGTCCCGGGAGTGTTGCTCCCTCTGCGTGTGCTCTGCTCACCCAGGATGGGACAGGGCTGTGGTCTGTGTGCAGGTGTTGGGACCTGTCCCATAGCTGCTTATCAGAGAGCTTTGGAAGGGGAGCTGTGGGGCCCTGGCCACGTCCTGGTGGTCCAGGAGTAGGTGAGACAGCAGCTCCTGCTCTGCCAGAGTTTGGAGTGTCAGCTCTAGGGGTGTGACAGCCTCAGGGGCTCTCCATCACCCTTGTTTTCAGAGGGTGCTGGAGGGTCACTGGGGTACTGGAGTCAAGGAACACAAAATGCCTTTGCAATGTGGCCAGTTCAGAGAGGCACTTGATGCCAAATGTGTATGAAATTCTGGACTAAAGGGCAGAAATGCATGTCCTGGGTCTCCCAGCCATGGAATGAGCAGAGCACCCGGTGAGGCTCTGAAATCCTGCAGCAGGCAGGGGCTGTGGCACTGGAGGAGCTGCACCAGCACAGGCAGCCTTTGTTTGGGCAGATGTTCCCTGGTTGCAGTGCAGGAGCCTGGAGGATGCTGCTGTTCTCCCTGCTTGGCTCAGCACCCCGCATTCCTCTGGGTTAACCCCTGTGTCTGCCAGCCCCGGCAGCGATGGGAGCCCGATGGGAGCGCGTTGCCTCCTTGGCCCAAGGCCTGGTATGCAGCTGGAGGCATTTCCGAGTTGTTTGTTCTGAGGGTAAAGGTTCTTGCAACTAGTTGGGACAGGCCCGAATCTCCCAGATTTGTGGGAGTGAGGCAGCTGTATCCTGCTGTGGAGGAGGCTCTTGGGCACGGCTGTGCTCACCGTGTTGGGGCTGGGACAGGGAGCCTGGAGCCCCTGGTTCTGTGAACCTGCTGCCTGCAAAGGTGACCTGGGAGGGGAAAAAGGTGGGCTTGTGACTCTCTTTACTTGGAGAAGTAAAAATACTGCTAACATACCCAGAGCCCCTTGTCCTGATCTTCGAGAAAGAGCATTTTTCTCTCACTCCTGGATTTCCAGCCTTCCTGCTCAAGATCTGGGCTTAGTTTTTATTAATGTATTTGGTAGCAACACTGTTGCTGCAAAACATCAACTCCTCCAATTGGAGGAAGGAAGTCCTTGATAATGAGTATTTCTCATTTTCTCTCCTATCCCAGCTGTTGTGTTGAGATCAGAAAACTTACTCTTAGTAATTTCCCAGGATATTGAGTGTGCCCTCCTGCAAGCCAGGAAGGGAATTGCTTTTCCTGATCCTGCTCAGGGAAACAGCAAGGAGCAAGAGGTTTCCTCAGGCTGCTGTTATCTACCACAGGTACACAGAGGGCAGGTTCTTTACAGGTATCCTATCCCTTATCCTGGGCCAGTTAACAACTCTGACTTGGGAATGGCATTTATCTGCTCTCCCAGGAGGGATTTACCACTTCTAGTCACTGGTGGATTATAATTGTTTGAATTAATGTCTTCCTAAAAATACCCAAAGCGGCACTAAAAGGTCACTCTAAAAATAGGCTTGAAAAGTGACACGGGGAGAGTCAGGAATGCACGGGAAGTTTGTTCTTCCAGGGAAGGCTGGAGCAGCTGAGCTGCTGCTCTGAGTGGTTCCCTCTCGGTGCTTTGTGCTCAGCGGCTCTTGGGGATTAATTGGGCTGAGGAGTGCTGGGATTGGCCAAGGTATCCTGACAGCCAACCATCCTGCTTTAAATAGAGCCTGGAGTGTGCGTGCGCATCTGCAGAGAGAGGCAGGGAGAGGAAAGAGGCTCACAATAACTGAAAATTGTTATAATTATGACATAATTTGGACATCTGGAAAGTTTCGGTGTAAGCAGAATTTCAGCATGTGGAAGCTCGTTACTGGGAAGTTGGGGAATGAATTATGGGCCCATTTGTCACATAAAGCCCACGAGCTGAGTTCCATCCACTGAGGCACAATTAAACTTCCACGGGCTCCAGCCTGTGATGGGGCTGCAGTTCAGGGCTTTGCTTTCCAGTAACTGCACAACCTGTCCTGAGCATTCAAGCCTTAAATTGCTTAAAGGATTCTCCTGTTTCTGGGCAAATACCATGAAGTAAAAGGGCTTTGTCCAATTGTGTGGATCAAGCCAAAGACAGAGGAGAATTTATCCAGCCACAGATGTTGACTAATGTTATTTGTGAAGCTCAGGGTAAAAGCTCATGAGGGTGAAAGTGAGAAGCCAGCATGGAGCAGGAGCTGAACTGCATGGCAGCATTTGCCAGGCACTTCGTGGAGTGTCACCACCCTGCTGGAAGGTCAGAGAGGAGCTGGAAGAGGGCTCTGCCTGCGGGCTCAGGGAACAGCTGCAGGGCCAGAGGCCATGGCCGGGTGGCTGCAGGGCTTGTGCCCCTCTGACAGCCCCCAGACCCCACAGGTTCTGGACTGTATGGCTGTGGTGAGGAGCTGGCAGTGGGTGTTGGTGTAGTGAATGCCTGTAGCCCTGGGAAGCAGCGGCTGGAGGATGTGGAGCCCTGGCAGCAGGAGGAGCACCCCTGTGTTTGCCCAGGGGCCTGGGGATGCAGGGCCAGGGGGGCTCCTCTGTTTTGGAGCCTGTTGGGCAGTGGGTGGTGTTTCTGGCCATGCAGTTCCCATGCTTTTCTCTCCTCCTGCCTTGTGCACAGTTCAGCCCAGGGCAGTCAGTCCCACAGAGGGAACAGGCCAGCTGGCATTGCCTCACTTCTCCCAGACAGTCCCTGCAGCAAAACTGGGAAGCCATCCTTGGAAATGGCTGTTTGTGAAGGGGGGCTATGACCTAAAATGGAGCCTGGACCTCCCCTCACCCTGCTTTTGTACCCCTGGCTGTTGGTGATCAGCTCGAGGTGGGAGACAAGGACGGTGGTTCCTGGAATTGTGTGCCAGGGACACAGGGACCCACGGTGGGACTCAGTGCCAGCCTTCTCCTGGCTGGGAATATCCAGCTGCATAAATAGCAGGTGCTGGGAAAGGCTAAGGTGGGAGCAGGGAGCTGGGGAGGGCTGAGCAGGACCAGGCAGCAGCTCTGCAGCGATAAGGGCTGCTGCAGTGAGTGTCTGTGGGACCCAGGGGAATTCTGGCATCCGGGAAAGGCAGGCTGAGGTCTGTGCAGCTACAAGGCTGGAGTAACTCCGGTGGGGCCCTGTGTTTGTAACTAGGCTCATGGGATTTGATCCAGGTGCTGGAACAGGAGTATTACAATTTGCAGAGCCCTCCCTCCAAGCTCCAGCTGTGCCGGAGCCCCCGGAGCTGCTGGTGATTCTTCAGGAGACACTGTCCTCCTTTGCTGGCTGAGCTTCCCCAGCTCAGAGCGCCCTGTGGCACGGCCAGCTGAGTCCTGATGAGCTGCTGGGCACGGTTTGTTTCCTATCCCAGTCTTCCCAGTTGTCCAGGGCCTTGGCACCCAGCACAGCCAGTACCACTGCTCTGGTGCAAGGTGCTTCTCTCACAGCTTTGCATTTTCCCATATGGTTTGAGCCTGCTGACACTCTAACCCTGACAGACCCTGCCTGCCCTTCTGTCCTTCCAGTGTCTTCCCAAGGGAGCTCAAAGAAGTGTTTGCCTCGTGGAGACAGGAATGCAGCAACCGCGGCCGGCCCGACATCAGCGAGCGCCTGATCAGCGCCTCGCTCTTCCTGCGCTTCCTGTGCCCGGCCATCATGTCCCCGTCCCTCTTCAGCCTCCTGCAGGAGTACCCCGACGACCGCACCGCGCGCACCTTGACCCTCATCGCCAAGGTCACCCAGAACCTCGCCAACTTCGCCAAGTAAGGCTGTCTCACAGCCCGGCCTGGGCAGGGGCAGGGGCAGGAGCCTCCGGGGCGTGGGCAGAGCCGCACCCTCCCTCCCTCCCTCCCTCCCTCCTGGAAAGGGCCTGTTTGCTTCCTCTTGGCTTTTCCCCCACGTCTCTCTGGGACTGACTGCGGGTCAGGGAGATCGTTAAAAGTTTCCAAAACAGGACATGTTTTATGAGCAGGAAAAGAGGCTGTTTTGACCTCATGGACAAGCAGCACGGTGGCAGTGGGGACCAGCAGCAGAGGTGTGCACAGCTCAGGAGCTGCTCTGTCCCTCCTCTGAGCTCTGGGACCTTCCCTGCTATTAAAATGCAGCTGAGTGAACTGGGAAGGCTGAGAAGGGAATGGGGACACTATCAATTCCTAACTAAGCCCATTGGTTTGATGGAAACAAAGCGAGAGATTTCTGAAAATCTTTCCACTGGCTGTAGTTCTGAGCTGCTTATCCTGAGCTCTGATAACACGAATGGACAGTTTCTTTCTAAAGCTCCTTAGATCTGGAAAGTGGCTTAGTGCTCACACTCACAGGCAGGAACGCCCAGACGTGCACGGGGCGCCGGCGGGAGATGTACAAGTGTGTTACACTAAATGACAGAAATTCTCTGTATACCTGACCAATCCCTAACTCAAGGGTTTGCAGATTTCCAGCACTTGGCAGGAAAGGCTCTTTAACTAAGCTGACATTAGTCAAGCCAAAGTGATCAAGCCGAGCTGTCCTGTGGGTGGCACTGGGCCTGTCCCACAGGACTGCTGGCACTGGCACAGCACCAACCACGGCCAGCACAGCCCAGCCACGAGGCCCTCCCTGCTGTGCTCTAAGTAAGACTCATGACTGAGGGTGGAGGGCTTGGAGGGCAGGAGGAGGAGGCAGGAAGGCTGAGGGGATGAATGGGCTGGCCCAGCTGCAGGGGTGGCTCTCCAGGGTGACCCCCAGAGTGGTTGTGTCGGTGTTGCTCAAGAGTGCAGGATTCCTGCCCCAGCAGCTGAGGGGCATTGCTGTGACAGCACCTTGATTCCCAGTGACAGGCCCTGTCTCTGGAGGCTGTGCCCTCACACAGCAGTCACAGACACTGTTACCACCAGCTCCTTTGATTCTCCATTTGTTGTGTGGAGATCCCACACTGACGAGGACTTAGCTGGATCAGGCTGGGGTTAATTTTGGGTCCATGATCAGTGAGGTGTGCCAGATGCCTGCTAGCAGCCCAGGGATCAGAAAAGGGTTCAGATGCCAGAGGATGGTTCTTACCTGCCTATATACCTGCCCCTTCTGTGAACTGCAGTTTTTTTACAGGATTTAGCTGAAATCTGTGTTGCTCTCTCAATAGGTTTGGCAGCAAAGAGGAATACATGTCCTTTATGAATCAGTTCCTGGAACATGAATGGACTAACATGCAGAGGTTTCTCCTGGAGATTTCCAATCCTGAAACCATCTCAAACACAGCTGGCTTTGAGGGCTACATTGACCTGGGCCGGGAACTGTCCACGTTGCACTCACTACTCTGGGAAGTCATTTCCCAACTGGAGCAGGTACCTGGGGATGGAAATGATGGGGAAGATATTGTCAATGTGATTCACTGAAGAGGCTGTCTGGCAGCTGGCAAAGCCCATGGTTCTCTAGCACAAGTACAGACAGTAATTGTGCTCTCTTTCCTGCCCAGGGCACTGCCACAAAGCTGGGTCCCCTGCCCCGGATCCTGAGGGACGTCAATGCTGCTCTCAGCAACCCGGCCTGCGTGCAGGTCTCTGTCACCACTGAGCACGCTGTGCCCACACCCAGCTCTGGCAACAGCATCTCTGCAGGGCTCCAGAAAATGGTCATAGAGAATGACTTATCTGGGTAAGAGACCGACCCTGGCCTGGCCACACACCAGGGAAACATGGAGTACTCGTGCAGGGATGGGCAGGACAGGGTGCAGTGTGGAGGTGCCCGACCCACTGACCAGGCTTTCCCATCGCTCAGCTCATCCTGGGTGCAGTTCAGCTCTGACACTGCCAGAGCAGTGTGTGGTAGTGCCAGCCCGTGGCTCCATCCTGAGCCCTTTTTAGAGCCAGACCCTGGGATGTGGTCTGGGAAACCAGGAATCTGGTGGTCCCCTCTCAGCTGTTGAGATATGGCCGCAGAAGCAAAATGTTCATCCTTTGAGGACTTGAGGGTCTGTTTGTGCTGATCTCAAGGTGATGGGTATTGTCACTGAGGAGTATTTGAGGCGTACAGGATTGGCCTTACCCATCTTTGCAAGATGTAGGGTGTGTGCTGAATGCACTGAGATCCAAAACTGATATTTCTGTAACAGTTACCAAGCTGCAGAGGCCTCACAATGAGTTCCAGTCTATTCTGTCCAGTTTTTATAAAACTGGGTGTTTTTAATGATGAGCAGTGATTCACAGACACAGTCACCTACAAAATTTTTGTCCTGATTAAGGAGCTTCATTCACAGGGAAGCTGAGACTGCTGCAGACCTCTGATGTTTCTGTTTGTGGAAAATGAAACGGAGCCCACACAAATGGGAAGACTGTGCTAGTAAAATAGTTTGTGTGGAAACTACATAATATTTAACAGTTTAATTGGGAATGAAAGGCAGCAGTGGCACTGGACTTGCTCTAATCAGAGCTTTCATCTCTAGTGCTTCCCAGCATGAAGTGCAATTATTTAAGTCTAATGCTATGGAGGGTCTCTGACAATAGGCTTCTCCCCAAATACTTGCTTACAATGCACCATCTTTGATCAGCAGAATATTCGCATTAAGCTACTGCAAAGCTCTCTCTTCCTATCCCCAAGAAATCAATATTGCATGAATGTGTGTTGCAGCAGGAATGGGGGGATAACCTTCAGCTGCCAGGCTTCAGCTCTGCGGTGCTTGCTGAGCCCGGTAGGCCCGGTGTGGATCTGGCCCCCACGGTGGTGTGTGCTGTACAAATGCTGGCCAGGGTCCCCACAGGAGTTTGCTGCCCAGGTACAGAGCAGGGGGCACAGGTGTGGCAGGGATGCAGCCCCTGGCAGCAGGAAGGGTGGCACAGGCTGACCCAGAGCAGGGCCAGGCAGGGCAGCAGAGCCCAGGAGTGTGTCCCTGCTGCCTCTGGCCGTGCACACACTGCCCTCCCTGCCCTCTCCTGCCCACCCCCAGGCCAGCCCGGGGCTCACGGCACCCTCCGTCCTCCCCGTCCCTCTCACTCTCCCCCCTGCCAGGGCCGGGTCCTGCCCATGTCCCCAGCCCATCCCCGTCCCCATCCCTGTCCCCATCCCTACCCCACACCGCTGTGCCACCCTGATTTCTGAGTGATTTTGTTTTCCTGCTCTGGTGCAGCATTCACAACTCTTCTTTTTTGTTTTGTTTTCCTCTCCTCTTCCTTACGCACTGACTTCCCCGCAGTCTGATAGATTTCACACGGTTACCATCTCCAACCCCTGAAAACAAGGACTTGTTTTTTGTCACAAGGTCTGCTGGGGCCCAGCCCTCGCCTGCCCGAAGCTCCAGTTACTCAGAGGCCAATGAGCCCGACGTGCAGATGTCTAATGGCAGCAAGAGTTTGTCCATGGTGGACTTGCAGGACAATCGGCTCTTGGACAGTGGGGCCAACGCGCCCGGCACGGCCGACTCGCTCAATGACAGTCAGTCTTCGCTGGGGCAGTTGCAGGGCGTGTGGCCGGCCCGGACTCAGCAGAGCAGCGTGCCGGGCATGGCCAGCGTGCCGGGCATGGCCACGGTGCGCCGGGCGGGCCAGACACCCACCACGCCGAGCGGCGACAGCGCTCCAGGCCGGCCGCAGCTGCTGGCCCCGCTGTCCTTCCAGAACCCCGTGTACCAGATGGCTGCGGGGCTGCCGCTGTCCCCCCGCGGCCTGGGCGACTCGGGCTCCGAGTGCCACAGCTCGCTGAGCTCGCACAGCAACAGCGAGGAGCTGACAGCCACCAAGCTCGGCTTCGCCGGCCCCGGCGCCGAGGACTTCTCGCGGCGGCCGGGCGAGCTGTCGCGGCGGCAGCTGTCGCTGACCGAGAAGGGCGGCCAGCCCACCATGCCACGGCAGAACAGCGCGGGGCCGCAGCGCCGCATCGACCAGCCGCCCCCACCACCACCGCCCGCCGCCCGCGGCCGCACCCCGCCCGCCCTGCTGGGCACCGTGCAGTACCCACGGCCCTCGAGTGGCAGCATCATGTCCTCCTCGCCAGACTGGCCCGGCAGCGGCGCCCGCCTGCGCCAGCAGTCCTCCTCCTCCAAGGGAGACAGCCCCGAGATGAAGCAGCGCACGATGCACAAGCAGGTGAGTTCGGGCTGTCCAGGTGGGCTCAGCCGGCGGGGGTCGGTGCCACGGGAGGGGATGCGGTGCTGGGCGCTGAGTGCTGACCCCACGGTGGCATCACACGGGGTTGTACCTCGAGTCTGGCACGAGCCAGTGTCTGTTCCCCGTGTCCCTCTGTCACGGGGCACGCTGGCGGGTGACAGCGGTAGGTGGCAGAGGCACGAGGGCCGTGGCAGCTGTGCCACTGTCCTGCGCTACCATCTCGTCACTGCTTTGCCTCTCCATGCCCAGGCTCTCATCCCATGCCATAGTCAACCCCGCGCCATCTCCCAGCCTTGGGACAGGCCCCGATGTCCTCTGAGCCTCCCTGTTGGTGCTGCCGCCCCGGCGGGGCCGTGGCACTGCTGGACACTCTGTGAGCCCCTCCCGTGAGAGTGGTGGGGAAGGAGCAGGTGCTCCCTGCCGAGAGCGACGTTCCCGCTGAGCTCTGCACTGATGCCACACCACAGAAGTCCAGCCCACTGTTCGTGGGGCTAAGATGGAAGGCAGTAGGTCACAGGCCCTCTGCTTGTCCTGGTGTGGAAAAATTGTTCTTCTAGCGCTCACTTATTCACCCTGCATTTCAGAACTAGCCTGTAGAACATTAACACAGTAGGGCCTTTCCATGCCTAAAGGAGGAGCTGTAAAAGTGACACAAACACAGAGAACGTGGACAACTGGCAGGAGCTGCTGTATCTCGGCCCAGACCCGGAGTCCAGGCCCCTCTTCAGCAGCACAGTGTGGGTGTGACCTCCCCTCGTGCACGAGGCAGCCGTGGATCCTGGGTCGGTGCTGCCCACGCAGGGCTGTTCCGTGTGGGTGCTATCGATCCGTAGGCTGGCACTGCCTCTGTGTAACACGGCTCAGTGCTCATTAGGGACAGAGGGCACAGAGCTCTGCAGCCTCACACGCCTCTTTGTAGGGGAGTTTCTTCCAGAAAGACAAGCGGTGACTTCCACGTGGCCTTCAGAAAGCTCTGGCCAGGTTCTCTTTGCAGACCATTCCTCCACCCACCCCGTGATCCTCCCAAAGCTTCTCTCCAGACCTGAAGTCCTCAGAATGCCTCTCCCACCCTCACTCTGTGCATTTTATTGCATATTGGCAGCATCTCTAAACCATACAGAAACTGCTCCTTGTTGGTCATATTTAATGCTGTTTGAGACCAAAGGAATCCCATGTCGTGGCTCTTTGAGTCAAAGTCCATGGACCTCCTTGCTGCCAGCCAGAAGTGCTTCTCTACATCTGCAAGTTCATCTACTGAACTGACTTCCACACTCTCCCAGGCCACAGGAGACATCCTTCTGTGCTTTTTCAGAGAAGGAGGGAAGAGGCAGAAGGATTTGTGCACAATGGACTGAGCTTGGTTCACTGACATCCTTTACCAGCAGCCTTTGAGCTGCTGAAACAACCCTGGGTAGCCACAGCTTCATGGCTCAGACACTGGGCAGCCACCCAGGTACAGTGCCCAAGCTGGAGTGTAAGGAAAAGCAGAAAGCCACGAGCTGGATGAGGATTTGTAGCAAGTGGTGTTCCTGAGTGTTCCTGAGCCGTCTGGCACTTTGGATTTGTAATTCTGGAGGCAGAAGACCAGACTGGAAGATGGCACAGGAAAGCCCCTGACCCCAGTGAGGGGATTAAACCAGTCCCTGCTCCTTCTGATACAGAAGCTTGTGCTCTGCTGCCTGACAGTGTCTGAGATTCTCCACTGCCCAGAGGCTGGAATGAAGGAGAAAATGCCCAGCATTTCTGACTTGTGAACTTGAATTCCCTTGACCAAGTCATCCTGGTCCTATGTGTTCATCCAGCTGTTTACTGCAGTTTATAATGAGGCAGGATGGAGGGGGAAAGAGATGGAGAGTGACTTCCTCAACTGTGTAATGTGGTTGGAAACTATTTAGGCAATGCCACTGGCAGTCCCAGCCCTGGCTGTGGAACAGCACTGCCCCTTCAGCTCCCCTGGCTGCAGGAACAAACCTAGAGCTGAACTACTAACATGCTGAGCATTTAGATCTCTCCAGCATCCAAAGTGTAGCCTCAGCCAGAAGGAAACCTTTCTTCTCCAAGAAGAGATCATAAGGAGTGTTTCAGTTTTCAGATCTTGTTTTACCTGTGTGAAATCTCCACTGCAAGCAAAGACAGCTCAGTAAAAGGCTGAAGAGTGAGGAATTTCTGTGCTCATGGAGTGAACACACCACGTCCAGCCACTCCGTTCACCTGCAGCTCAGTGTCCTTCTGTGGTGACAGGACCTGCTCAGACACTGGGACTGTGACTTGGAGCAGGACCCTGGTGCTGTGCTCCGCTGTCCCTGTGCTGGCAGGATGGCACAGGGAAGGATTTGGCCTGTCAGAGGCTGTTTGCCCCAAGCCACCGTTCAGCTGCAGAGCAGTTGCTGTTCCTGCCCCCAGCTCTGGTAGCTCAGCCTGGTTTGCTGCTCTTGGAGCAGCGTGGAGAGGGTCTGCTTGGAAGGAAACTCTCCCTCACTCTCTCCAGCTTCATGACCATTTCTGTTCCAGGTTTTTCTTTTGTCATGGTTGTGTGTTTCATTGTAGGCCCCTTCTCCTGTGAACCCCAATGCCCTGGACCGCACTGCTGCTTGGCTTTTGAATATGAACATGCAGTTTTTAGAAGATGAAAGCATTGACCCAGATTCCAAGCACAGGGATAAGCTCAGGAATAAGGACGAGCTCAGCCAAGCAGAAAAGGTAAAACCTGATTGGATTGAAACAAGTTTCTGAATAGAGAGAGGATTTCCTTGAATGTTGTTCCCTGAGCACCCTGGGGAGAAGGTGGGCTGTGTGCAGGTCCCTGCCCAGGAGAGAGGGTGCTGCCCTGCTCAGCCTCACAGGGAACTCCTGGAGAAGGTTTGGGAGCTCTTCACACTCTCAGTGACTGCAATCACCTTCTGATGAAAGCAAGTAAGAAAAACAGGAGCCAGCCATCAAGTGCTGATGCTGCCCTGCAACAAAGTTTGCAGCCAGCCAGTACCTCTTACTCCCATCCCCACTCCCCCCCAGCTGCAGGGAAGAAAGCTTAAAAAGTGGATTCAGCACACCTCTATCAGAGGTGGGAGTGAGGTACCCACAGCCTCTTGCCTTACAATAGGGTCTAGTAGCAGGAAGCAGCTTCAAAAAGCTGTTCAGAGGCCTAAAAATTAAGTCCAGATTTCAGTTTCCGAGACAGCACTGGGGCCAGAGGCAACTTCAGCAGTGCAGTGACACTGCCACAAGCTCATGGCTGTGTCACACAGATCAGGGCCAGGCCAGTGGGGTCTGCCAGGAAGCAGTTCCAGAGTATTCAGTCCGAGCCCCTGGTCCCACAGAAGCCCCTGTGCCCCTGAAGCAGAGGGGTGCTGCTCCCCTCCCCTCCTTCCACGGCGAGCCTGGGGTGGGAGAAACTGGGAAGAGACAGAGTAGGCCAGGCCAGGGGAAAAAAGAAGGGTTAGAACTGAGGATCCAGCCGTCAGGAGCTGGGAAACTCCCATCTCTGCTGACTGCTGCTTCTGCAAGGTGCTTCCCCACAGCCTGGCCCTGCTGGGACTGGGCACTGTCAGCACTTGGGATGTTTCCTCACTGCTTCTCCTCTCACACCAGCCATGCCTCACCTCCCTGTCCCACAGCACTGCAGACATCACCCTCCCAAATCCCCATCCTGCTTTCCCAGCACAGACATGTTTCTAGTTTTGTTTCAAAGCCTTCCTGTGCTCGTTCTGCTGTGCTGTGTCATTTGGGGACTGTCACCTCTTAAACCCAAGTGAGATGCCAAAGGCAGGGGCCGTAGGGCCTGGGAGGTACAAGGCAGCAGCTCCCAGCTGCCCCAGGAGGAGCAGGGCAGAGGTTTGTGGGTTCAGCCCCTTTCTTACTCCGAGCAGGGCAGACCCTTGGAGCAGGATCCCAGGAGTTCCACACACTCCTGTGGCACTGCAGCATCCCAGCCCTGTCCCAAGTGCAGCGGGAGCCCTGCCCCAGGCACCCGCTGTCTCATTGCCATGCAGCATCTCTCCTTCCTTTGCTGTGCCATCAGTCACTGACATTCAGATCACCATTAGCATAACCTCTCTCCCCATGACGTGAATGGTAACCAAGAATGAGACAAGTGTTCTAGAGACAGGAGCGACTCCTTCGGGCTCTGAGGCCTCTGCTGCTCTCCTCTGAGCTCGCTTACGCTGCTCCTATTTTAAGGCTAGGGTAGGTATTTAATCTTTCCTCTTCAAGCACTCCCTGCTCTCTGACTTTAGTGCTTCTGTGCAGCTGCACGGGCATTTGTGTCCCCTCATCCCTCCAGGTTCCATGTCCCAGCCGTGCTGTTCCCGTGCTGCAGTGAGAGCTTTGCTAAAGGAAAACTGCAGTGCTCTGTCCCGGGCAGTGGGAGCTCCAGGTCCTGCCCTCTGCCAGCCTGGTCGTTCAGGAAGACCATCAGCTTCCCAAGCTCTCAGTCCGTGGGAGGTGCAGTTGTTTCTGCTGCGGGTCGGGTGCTGCCTCCCCTCTGCTGGGGCTGGTCACACCCCCGGGAGGGTCAGACCTGGGACAGGGCCCAGTGTGTTCTGCACTGCTTCCCCAGGTGCAGTGGCCAGAGGGGAAGGGCCAAGTCAGGACACAATGGAGTGCATTTCTGAAAGTTCCTGAGTAACGCTGGTGGCTTTAACAGCTTTCGTGACTCAGATGAGAGGCTTTTTTAAAAGCAGCCTGTTACATTATCAGCTGCGTGTTAATTATTCTAAGGTTATTCCAGTTGAGATTCTTTTTTAAAGACTATTTCCAAGGATACTTTTTTGAAATTAAAGCAGGTTTTTTTGGGCACACGCTCACTGGATTTTCCTTTAGCAAAGCAGGCTGTACTGAATGCTGTGCTGCCGCAGGAGCTGAACCCACTTTTACCGGGTTCAAAAGCTCGTAATTTTTTTAATTGCTTTATGTGATTCTGCTGCTGATTTATTGCTTCACCCGAATGAACAGTACAACTGTGGGGTCTTGGCTTCATGCAGTGGCTCTTCTTGGGTTGAACCTTGCTTTGAGATGTGGTTGTGGAAAGCCTGGGCCCCCAAAAGGCAGGAGTGCTCCATGCCCTGCCCGTGCCCAGCGTGGTGCCCTGGCCCCGATGGCATAACCTGGTGACAGCAGTGTCCTCCGTGTGTCACCGCGGCTCATGCCGGGCTCCCAGCCTGCCCAAAGCCCCTGGCTGATTGCTGCACATGGAGGGAGAGCTCCTGCGTGAACCCCAGAGCTGCAGCTCCTCCTGCCTGCGCCGGCCCCGCTGCCGGGGTGGGGGAGCTGCCGGCTGCCTTTGCCTTTCGCTCGCTCTAACCTGCATTTCCCCTGTGAAATGCCAGACTCTGCTAACAGCCCACTCTCTGCACTGCCAGTGACCTGCCCCCGGAGCCGGGACCCCTCCTAGCGCAGCGGAGAAGACCTTGGAAGAGAAGGTGTCGGCGAGCGGGGTTGTCTGACACGGGTTTGCAGCTAGTCTGATCCGAGAGAGGGGCGTGAGCGGGTTTGGGGGAACCCCTGGCCAGGGCAGAGCCCTACGAGGTAACGTGCCACTTGTGTTTTCTCCTCCTGTATGTGCCCCTGGGCGCTCAGTACCAGCAGGACCTGGTGGTGCTGCAGGACAAGCTCCGCATCTCCAACAAGAAGCTGGAGGAATACGAGACTCGCTTCAAGTGCCAGGAGGAGACCACGCAGAAGCTGGTGCTGGAGTACCAGGCCAGGCTGGAGGAGAGCGAGGAGCGGCTCCGGAGGCAGCAGGAGGATAAGGAGATCCAGATGAAGGGCATCATCAGCAGGTACAGGGAGATGGGAGTGCTGGGGATGGCAGTAAGGCAGCGCAGCCTGGCTGGACTTAGAGCTGATCCCTGCTCAGACAATCAGGTTTCCCATGTGGGTTTTCCTCTCACTGTTTCCTGGATCAAGGAAAACCCCAACATTTGCCTGATTCCCCTTCAGGAGGGGAGAGCTGGCAGCCCACCCCAGCTCTCAGAGGCTCTGGCAGGCTTGTTCTGTTCATGTAGCTAAGGACATCATCACCATCCCTTACTCCTAGCTCTAAATCCCTTTCTCCCACCCAGTGGGGTGTGGTGTTTATAATTGTCTGTGACACCTTTACCTGAGCCAGGCCTCTTAAATGGTTCAGCCTTCACTGTTTGTCACTTCAGCTTTGGGCAGTCTCCTGGGGAGAACTCCAGGGAAGAGTAAGAGCCAGGAAAAAGCTTGGTTTGTGTGTAAGAGGAAGCAGAGTGTAAGACTCATACCTGGGCTTAGCAGAGCCCAGCCAATGTAATTTTTTCCTGCCTGTTCCCAGACTGATGTCAGTGGAGGAGGAGTTAAAGAAGGACCACGCTGAAATGCAGGCTGCCGTGGATTCCAAGCAGAAGATCATTGATGCACAGGTGAGTCCCCCATGCCAAGGCTGCAGCAGAGGTCAGGGTGGCTCTGCCAGCACAGCCTCCTCCCTGCAGCAGTGCCAGCCCTGCTGGTGAGAGCACGGGGTGAGTCAGCCCGAACTGCAGGTGGGGACAGGGCAGTCACGAGGCCCTGACACAGCACCCTCCTTTGTGCAGCTCTTGGCAGCCCTGGAGCGAGGCAGGAGACACTCAGGGTGTGGGGTGGCAGTCTGGGCAAGGATGGTGCCCACAGTTCAGGCACTGAGTGGAAGGATCATATCTCCCTGGAGCACTGCTTGGTGCCTCGTGTCCTAGTAATGCTCCCAGGACCTGGACACGAGGAACACTCAGGCTGGCCAGAGCCAAGCCAGCTTCTGTCAGCCTCTGGGTTGTGGCTTGTAGGATTGAGAGTCTCAGTTACTGCTGTCAGTTACAGTGGAAGGGAACACTGTGCTTGGAAAAGAGAATCTGAAAATACAGTCCATAGTCTTTTAGTTTGTCTGTAACAGAAACCAGCATGAGTGTCGCAAAGAACAGGAGTGGCACAATCAGGCTGCAACATGAAGCTCTTGCTCCCATACTAACGATACTGTAATTGGTGAGAGTTGCCATCAAAGACATCCTGGGAGGCTACAAGTCATTTAAACTATTAATTTACACTAACAAAATCAATTAAACACTGACAGGAAGAACTGTCTTGGGAGAGCTTGGGTTTAGAAAAGGAATCCTACCATCTTTGTAACAGCTGAGTTTGAGCAAACAGCACAATGAATTTCTGTATAAGGGAATACTTAGAGAAGCTTTGTTACCTCCATTTTCCTCAGGACCCCAAATGAAAGCAGCCCACACCTCACAGGCACAGGGCACTCGTGGCCCTGCCAAGGGCAGCAGATGGCCAACAATGCTGTGTAGCACTGAACACCCCCACACCTCTGAGTGCCAGAGAGGAGGGGCCTGGTCTGAGGGGCCTCTGGGTCCCTGTCTGGGGACAAAGCCTGCCACCCCAGCGGGACAGGGCTCGTGCCTGTGCCCTGACCGTGCCTGTGCCCGTTTGCTTGCAGGAGAAACGCATTGCCTCCCTGGACGCTGCCAACGCACGGCTAATGAGTGCCCTTACTCAGCTGAAAGAGAGGTACAGCATGCAGACACGTAATGGGATCTCCCCCACAAACCCAACTAAATTGCAGATTACAGAGAATGGAGAATTCAGAAACAGCAGTAATTGCTGACGCGCGGCGGGCGCTGCCGCGGGAGGAGGCCTGGCCGGAGGGACCGTGAGCCGCGGCGCCGAGAACGGCTGTGCCCGAGCACCAGCTCCTGACTGCGGACCACACCGACCAGCCTGGGCGAGATGCCAATGCCAGCACTTTGAGGGACGGGAATTCGAGTGTGAGATGAGTGGCATAAGGAAATAACATATATCCGAGAATCGCTGTCACTGTTGGATTTGAATCAGTGTTTCATGTTCAGACAAAAGTAACCTTTTCCTTCCAAACTGCCCAAAGGATACACCTCACCCCTCCCAGCAAGGAGTAATGTCCTTGTCGTGTCAGTGAGCGGAGTGAAGGGAGCTGGGCCGAGCCTGCAGCAGGCAGGGGCCCAGTGAGCCCAGCTCAAGTGTGCTGCTGGATGTGGCGTCCCAGGGACGCAGCAAAGCCTGGCCCGCTCCTCTTGTGCCTCCCCCCGGAGCACAAACCCTCCCAGAGTGAGCCCCAGCTGAGCCCAGCGTCCTTCCTGAGGTGGCTCTTGTGAGGCCACTGACTTCTACAGCATCCACAGGGCATTTGCACAGCTAATTAGTGTTTAATTAACTCCGCCCATCCAGGGAGCACAGTGCAGCTGCAAGGTCAGGGCGCGTGGTGGCCCAAGGGGTGCTGTGTGGGGGACCCCGGTGGCAGGGCAGTGGAGATGGGCAGGACTGGTGCTGCTGGGGCTGTCCCTGGGCAGCCCAGGGGCACGGAGCAAGGCCAAGGCTCGGGCACACGAGTGGAGGGAGGAGCTGGCACCTGCTGAATGGCGACCCGATTCCTGTCAACTGCTTCTGCTCTCTCTCAAATAAAGGGGAAGAGTGTTGTAAGCAATAGCCCCAGGCACTGTCCCACATGCACTTCCAGCCACAGAATAAAGTGAATGTTGCCTGAGCTTGGTCCCTGAGCTGTGATTGAGGGACGGGCTGGATGTGCTGGTGCCCGTTGTGGTAGAGGGGGAGCGAGGGGCTACGTGGAATGGCAGCTGCCTGCTTGACCAAGGGGTCCTTGTGGGGATGGAATGCTCTGTGTGGAGAGTTGTACTATTTTCTGGGGAGAAAAACAGACAAAGAAACAAGAGAAAGCCCTGAAGAACCATGAAGATCGGTAATTGTATTTCTTTTCTTTCACAGTATGCATTAGAAAAAAAAAGAGCCCATTTTCTGGAATACTGTCCTCTTTAAATTGGGAATGAGCACTGCATGGAAATTAACCGGCTTGAAGAATGTAAAACATGGTCATAAGGGAGTAACCAGCAAGAACAGCAGCCACCACCGAGAGCCCCCTTGTCAGGAGCACTGTGCAGGCCTAAGCCAGGATTAGACTTTGCCAGCGCAGACCCGGCACAGCCACGTTGTGCTCAGCAGAGGGGTCGCCCCTTCCCGGGGGTCGTGCCGCTGCCCGGCCGCCACGGTGTCCTTGTTGGTTTGTGGTTCTTGCAGTTAGTCCTTCACGGGGGCCACTCTCAGAGCAGGGCCCTCGGACCGAGAGCCAGGGGCTTCTCCGAGATGTGGATGAGAGTGTGCAGTGCCCAGGACATCTGCCTGTGCTCCCACTCCAGGGTCACACACTGCTCAACGCCCGGCCTAGCTCCTCCTGCCATGTGTAAAGGTACAGAGGACTAGGATGTGCCCTGAGCTCTGCTTAGGTACCGTCTCCAGCCTCACACTACCCGGGCTGCCTGGGCAGGACACTTTGCCAGTAAGCTCTGCATTGCCGTGCTGCCCCACAGCCATAAGGCTCCTTAACAGCATTCTTCCACATGCAATTGTTTGCAAAATTAAAGATGCTATTTTTTTCCTACACGTTTTTCTGGTGCCTGGAAGCCCTGGGCCGAGCCCAGGAGGAGCAGAAGTGTTGCACTGAGGTCTCCACATCCCGCCAGCTCATGCCGAGGGGTGCAGCACACAGCAGACCCCACACGGAGCTCCTCAGAGCAATGTCCTAACTCAGATCTTATGGCAAGTACAGTCACCTTTGAATTTTGGAGAATAGCACAGATGGCTTTGAAGAACCTCACAAAACTGACAAGGTTACAACTGGAGAAAGACCCAGACAGGTTAGGAATATACAGGGTACTGTGAACCGTTGGGTACGTGCACTCACATCTGCCACTGTCTCAGAGTCAAATACCTGATAAGAACCCTGCAAAAAGACTTATTTTAAATGCTGTTGCCCTGAGATGTGTGTTTAGAGCTGATTGTTTTTGAATTCTAAATGTTTGTGTTGCGAGAGACGGGAGTTTTTCAAGACAGAAGTACCATAGAGGAATGGAAACGCTCCCAGGGCACGGGGCAGGCGCCCACCAGCGACGTTTCCATTCATACATGGAAGTAATTTTGGGATGCAGTCAGTGCTCTCCGTAAGAGCTGGAAAAAGAAATGCCCACAAACCAATTGTTTAGTGCTGAAGCTGAGCACAGTCCATCTTAATCTTCTCCCCAGCCAAGGCACTGCTCCCCCCTGCCCCGATCTGTCACAAACTCCTGGTTAACCTCAAACTTGCAAATTACTGAACACATTGTTCTGCTGAAATAGCAGGAACCCTTAAATCCTTCCACAGCCAGTTATTAAAATCTTAAAAGTTCCAGTGCCAACACCTTCTGGAGTTGTTTAGTTTCCCGAGCCAGTATGAAAAGCAATTCAAATCAGGACAAAGTCTCATTGCAGTAGAGATTCCCCCCACCCCCTTTTGCCCTGTCTCCTTCCCCTGCAATTGTCAACAGCTGGACCCAGCGGTGAGCCTGCCCTGAAGAGGTTTGGGGCAGGTGTTCAGGTCCAGGCTCCGTTCAGTTCTGTTCCCTCCGTTTGTGTTTCTGTTATTTATGAGCTGTACACTGGTGTGTGTGGGGTGTGTGGGTGTGTGTGAGGGTCCTGCCGTGGCCCCGGAGCTGGTCCCTGGCGTAGCAATACCAGAGATGGTCCCCAGAGGTGCTGCAGCACCAGAGCCCCCCACTGTCCCCAGGGTTGTGATCGGCTCCAGTTCCTTCCCACTTCTTGCGCTTTCTACAGTGAGAGGCTGTTCTAGTGCAAACTCGTCAAAGTGTAAACAAAGCAAAAACACTCCAGTTTTTATCTTAATACAAGTCTTAATATTTTTTTGTAAATGTTTTCAGTGTTTACTGTACCGTATCTATCTCACTAACAGTTGTATATAGTAATTTAACTTCTGGTGCTGCTTATTCGGTCGGGATTTGGCTGTATCTCACTGCTGTGTTGGAAAGGTGGGCTCGGGCTGGCAAATCTGGATCCAGCCCTCTCCCTTGGGATCTGAGGGAAGGGGAAGGGACAGAAGGCAGGGATCCAGATTTGCGGTGGGCCCACCTCAAGGATTCTGTTTTAAGAGTTTTGATTTGGGGTTTTGTTAAACTGTAGTGAAGGCTCCTGAAAACCGAGCAGGTTTGTGTAAAGGGGATGGAATGGACTGACCAGAATCCCAAGGTCTCTGCAGACTGTAAGTATTATTTTGGACAGGGATTATGGCTTCAGTGCCAAAAGAGGGAGGGACCCAAGTCCTTCCCAGTGCCAACTAATACTACAGTGTAGTCACCAGCCCCTTTTGCACCAGTTTAAGCAAATCCTGCCACCATCCAAAGAGTCCAGTGTCACTCCACATTGTCATTTGAGTCTGGTTGGTTTTGTTTTCTGCTGTTGCAGCTGTAAAGCACTGATTGCACTGTGAGAACACACGGAACCCTCTGGCCTGGGAGCCCCATAGGCTGCTGCAGGGTGCAGGGCACAGGTTCTGCAACTATGAATATACCTAAAGAGCAAAGGGACTTGCTGGACCTAAGGGAGTTGTCACAGGCTCTCCTAGGAAAGCAATCGGCATGGAATCAATCATTTCCAAAGTTTAGACAGCTCACTGGATTTCCCCTGTCCCCAGTGCCCATGCCCAGATGCAACAGAAAACACACCAAGGTCTGTTCTATGATGGACAAGGAGAGGATTTCGTCCCAGGAGATGGCAGATGCACTAATGTGTTCAGCCAGGGCAGGGGGAGCAGCCCTGGGATGACACCTTTGTGAGAGCAGCCTGTGGAGCAGCAGCTCCCCCAGGTCCTGCCCTGCCCTTCACACACACACAGGGCACAGCTGTGACACTGTCCCTGGGCAGTCACTCTGTCCTTCCCCGCAGTGACTGCGGGGGTCACTCCTCCCACAGGTTTGCATTCCAAGCAATCCAGGTCTCCAGCCTGGCCAGGACTGGGGCCTGCGTGGCTCAGAGCCACGGCCTCCTGGCCACCAGGAGCCCCTTCAGTGGCCGCAGGAAGGGACACTGCCCATCTCCGTGCAGGTCTCTGACACCTCAGGGCAGTTTCAGAGGACACTGCTCGGCCCGAGGCTCAGCCCCCCCTGCCTTTCCCTGTTCCCGTGGGCAAACTCCCCCGTGGGGGAGCAGGAGGATGGCAGCAGCTCGAGAACACGCAGCTCACAGGCTTCACAGACCAGATCCAATCCTGAGGGCGCTGCAAACATCCAGCCACGCTCGGGGAAAGGGTGTCATGTTCCAGCCTTGAGCTTTACAGATCACCTGGGCTGTGACATTGCTGTAAATGCCATGTGGCTCCGCATCAGCTACCAGTACCCCAGAGTGCAGCCTCCATGTTCACATATTCCTTTATCATACATCACTGTGTCTTAAGATATACCTCTCTCTGTATATCTGCTTAGGCTGATACTTGTTCCTGATAAGCAGTCGCTGTTTTATATCCTCTTATAAAGAAAAATCATTTTTTGTAAGTATGTTTAAAAAACAAAAAAGCAAAGTGGAAGTGTTTGCTGAATCTCCTTCAGCTCCTTTTAAACTATGTAATAATGTACAGAGAAAGTTGTTGGTGTTCAAAGAAATGATGTGGCTGTGCAATTTATGTACATTTGCAATTAGAAATATTAAAGATTTATTTAGATATTTTACATAAGTGCTCCAGCACCTCTACTCAGTCATTTCCAGCTTTTAGGGCATCCTGGCACATGCCACGTGTACACATAAATATGTCTTATGTGTCTCTCCAAAGAGATCATTGGAATCTGCTCCCAGGAGCATTTCAGCCCTGACCTGGCTCCACCACCTTCCCTTCCAGCACCCATCACACGCCTGGGGGGCTCTGAGAGCCCGTCCTGCTGCTGCCCCCACCACTGCCCCTTGCTCCTTCCCTTCTGCCTCTCCAGTTAAAGCAGCAAACTTGGAGGAGAGTCATTAAAACCCTGGGCAGCATCAGCATCTCTGCCTCATTAACATCACTGTAATTAGCTCCTCGGGGAGAGAGGGAAGACAAGCTGGCTGCCTGGAAATGAGCCGGGGTGGGGAGGGCACCTGTGGCTGCTCCTGAGCTGGACCTGTCCTGGGCACTGGGATCTTGAGCCAGACAGGAGAACCTTCCTGTGCTGCTCCTGCCAGGAACAGGCACCCACCCAAGAAGGCAAAACCCACCCCAGCCAAAATCCTCGCTTGGGGCACTGCCATCCCTGCCATCCCCACCGACCTTGTTGATTCTGAAGGTTGGCAGAAAGGAAAAAAAAATCCCTGGAAACAGAACATCCCAGAAAATGCTGCAAGGAGGGATTAGTCAAAACCACCTTGACTCAGTTAAACCTCCTTAGAGGCTGTTCAGCAGAAAGCAGCAGAGCCTGGGCCCAGGCCAGGCTGAGGTGGTACAGTCCTATCCTACTCCCTGACCCCAGCAAAGCTGAGTCCCACAGCAGCAACTGGCAGCTCAGAGATGTCAGAACTGGGCACCTTGGAAAGGGGAAATGTGAGGGTCCTGCCCACCACACCACTGAGGACAAAACAACAGCCAGAACTGTGGCCACTGACAACCAAGGAAGTGACAGCATTGAGTCAGTATTTGCCAAGCTTGAGGGCACAGAAGAGCCGTTCTCTTGCAGTGGGAGGAAGGCAGGGAGGTGCAGAGATGAGGCTCATACCTAGGGAGGGCCTGGACACTGTTACTGCTCCTCCAATACTAAATAATCTCTAATCTTGGCTCCTGACAATCATTTTCCCTCACAGCTTCCCAAGCCCTCCACAATCAGCTCCCACTGCACTGCAGCAGGTGAACATCAGCATCCTTATTTTCTCAACAGGGACATGCAGCAAGAGCACAACTTTCCCCAGGCCCCCAGAAAGCCACAAACCCCAACGAGCTGATTTTCCTCCCCTCCCTCCGTGCCCAGCCGTCCCAGGCCCGGCAGCCCAAGCTGCTGAGCAAACACCCTCCAGAGAAGGAGGAATTCAAAGGCAGGCAGTAAACAAACCTCCACAGCCTCGGCCCCAGAGACGGGAGCGCAGCCACTCCTGCCAGGGAAGTCAATAATGACAGGCAAGCAGAAAGGAAGGAGCTGGAACAAGAGTCATTAGTGGAAACTTGTTGTTTGTGCTAATTAGATCATTATCTGGAAACTGTTATTGATGTTGCTATTTCAGCTCCTGCTGCTGTTCACAACTTTATTTTACCTGTGTCTGTTGACTGCCCACACTCTTCCATGTCCTGCAGGAAGGGCTGGTGATGCAAGGTGAGAGGAAGAGAGAGAACTTGGAGACCTGTAGGATTTCTGCTGCTTCCCACCCGACAGCCAGCACAGTTCCTCATCACATGGATAATATTGATGCAGGCCCTCTGCATGATCAGATTTCCCCACTGGTAGTATGAGCCATAATTGAATAACTTCAAACATTGGATTTTTCTGCCACATCTTTGGGGAATGAAGCCTGAATAACAGAGCTCCCAAGCTGACTGACTTTGATTTATGACAGTCACTGCTATTCCTCCTGGAAGCCACAGTCCTCCCTTGCCCCTGAGCGAGGTGTGCTGGGGGATCTGGGCTGATGAGAGGACAAACAAGAGGCTCAAGACTCCAAGCCACAAATCAAAGTGCTGGGTTTGCATCCGTAACTCACATTCCCACTTTTTCCTGCTTGTTCACCAGTGTACCTGACCCTGACCTGCAGAAGGGCTTTTGTACTTCCACTGATGATGAACACAAAGAGGGAAAATTGCACTACATCACCATAAAATGCTTTTGATTTTACCACAATTTCATACCGTCTCTACACTACACCTGCAGTAAATTATAAAATCAGAGCACTAGGCCCTCCTGCATCCCTCCCTGTGTGCAGCCAGGAGCCACTCCCAGTCCCTCCCACTTGCTTTCTCTGGGGCAGTGGGGAGGAATGGGAATACTGGGAAACCTCGGCAAGTGTGAAGCCACCCTGCCTTCAGCCTCCCCAGCTGCCCCGCCCTGAGCTCTGCTTAACTCACCAACACGCCCCTGTGCGGCACCACGGAATGGCAACGTGCTCCAATAAATCACCTCCGAGTTAAAAGCAGCCATTAGCCATTAGCAAACACCACAGGCCCACGGGCCAGGGTAATTCAATGTGATATGCTTGGGCATGCAGGGTAATAGGTTCCAGCTGAATACCATGTGATACAATCTCTTCAATGGGAGGTTAAATGAGGCTGAGACAGAGACCAGATGGATTTATCTGGGTAGTGCTGCTGATTTTTTGTGTGTGTGCTTAAGGTGAAGTGAAGGTAAGTAAGGCAGAAATAATCTGAGAGAAAAGCAGGAGCTGGGCTGCTGGGGCCTCATCCTGCTGGAACAAACCCAGTGAGCAGGAGGATGCTCTCGAGGCACTACAGATGGAACAGCCAGAGAAAAATAAATACTTTATCAATCTCCCCTTACAGAGGAACAACCAGAGGGCAAAGCGAGGGAAGTCGAGCATAGCTGGGCAGATGTAGACAACTCAGTGATGAGATTCCAGCAGGATTCAGGAGCCCAAACACCACCTCTCATCCACCCAGGAGCTCTGCAGCAAGCCAAGGGACCAAACTGGTCCTGTGCCCAGGCACAGCAATGCCCTCCCTCCCTGTAACCCTCACCAAGGCAGGGATGTCAGCACAGCTGGTACCTAAGAAAAATACATTCAGGATATACACAGGCCTGCAGGGAAGGGGGGTTGAAATTCTGAACTCACTTGCCTCAAATCTTTGTTAGGTGTTGTTTTATTCTGATTTCTGTGCAGATTGGAATTCCAGGCCCAGCGTTCTGATACTGAGGAAGATTTCAGTGGTACACAATATCCATATCATGTATGTCATAAATGGCAGAATGTGTGCTGTGATACTCTCTGAAAAGAATATATAGAAAAGTACTATTAAAACCCCAATGCCTGCTACCTTTCATGGATTGTGTCTTTAGTTAGAGAGGAACCTCAGGATTAACAGATTATCAGTGCATTAGCATTCATGTTCTGGATAAAGTGTTTCTGGTCATTTACATGGGCACACAGTGGCAACTCAAAGGCTCTATGAAATTGGATGCTAAATAATATGTAGAGGAAATTGAATTAGACAGGAGGGAAGAGAAATGTGACCGCCATTAAGTGTCTAAAGTAAATTCCTGGTTTATCCCCTCCCCCCTCTCCGAGAATAATATGGCATTCGATTTTCCAATTACATAAATACATGAACACTGGATTACCAGAGGCAGGTAATTGAATATTTTGACTATTCTTCAAGGGACCCTTCAGAGCTGAAGTGGGAGATGAATAGGGTGTGCTGCACCAGCCTGTGGATGCACGGGCTATGAAAACCTCTGCTCCATCCAGAGTATAAAGATCTCCAGCACAGAGAGATCTTATCAGTGTTCCGTATACAATAGTTAATTTATTCCACTGATATCAAGGTAGCTTATACAATAGCAAAACTTGGATATTTTAGGCCACAGATTGAACTATTTGAAAGGTGCAAGGAAAGGCATTCGCCGTCGTAGCATTTGCAATCCCACTCCTCTGTAACTCCCTTTCCAGGACATCAATCACGAGATGAGAGGAACTGTGAGCTATTTTCCAGTAACACACTGCCAATCGCAAGACAAATGTCAGATGTCACAAAAGGAGAAGTAACCATTTTTCAACTTGTGAATGTCTTCAAATATCTTACAATGAAAGTGTGGAAAAAAATGACCCTTTCAGCTTCATTTGTTCTGACAGATGCCAGACCTTGGAGTTTGGCATTTTATCTTCATACTGCAATAATCTTTATGAAACTCAAACAAGGCTGAGGGCAGTGGCATTAGTCTACAATTGCCTCTTATGTACAATACAGAACATTTCAAACAGTCTGGCTGTTGAACTAAAAAATCATCTAATACTATTTTATTGGTGTTACAGAAAAAGATAAGGAGAAGGGATGCCCACACCTGAGATTAACACATGCTGGGGATTAGTTATGTGTGGGCTCAGCCTGACTCCTGCATTGCATTGCCATGCTACTATTGCCACTTAGGAAAAACACATGCTGCTTAAACTGAAATCAGGAAAGAAACTCTAAACATTCCCTGAAGTAAAAACTCACTCGATACCACGTGTGCATTTAGTCCATGACATGAACCGGGTGGACTCCCCCTCACTGCCACTGTCCTTCCTGCATGGTCACATCTCTGGTGCACTAGCCACTGGGACACTTTGACCTGGAGCTCAGGGAATGTTCTCCAGTCCAGAGCTCAGTGCCCAGCTTAGAGCTTTGCCATTTCTGACAGCATGGAGGGCACTAAAACATAAGCAAAGTCATTAACATTGAAGAGTAGAACAAAGGAGGAAAATCAAATTCGGATGTAGCCCCAAGTTATGGGAATAAAATACGAGACCACAAAGAGGTTCACTGAACAGCCCTGAAGTTCCAAGTCACTCCTGTCCTTACTGTGTATGTCCCATTATTCCAGCCAGGCTCAGCCCCCCTAAGAAGGACTTTGAGTTGTGGTTCATTTCCTGAAAAATAAGATTCCTCTGTACAATTCCAGTGGTATAGCCCAGTTTTGACATAATATCCTGTTAAACAGTATAGATCTAATATGTACAGACTTACACTGTTATTTAAGGGAAAAATTAAAGAATATGTGCAAAGACACACGAAAATTCTGCTCTAGATGTTACTGCAGATCCCAACAGGGTAACAAACATGCAGATGGCAAAAAATAAACAAACCTAGAATATAGTTAGTTTAGGCTAAAGTCAGTGACAGGACTGGTTTCACTGGGATTTAAACGACCTTTTAGGCCCTTACACTGTACAGCTTTCTGCAGAAGCAGTGCTAAGTCCCTGAAGACAAAACCTCCACTTGATTCACCAAATTTCACTTAAGGAAGTAAATTTTTTTCTGTGAATAAGTGTGAGCTTATTGATTCTGTGGAAGCAAAAGGATAAATAGCTTTAGTTTTTCTTTTAAAAACTAACAGTACTTGTCATGGCAAAGACATGTACAAAGAAGTAGAAGCCAAAATATGATTTCAGTGTTTTAAGACTGCCTTTAAAAAATAAGTACATAGCCAATGACCAAATCTGTATCGATTCCAACACGTACAGTCCAGCCATTGAAGAAGAGGGTCAAAGCCTGAAGTCTGACCACAATTCCAGGTTTCAGATTTCCAAAGTCTGGTGTCTGAGACTGCAGCTCCTTGGTTTCTGTGACATGTCCTGTGCTCACAAAGCAAGGCAATTCCTTTGACAGGAGTGTGCCTCTCGAGCAGTGCAGCCAATGCCATGGTGCTGTGGTTAGCTCTTCCCCTCACTCCTGGTTTCCATGCACTCGGGAGGAAAGCACAGTTTGCCACGGGAGGTGCACCCACAGGGGGGTCAAGAAACAGCCATTGCCAAGGTCACTGCTTGAGACTGGCAGCTTGCAGTAGACTTTCTGAAGATGCTAAATAAACCCCAGCTGAAATAAACCACTGGGACTCCGAGATGAAGGGAATCAGTGCCTGTCCCTGGTGGGCAGCAGCTCCCAGCTCCGGCCCAGCTCAGTTGCGGGGGTTCCTGCCCTCTGGCGCCTTGGGGGCCGTGGCCGTGCGGCTCAGCAGGGCTGCAGCAGCCGGGCTGAGGTGCAGCCCCTCGGCCTGGCAGGGCCCCCCAGCCCCCCTGCGCTCCGGGCCCCCCCAGCCCCACACCAGGCGCTTCTCGTCCAGGGCAGCCAAGTGGCACTCACAGAACTCCAGCAGCGACGCCACCTGCTCGTGCAGGGGCAGAGACTTGTACTTCTTCTGAGCCAGACAGAAGAAAGCTTCCACAAAGGCTTGCAGGCACATCCCTGCAAGGAAAAGGTGTTCAGAGGAGAGTCAGAGCGCAGCGTTCTCTGCCACAATTTAGGCACAACACCAGCTCCTGTTCCTTGTGGCAGCAAGACCAAATGTGTGTGTGCTGGGTGTGGACACTACCAGCGTGCTAGTTAACATCTTTTCATTTACATGGCAGCCATCCAGAACGCTCAGAAAGAAAAGAAATTGTTTGTCTGCCAAAGTTGTATTTGTATGTCACACACAGGAGCTCACTGGGCGTTCCAGGGTGAGCCCAGGCTGTGTTACAGGCAGTGATATTCTCTATCAGTGAGGCAGTTTCTGCCCTTGCAGACCTCAGCCTGAAATCCAGAGGCAAACTGGTACAGCAACAGCTCATTTTAAGATATTAAATTGCTGTGATATCAGCCTTGATTTCTGCTGCCTCGAATATTAAGCTGAAACCAAATCAGACATACAGGAACATGCTGAGCATCAAGGAAAACAATCCAACTGGAGAGAAAAACGCGTTTATGTCAGCAATTGAAGTGAGTCTTTTCCACCCTGTGTTTTTAGAGATGGACCTAACCCAAAAGTTCACAGCAGTATGTCATTTCAGTCTGCAGCACTGTGAAGATAACCCCATTACCAGGTACCACCTCACAGAGATGTAAGTTTATTTGAAGTATTGCTTCCCTTTCGCACAGGTACAAACCCTTCTGAAGGTGAAGGGGCCATTCTTTCAGCCATACCCAGTAATTCCACAACAGTGGTTTTGTTTCAGCTGAATGAAAACCAAACAGCTGAAGTGTGCAGTGCCAAAAAATGTCTCTGCTGTAATAAAACTCTGCGCTGCCCCTTCTCAAACAAAAGTCCCCTGCAGAAGCCACATGCTGCAGTACAGACTCCTCAGGTGTTGCTCGATCACATCTCACTAATAACAAGTTACCACAGCCAAGGGAAAGAGGGGCTGCATATTAGCACTAATTATTGTATTTAAAACCTTCAAGTAATACCTACTTGAAATCTTAATTAAGAAGGCAGACCCCAATTGGTTGTGCAGAATGGCAGCCACAAGGCACAGTTAGAGCTGCTTTGTGCTTTAACTGGCTTTCTCAGTTTGAACAGACACTTAAGAAGATTATTTTAGGACGAGATATTGAAAGGTTTGGGGTTTTTAACTTAGTGTTGGCTTATTGATGCTGCAGGAAAGGCACCTTTTCAAAATATGACAATTACATTCTGAAGTATAATTTCTCTCAACCAAGGCTGCAGCTGGGGTCGTTTACAATCTTGGCTGTAAAACAGCTTGCAAAGGAATTGTTGAGTTATCTGAAAGCAGCAGCTGCCAGCTCAGTAAATTATTTTATCAGTCATGGTGAGCTGCAGGCAGGGAAAGCACCTCTGGTAGCACACACACTTTCTCCCCCAGAAGTGACACTCATGTGAAGCATATCATGAAAAAAGTTAGAAGCTGCTGTTTTCGAACAACAGAATTGTGACTGTCATGGTTACAGCTGGGAGTGGGCCAAACACAAAGCCAGCAGGAACAGGTGGGCATTTTGTGCTTTAACACCCAAAAAACATCTGGTTCATTGAGACTGTCGATAAATCTCTTAATTTCTGAAAACCAAGTTTTTGAATACAAACCTGTGTTACCTGATTCTTTGTGGTCAATTCCCATGCTGTTCCATCTCCTTGTGATATCGATATACAGGATATCTACAGCAGCCATTGAAAAATTGCTGTTACTCAGTTTGCAGTTCCTGTTAAAAAGAGACAAAATAAAAAAGAGATTCTGATTACGTCCAAACTCACAAGTACGTGAAAATCCTGCAAGGGCAAGTGGGAGCCTATGTTTGCAGACCCACTGTAACCTGCTCAGCCCAATAACACACACACAGCAGATACCAAACAGACTGGCCCTCATTAAGTGCTCGTATCTCAAACAGAACAGGCTTACACCCAGAATATTTCAATTAAAACCATGACCTGACTGTTGCACTGAGCTTTCTCCCAGGCTATTGCCAGTACTCTGAGGCTGTAACAGAATGGAATTAATTGGTCCATTGTGAAACCCACCACAAATCGGCACGAGGCAGTGTTTGCAGAGGGAAATACTCTTTTATTTGCCTGACTGATCTGTTTGAAAAGGGCTGGGGGAAAGATTTCAGGCACAGCATTGCTTCTTCATGCCTGAATACTGAAAGGATTTACCCTCGTGGTGCTGAACACTGCATGGGAAACAGGGGCACCCCAGCTGGGCTGCTGGGGCTGTGGAGATGTGGCACTCCTGTGGTCTGGGTCTGCAGTGCAGGGCTGGTCAGAACATGGGAACTGGCCGTGTATCCAGGATTTCCAGATGTCTGGCAGCCTGGCTGCCACTACTGCACATGCCAAAGAGCTGCCCAGAAAAACTAAACAAAAAACCCACCACCCCAAATCTGGGTCACTGAAGAGACTCTCACTCTACAAACCTCAGCAGGGCTCCCTGAAAACAGAGAGGAAGGTCTGGCCTAGCCAGTCCCAAAAAGCCTCAGGCAGCATCCAAGCAAGGACTAGAATCATATTCAGTGTTTCCCTTTTAGTTTTTTTTTAGAATGAAGAAAATATTGAAGGAGAACAGATTTGATCAGAATTTGGGTGGACAGTCTGTGCAAGCACTTGCCCACACACACATGCCCACACATGAAATCCCATTCATGGACCATTTCATTCCTGAAAAGTGATACAGCTCATAGGACTGTGACCTTCCTTCTGAAATGAGCAGCAAGGACAGCACTTCAGAACAAGGCCAAATAGCTGCTATAGAATATATACAAATAAAAATAAACAAAACATCTGCCAATATTAAAAGGTTTACTTTAACATGCATTAAGAAAATGCAAATACTATTTCATTGAGATAAGACAATTTATTTGAATATTCTTAAAAGAAAATGTTGGCATTTATTCTGTGTTCCTCTGACAAGTGCCAAAATAAGGCTGGATTAAACAACAGAAAATACAGAACTGGATGCAATGCTGTGCTGGTCTGTGGATAGAGCAGATGCCTTCAGTCATTTTCTATATACCGTAATTTGTATAAACCAAATTGTTTATATTCATTCCTGAATGCTAAATGCATCTGCATAGGAACCGGATCTGTGTTTTAAGAGTACATCTGCTGCTGCTGCTCATTTCTTTTGTCATAGTCAATCAAAGACAGAAAATGAGATATTTGGACCATGACTAGAACAGATATACCCATAAAAAACAATGACAAAACCCCTCCCAAATAAAAAGGGCGTGAAAAAAATAAATTGAGTTCCTTGTCATCGCAAGGTGCAATTTCCCAATGTGAATCCTTCGTGCACAGAGCATCAGGAACTGGTGTTTGGGAATGCTTCCTGCAGGTGGGGCACACGGCTGTGCCCCCCAGCCCACAGAATCACATCAAGTGACCCAATTCCAGCTGTCACTTTCTCACAGTGGTATTTCTACAATTTACTGGGAATGTGACATGTTGACGAAGACTGCAAATTGTGCCTGCCAAAGTATCACTGATCTGCTGTCAAACAGAGCCCCAACTTCCTACCACACATGGATCCATGGGTCACGTATTTCAGGAGCTGGGACTGATGAAGCTGTATGTATCTAACCACAAAACAGGCAGTGGTGCAGTGGAACATTAGAAGGCATTACAAAGCCTGCAAGAGCACCGCTCTTGGGGCCAGCTTTTATGCAGCTCACCTTATAAAGGTCCGGAAGCCCGTGGGGCCCAGCTTGGTGGTGCCCTTGACGCCCAGGAAGCGGATGAACAGCGCGGCCACCCTGTCCACGAGCCGCAGGTAGTTGAACTGCTTGGCATACTTGGGGAAGACCTGCTTGAGGCAGAGGGAGGGCAGGCCAGGCTCGGGGCCCCGCGGCCCCCCCGCCACCCCCGGCCGCTCGGCCGGCACCGCGTCCAGCAGCGACTCGCTCGGCTCCGGCACGCGCTCCAGGCTTGGGCACCTGTGGGGCACAATCACAGACACAGGGCTTGGATGGGCCTTAGGGCTCACCTCGATCCACGGGCAGGGACACCTCCCACTGGAACTGGTGACACCCAGGCACTGCTGCTCGGGTGGGACAGTCACGCTGCAGGGTTTGTCCTTCTAAGGGTGTTGCTGCAAAATTTTAAAATAGTGGCACTCCTTCTGTATCCACACTTACATTCACTGGTGTTGAATGTCTATGAACGTGACCACTTTTGAGACAGAATCTAAAGAGGCTTTAAAAATAAACAGCAGGCTTATGGAGTGCTTTGACACAATGCTCCTCTTTGCTGCAGATAGCGAAGTAGAAAATAATGTCATTTTTGTCATTAGTGAAGTAAAGCTTAAAGTAACAAGTCATTGGTTTGGTTCTTTCTCATGTAAGATCGGACTGCCATCGAACACCTGCCAAAAGAGTGAGAGTACGTACAGCCAAGTCACAACAAGCACGCAGGCTTCTATTTTTAATCTGAAAAGGTCTGTTCATGAATCTAAAAATTCCAATCTTCAGCCAGCTGAACCAGACCTTGACCAAACGTGAAACCTTGTCCTCGGCAGGAGAGAAGGTTGTGCTGTTTGGAACATGACAGCTTTTAATGACTCCTGGAAGCCCCGGGCCCTTTCTCATTCTAAATTCAACAGTGTTTTGGATTGTACATTATTCATTCATCATTAACGTATTTAGTTAAAAAATCCAAAGCTTTACTTTAAAAGGCGCAGAGCTGAGGAGATTTCATTCTTTTACAGAAAACACTGAAGAGACTGTTAAAGGGATCAGCTTCAGAGGAATGAATCCTGGCCCCAGCACTGCCTGGCCACGAGGCAAGGCTGGAGCCTTGTCCATCCGCCCTCTCATTCAAACACGACTGTGGAACAGCTCCTCCCCTGCAAACCTCTACTTCCTTCACAGATCTGTACTTGAAATACCTCTTAAATCCATATTTCTTATTAGAAAAGTATTTTAAAATTAAAACCAGCTTTGTTTTGTATGCTACTGCATGTCTCATTCCTTTCCACTTATATATTGGGAAAGTCTGTAAAATATTTAAATCTGAACAAGAAAACTTAATTTAGTCTTTATTGCCAAATCTTGTACTTCCACTCAGTAAAAAAAAAAAAAAAAAAGGAATATACTTCTTAATTTGCCTTTGCAGGTTATTGCTTTTATAAAGTTTAATGATTTGTTTTCATTCTTTAGCTCCCTCCCCCAAGATTTCCTTACGTTTCCTTTCCTAATGCCCTAGAGTTTAATTAATATGATCATATAATTTGAATTAAAGTGAAATATATTTTACACTTTTATTAAAACTCAGGCTTTCCAAAGCAAACCCACACAGGAGTTTATATCTGCACTCTGAATTGACACACAGACCTGCCTGTTGTGCACCCTCACCTTTACTGATTTACAATGGTCATATTCAGGGTTCAATTCTGCACTGCTACCACAGACACCACCTCAATAAAAGTTTACCTTCTCTGTTATTCAAGCTGTATGAATAACCCAGCCTGATGTGGTCTCGACACCACTAATGAAGACAAACTGCCTGGGTAGGGACAGCCAGCAGAGTGTCTAGAAATACAGAATTTTACTGGGATCTGCATATCTTTGCAAGGAGCCAGTGCAGAGCCTCTTTTTGCCCAGCACTCAGACAAATGATGCTCCTTGCAATGCACCATTACTCCTCCTGCCTTTCACTGCCATCTGCCAGCACCACCATCAAAGGGAAGGGGTGACAGAACTTGGGGGGCTCTGAGGAAGGGACCAGAAACCCACCTTTCCCAGAGAGAGAATCCTGCTCAGGCTCCCTCCATTAGCTCCTCTCTCATGGGATTCCCAAAAGGCAAGGGGAAGAGAAGGAAGCTGAGCCCCACACTTTAAAGTTGCTCATTAGAATTAATTGTTTTGACTGACATAGCTGAGTCAGGCAAATGAATGAAAGGTCAAATAAAAGGTAATGCTTCTGTTGCCACACAGAAAAAAGCAAAGCTTAATTTACATACTAATGTTTGACCTCAATACATTCATTTCTCTAAATCTGCAGCTTAAGACAGATCTTTCTTTAGAAATGATCAACTGTGGAGAAAATACTAACTGCAGCTTTAAAAAAAATTTAAATTTTAATAAAGCTTATGGAAACGACATCTAAGACTACTTATCTTTTATACATGATTACTAATTTATTAATGTTTCTGCCATCTAAGTTTTATCCCTTTCATTCTGACCAGCCTTAATCTTTATGCAAATACAAGTTGCTAAGGGACAAACAAATTTGCAACTACTAATTAAAGGTTTCAAAATTTGCAGCATTTTGTACACTTGTATATAAAATTTAGCTGTCAAATCCAGAGTAAAATGAGGTAAGAATCACAATATTAATATTTCTAAGAATGCTCACGTGATATATTTTACATTTAGGGCATTGCCAGAAGTATAAATTAAGCAATTTCAGTATCAGCTTACAACTGCTTACCTAATAAAAGAAAATATTATGTTCTGGATTCTGAAGCTATAATTATTCCCTCAGCTGAGCCTCTATTCTCCAAGCAAGGACTATGTTAACATAGTTAAAAGCAAAGAATATTTTGCATGACAAATCTATCTATCCTCCCATTTATTACCACAGAAGATGGACCTCCCAAGGAAGGGGTACGTGTTAGTACCTGGAGCGTGTAGGTATGAAATGCTCCTGAGCTCATTCACAGAAATAAATCATGTATAAACTAAGGCAAAGCCAGAGCAGCATCTCTGCACTATCAGCCATTCATGAATTTGCTTTTATGAACTAATCCCATTACTTTTATTAACACAGAGAGACTTCCAGCACTCCCAGGATGCCAGAGCAAGCAGTTTCATGGTTTGCTTGCATCTTGTGTGAGTAATGAGCTTTTGTTTGGTTCTGGCCACTCGTGAGTGTCATTTTGAAGAAACTGAATATTCATCCCCTCTTCACCCTCTGGCAAAGTAAAAAACATCAATAGCACAGGCATTTCCTCCTTTCAAAATAATAATATAGTTGCACAAAGATGAAAGCATTAAAAGAATGTTAAACCCACAGAGTAAGAGATTTTTGACGTTATGTTAGAAAAATTATTGCTCTTACATAGAGTTACTCAACACTTGGAGAATGCTTTGAGGCAGGCAGAGCAACCCCAGTAAAGAGTCCATATTTCAAAGAGCAGAATCCATCAGATTAAACATAAGGATTGATCATCACCACGTTGTTGGCAGCCAATGAACTTCTGATCATACCAAACACATTTTGAAAACACAGCAGCTGTTCTGTCTCTGGGAAGCACAAAGTGCTGAAAGCAGAATTTCCATCTCTCTCTGAGAGAAAAGAACCCATATCTCAGAGAAATAAATTGGGTAAATCACGTCCCTTAGATTTTACTGCTATTGTGAGCATGACCATGTCTAACTTCACCTGCATCTTCCAGGCCTGACCCAGTGTTGCCTGTGGAAGGCAGAGCTGGCAAACACATTTCAGGTGAATCCATGGGTAAATTAAAAATGTATTCCATAGCTTTGCCATTTGCTTGACAAGACCAAACTAATTTATCAGGCCCCTGGATAAGTCAAAGGCAGGCCCCTGCAGCCTGTCAGAGCCATCAGAGCAGCTCTCACCCGCAGCGCCCGCCCATTCCAGGCTGCCCATTCCTGTCCCAGGAGTGTTATTTCCTTGCCCCAGCCATCAGTCCCCTTTTGGAGAAGGATGGTTCACTGCCTCTTCAGATTGATGGATTTATTATAAAAATAAACACTTCTCATTAAAGATTAAACAGCTTCTGGCAGAAAACAGACGACTGGAAGTTTGCTGCCTGCACGCAGCGTTAATGAGTGTTTCCAAGATGTAGAGGCTTGGCGTGGCTCCCGATGCGCTCCACGCCGAGCACACAAAGCCATGGAGGAGAACATTGCTGACATGTTCATTGCAAATGCACAGCAGCCTAGAGCTCTGCTCTGAGACATTCTGGAGCCCTCCCCAACACACACCGAAATCATGGAAGAGGAAATGCAGCGGAGGAGTCTCAGGTGTGGAAAAAACCCAGCTATTTCCTAATTATTAATTGAGATTCTTTACTTCCAACATTAAGAATAATGGTGATATCAGTCTGTATTAGCTACAGATTTATTACCTTTAATGTAACAGAAGCAGAGAATGCTTATGTTATTACCTGTCAGCTGTGAGTGCTGCAGAAAATATGGCATTACTGTAATGAAATAATGGATAAGCAATGCAAATCCTGCATCCAGAGACTTTGTTCCACTGCAGCACAAAATTATGATAGAACAAAGATCATTAAATATAGTCCCTGATACTTTATTTTTTTGTGGAGGGAGCTGTTATTATTCCTAGTAGATTTATTTGTATTCACTATTTGCTTTCAAGGTACTTATGTGCCTCATTATTTCTCCAGAGTTTCTTTTGTTACTTTAGAAAAATGTTCCTGAAAAATATGAATACAGGATAGTGCAAAGGCAAACCAGTTGTAAAGCCTGGGAATACACTGAAATTAGACCACCAAGTGTCTTACAGTAGAACAGAAAAAGAACTAAACCCCAGGATATTTATTCCCATGTGGAAATTATTCTTAGAAAGCACTTGTGCTTATGCTGGGCCAGAAAAGGAGCTTTACCCTGTCACCCAATGGAGCAGAAAGCAGCAGTGCCATTGCATTTTATCAGCCTTAATCCTCCCATTAAAGCAGGTGAATTCTCTGACACAAAATAACACTACTGATGATTACACTGCTATTAAGTCATGTGGCTTTATGCTTTCATTTTGTGGCAACTGGGTGCTAGGCAGTTTTATTGCTTTCTCAGTTTTCCAGAGACTGGAGACCAATTATTACTTAAAAATCAGCCAATCATGTCTCTTGCTAAAAGATGACTAGCAGCAGAAGTTAAATTATAGAGAACATCACTGCCCCCAATACATTAATTTCTGTCACTCTGTCACTGTAAAAATTTACAGCAGATATAATCTCTTTGAAGGGGGATCAAGTCATAGAAAGTACAAGCCTAGTTTTAAATAGAATTTTAATTTTAATGAAAGCTTCAGGGAATGATGTTTATGCTGCTTATCTTTCATACCTGGTGATTAAGTTAATTTATACTTAATGGAAGAGGATATTTCTAATCCCCAGACAGGCTCAACATCTGTCTGTGACTATGTTTTTGGAAGCCTTAAGCTGCTTGTGATTGATGTAATAAACCCAGGATCCTGCAGAACTGACACCTGAAGGATATCTGTAAGAGGGAAAATGTTATTTTTTTGCTCAATGCCTCTGCTTAAGCCAAGCCAAAATCCCAAGCACTTAATTTTGCTGTCCCTTAAAAACCTGCCTTGCACTCCCTCCCCATTACTTGAGTATAAACAGGGGAACAAGCAAACAGTTCCTAAATGTGTTTATGATTGAATATTCATACACATGATGTGCAGTACTTGAGAGCACGTAACTTTCTGATGGCCTGGAGTTAATGAGGATAATAAAACTCCTGCAAAAATCAGTGAAATAATCCCCATTTTCCCGTCATTTTTCATTCCATGTCTATTTAAGACAAAACATTAGGAAAAAAATAAATGCTTGCATTTACCCTATAATTACAACAGGGAAAAAGAGTATGGAAAATCAGTAAACATCTTGCCAGGAAAAGATATAATTTTCAATTTTGTCCCAAGAAATCACAGTATTCATGTTGAAGAAAAAAAAAAACCCTGGTATTTCCAGCTGTCATGTGTATTCATGTTATTTTAAATTCTAATTCTGAGAAGGCATCTGCACATAAGAACTCTCCATTGGTATTCAGGGCTATAATCCATGCATGAGCATTCATTTATTCCATTTCACTGTTATCTAGTAAAGCACTGGGATGTGGCCCAGGAGCCCCACTCCAAGGAGTGATTTGGTTCTTTTATTAGTGAGCTGGAGCACTGCAGTCTGCCCCTGGCTGATCGATTGGTTCTAACACCTTCCAGGCTGCATCACATCTGATTTTTTTAAGTCAGTTTGTTCGTGGGTTGGGCCATGCCTGAGAGAACACAAAGCACACACGGCGACTCAGGAATCACATGAGGAACTGGCAGGTGCAACTGGAAACCAAGACAAGTATTCGAGGCTTCACACATACACATTTTAGGCAAAACTATCACAGTTGGTCATAGCTTTAGTTACACATAACAGAGAAACTGTAAAGATGGCGAGACAGGTAAGAAATAAGACATTTCTATACTGCATACATGTAGCCATGCTGGATGTACAGGCATAAGCACACATATATACAGTACAATTTCTCTTTACAGTATGGACTTGCACACTTACACTACAAAAACTATCTGGTGGGAAGCAATTTAGAATGAGCGAGATTACAGAAAATTAGAAGTTGCTGGAGTTTACACTGTACACCAACTGGAAAAAATTAATTTAAAGGCAGAGTTGCTTCTGCACAGCACAAACACACACTCGAGCAGGTAAAAGGGAAAAATGTCAAATTAAATAAACATATATCCTTAATTTTAGACAAGGCGATTGCAGCAATATCTGAAACCCAAATTTCATTCAAGAAGCATTTAACTGCAGGTTTAAAAATGGAAACTGTGCATACACAAAAGCCAGGGGAAAGCTCTACAGTGAAGAGTGCAGCTGAATCACTACTGCTGCAGTGGGATACCACCCAAAAACCAGAGCATCTTAGGAAGCCACGGGGTACGTAGAGGTGAAGAAGAGGTGATCTGCTGATAGGAGAAACTCAGCTCAAACAATTAACATATTGAAGTGTCAGGAAAAAGCAGTCTGCACTCCAGCCTAACTATTAATCACCTGCCCTGTACAAACATGGAAATTCAGCGAACCCCTTTGGATGAGGAAGGCACAGGCAGATGTTGGCCCTGCCCCAGACTATAGGAGAGAGGAAAAAAGGAGTTTTAACTTCAAACCACAGCAGTTTTCTCGTATTGAAAACTAAAGAGGAAAATATAGGGTGGTGGAATGAGATGATCTTTAAGATCCCTTCCAACTCAGACCATTCTATGTTAAAATGTATTGCACTTTTAGAGCTGGTGGGTGTTTGATCACTGAGGGCATGAAGTCCAAAACAACCTGAGCCAAGGACTGGAAATGACCTGGAAATTAAGCCCTTGTTCAACACAAAACCACTAACCCTTTTCAGGCTGAAGAGATGTCAGCCTTGAAGGCTATATACAAGAAGCCCTGATTTGTGGAAGTAACAACTAAGAACATCAAGGACTTCTATACAATATTGTTTTTGCAAGCAGAGGGAAAAGGTGAATGGCCTTAACAACCACAGTAATTTCACCCTCTCAGAGGTGCAGATAGCTGACTCCAGCAAACACTTCAATAAGCACCTAATTATTTGGTGAGCAAGGTCAAAATTGCTATTGTTTTTTATGCTATCCAATATAACTCAAGCAAATCTCTGAGCATATTTAAGCTGAGTTTTCCATGGTTTCAGCTGAGGCTTCCCATCAGCAACGCCTGGATACAGCACACATCTGCATGCAGCACAGCTCCCAGGGATGCTCTGAAGTATTGCTGACTTCATGGTTTCAAGAACAACACAGAGCCACACAAAAGCAGGTCCCTTTGCCAGAATTCAGTCAGAGCAGGAGCAGACACAGAAGGGGCTCCAAGGTCCGTGCTGGCAGCTCAGGCTGCTGCTCCCGGCTCAGGGAAGCCAAAGGGCTCCTCCTGCCCCAGTCAGTGCTGCAGGGACCGTGCTGAGGGACACAAATCACACCCACATCTGCCTTAAGCCCCATTTATTACCCTCAGGACTCGCTTCTAATCTCTACTCAAATAACTGACCCCAAAGGTGTTTAGCCCTGCTGCCTCCACACTCATTTTGATACCATGTGGAAGGAGATTAAGCAGCCACTCCACTTTATTCCTGACCTCCTTCTTCTTGGGCAAACCTCAAAGATTTCAGCAACTCTTGTGGCTGCACTACAAAGACTACAGGAAGTGATATATTGTTCCTTTCCTCTGTATTTTATCACAAAGGTTTTCTTTTTATTTAAGTCACTGTTAAGAGGGGGAAAAGAAAGCAAAAAAGCTTCTTAATGATCAACTTAAAAAGTAATATGGTGTGAATGTCTAAGAGATGCAATTACTAAGCGTGTTTTGATACATTCCAATGTTTGGAAAGTTCAGATTTTATGGACACTTGTGACAGGTCACATTCCTCAATTTATTTCCAATCCTTCCTCTACTGCTCATGGGGGGTTTTAAAGAGCAAAAAGAAAGAAAAAAGATGTCAATAAAAAAGTAATTAGATTAGCTGCATCTCAAAACATTGTGATTCAAGTCTAATTGGACAAACTAGTCTCCATTCCCAGTTTGAAAACATAAACCCAGAGCTGGGCTCACCCCGGAGCTGGGGGCACTGAGCACACCAATTACTGCTACAGCACACGACAGGTTTGGGCCAATTAATTCCACACTGCTGAAAATGAAACCTTTTCAAATCCTCCAACCCATATCAATTCCTGTCCATTAAAATTTCCAAATGAACTGGGCCTGTCATCAGCTCACTGCTCAGTACATTGTAAGCACTTCCAGCTGTCCCTCAACATGGGGTCATTGCAAGGGATTGAGAATTCACTGAATTCACTCTTTATGTGCAAGTTAAAATGCAGCCTGTCCATTCAAGATGGGAGTGCTTGGAATACAATATGTGAGCAACCACAGACCTGCTTGCAAAACTGGACTAACCACCAGGGATATTGCCTGAAGAGTGCAGAAATCAGATCTAGGGCCTTCCAGAGAAGAAAAGAGAAATTTGTCAGTAATATTTTTATGTAACAATACATAAACTGCCCTCATATACTACTAAGCATAACAAGAGGCCATGTCCTGGGGACTATGAATTTAGAAAGACTGACAATGCATGGGGGAACCAAAGCTCATCCTCATTTCATAGAAGGAAAATGTTTTGTCTAAAGGTCACTGAGTAAACTGCTGAATCAGGAACAGAAATTGCATCTTTTATGTCCTAGTTCAGAGTTATTTTCACAAAATCAACTTTTCCTGTAAGGGTTGGATAGGGGAAACATTTAAGTGAATTACTGATGCCTCCTGTATCTATGCTAGGGATATGGATTTAGCTATTTTTTAAGAAATATTGTTATTACCCATTTTTAGTCAACTTCAGATTAGAGTCACTTATAAATTAAAAGATCTAACCCTTCTGTCATCAGATTTTACTATCTTCTGTGTGTTAGGACTGCTGCCACAGCACATTCAAATTATTTGCCACTGCTCTGCACTCAGTATTGTGTTTTCTGTTGTAGTACAACACTCTGGTACCACTTTCCTCTGAGTGGCTCTTAAAACCAATGGAGAACTGTTCTACCAGTCAAGCACTACCAGGTCCTTCCCTTCCCTTCATGGAGGGACATCTCACACTGTAGTTTTAGAATTTCCAGAAGGGCCTGTCCTGATCAATAGGAGAAAGGTTAAATGCTCTTAAGAATGCAGCAGATAAATGGCTGGAAAAGCAAGAACAGAGAGCAAGGATCAAGACACCACCACATCTGCTCCACAAAACTGAAGTGAGCTGAGGCAAGGATGAGAAATAGCAGTAGAAATAAATACTCTCCAAGTACAGAAAAACAAAGTTAGCATCTCAGTAATGTGAACTGAAGGAACACTGACAAACATCACATTTAAAAGTCTCCCTCCCATGTCTAACCCATCAAAAGCTGCCCAGGCTAATGGAACAGACAAGAATTGATAGTGGAGCTGGTAGGTCGCCTGATGAAGGAATAAACCAGAAAGCCCTCTAGGAAAGAGGAAGGGGCTAATTCAATGTGCTTGCAAAGGGCTTTGCCAGAAAGAGCCTCAGAATGCATGCTGGGTCATTTTGACTGATGGAGAAAAAAATTGTGTCAGCCTCCAAAATGAAGCAGAGGAGAAAGATCAATCTCAAGAAAGCCACACATACGAGTTTATACACTCTCAGGCAGAAATAAGGCTTGGAATGAAGAGGTGGTGCTTGAGAGGCATTTGAATAGCTGCAAACCTGAGCAGACTTCCTAGGGATAGCAAAGGAATCAACCTCAAGCTCCACCAGTCAGCTCCTAAAGTCAATTAGCAAATGGAAACCAAACCACTGAAACTGCCATAGCTGGGTTTGTTACGTGCTTATTTTGATAAGCACTAAACTCACTCCATATAATGCAAAAGGCACCAACAGCCCTGAGTAATGAATCCCTGGGGAACATAATCCAGTTGCTCACAGCAGTGGAAACTGAGATGTGTTACAGCAAGCCTGAAAAACAGTCATTATTTTCTGATCAGTGATAGCTGCAGCACCAGCATCCCCCCACCCAGCCTCTCCATGTGCCCGTGCACTGGATTCCCAAACCTCTTAAACCACCCCTGTCACACAATTATAACCCCAGAATAGGGATAGTGAGATAAACACAGTAATAAATGGCAAGAATGACTTTATCATCAACAACATCTAGGATAATCATACTCTCGAGACAGCTCTGCACAGTGTATTTTCATATTTCCATTAAACATGACACAAACATCAGGGGAGGTTATGAAACTGAGGAAAAATATCTGGAAAATAAATGCAATACAGCTGAACAGGTGATTTCTTGAGTTGTTTTTTTTTCCTTAAGGAAGTAAAATATTGATCCACAACATCAAGAAATTAAGAATAACACTAGGATTTAGAAAATGTCTTTGGAAGATACAAAAAAGAACCTTTACTGCAAGGCCTGTTTAAGTGAAGCCCCACATTCCCCCTGCAGTTCAGTGACAAGGTCAGGCCCACCGGTCACTAGCACAGCAGGTGACACCTCCTAAAGAAGCTGCCACTGTAAAATAAGTCACATTTAAGGCAGAAAACCTGTTAAGTAGAATGTCCAGAAATTAATTCATGGTTTCATTAAATACAGATGACATTCCACTCCCAGAAACTATTCATTTTGTCCTCTATCAGAGAAGGAAATCACTCGAAGTGAGAAAGTTGTGCAATCCACACAGTGGAAAAAATGAACCACCTTGTTTTGTGCAAGAAAAGAGGATGATCTTTTGTGTAGTAAGTTCTGCAAAACCTTGACTGAATTTCTTGCTAACTACATAACAGTAAAAGAATGAAATAAAAAGTCAGTCTGACAGACATTAATATTTACAAGGTGCTCTCAGAACAGGGTGACATTAGCCAGTGTTTGCATGCTGATCTTGCAAAAATTTGAGAGCCACCACATTGGGGTTCTTCCTGCTCAGGAAATTAGTTAATCATGTTTGACATTTGCTAGAGTCACAGAATCCAGAGAAGAGAATTGTACCTGACATATTTTAAAAAGAAGAAAAAAAGAGAATCAGAACATCACAAATAAATTTCAAGGCTGATTTCAAAAAGAAAAAGCCCTGCAGTGACATGGACAGAGAATAACACCCAAGGAAAAATAAACTAGCAATGAAACAGCCAGGGCGTCATAGGTAATAAACCAAAAGCACTCACTTTGGAGGGCACAATGAATTGATTGTTTTTCTCACAGCCACAGATTAAATTACATTTCATTTCCAAAGTGTTTCAATTCTTTCTTCTGTCAATGGCTATTTCAGAGCTGAATAAAAGTCATTATATTACTTAAGGGGCTGCACCTTCATCCTCTCTAGCAAGGAAAAAGCAGATTTTATTCCATGGGCAACTCACATCTCTAATGACATGCATGCCACAATACTATGATTTCTTTATCAAAAGAATAAAATGCCTATTTTCTGTCTTGAAATATGTAAGAAACCAGGCATGTAAATGCAAGAGATCATACTAGGACACAGAGTAAATAACAGCAACCAAGATACAAAGAAGTCCTTATTATAGCTGGATTAATTAGCATTAATAAACTAGGGCATAAATATTTTTGACAGGACAGGAAAGAGGGTCATTAGCATTGATGAAACAATATAAATGATCTTCCTGATACATTCAGAGCAGTCCTGCTCCAAATGATCCTCCCAGTTTGCCATTTGAACACCAGTCAAACATCTGCCATCAGTGGAGAACACACAGCACTCACGTAGGAGCCTGACACTCCTCTTTGCTCCTCAAATCTAATGCAATGTGAAGAACAATAAATTGCTAACCATTAAACAAACACTGAAACTAAAACCTTTTACCACTATAAAGACTCCAAATTAGGCACAGAAAAAGAGAAGTTTGTGAAGGCTTTTGAAATGGATTTTCTTTTGGAGGCACAACATACACAATGATTTGCATCAGTGATTGTCTTAATTAAATTGCTGTTTACATAAGTAACGTTGATTCACTTTACATGTTGTTGGGTGTCATTAGACCACTCATTTAATTGTGCAAATTTCCCTTAGCTGAAGCCTTCTCCCACCTTCAGCAGGCTGGGAACAGCACCTCTGCTGCAAGGAGTGAACCCAGAGCAAATTTAATACTCTACAAGCTTTAGACAAGTTTCAATCACACAAATAACTGAGTTTGTTCCAGCCTGTCAATGGCTTGGATGACTGCCATGATCCCCTCAAGCCCAAAAATCCATGAGAACAGCACTGCCACACAAACACAGGCAAAGAGTTCCTACCTTCTGTATTATTTTATTAAATGTTTTAATTTCTTAATGTGACTGAAACTTGAGTTCCACCTTAAGAATGCCTGAGGAAAACAGGACTAGTCTAGGAACCAAAGCCAGAGCAGAAAGAGGGTCTACATTTTGGCTCCTGCAAAATTTCACTGAGGGGGGGGAGAAATGAAAAAGAATATCATGAAGAAGAGCAAAAATGTAAAGCAAACCATAGAACATGTAGCTGCTGGGCTGTCTAAGTTTCAGAAGGCTCTGCTTGGCCAGGCAGAGCCAGGCACCTCTCACCCTCTGGGTTACAGCATGGCTGGAGAACAGGGTCACTTTCTATTCTAATTCCTGATGCTTTTCACATCACAGAACCATCTGAAACCTTCCCTCATCTCTACAACACAAGGCATATCCTCTATTAAATAAAAAAAAAAAAGTTTCAGCATGAATTAAAAATTCTGTTTAAACCTGTTATATGCACAAATGTGACCCACACACCTCAGTACTTCAGTGGTCAGGACAAATTCTTAAAACTAGGAAAAGATCAGTTCTACTGTGGAACAACAGCCACCATGTATATTTAAGTACACTGACCTGAACGTGTATCACTGCAGATTTTCAATTACTAATTATTGGCAGTGCCAAGATAATTATTATTGATCACTCCATGTAAAGACTGAGTTGTGTTGGAAAAATTAACAGATATGTATGGAATGATAAACTGATCTTATTCAACTTTTATTTCAATGTTATACATCACGTAGCAGGAAGGAGGGAAAGAAATATCAAAACTCCATGAAGACGAGGAAAAATTAAACTAAAAAAAAATTTTGAGCTATTAATCTTTCCTGATAATGAAGTACTTCGGTATGACTTCTAAAACTCACTTTCATTTAGATGCTTCATTTATTTTAATCTGGGAGATAATTAGAAGGAAATCAAATCCATCTCCACAGCAGAATATTTACCTGAGATGCAGCTCAGATTTCTCAGCATTTCCCCTGTGTGATCAAACTCTATGTTACACATATTGCTGAAACTTCACTGAGATTAATGTCCATGACTTAATTAGCATCAAAACTAGAGCCTACAATGTTTGCTGCTGTTAGAACAGGAATTCTTTCAGACTTCTTTTTCTATCACTAGGCCAAATTTTGTTCAAGAAGTTCCATATACCATCCCCAGTTTAATAAAAGGCACGTGGAAGCAGAGGAGGCAAATCTCAACTGAACAGGCAGGCAGTTGGCACAGGAGTTCCTGCATATCCACACAAAGTTTTCATGCTATTGCCCTTTGCAGCAAGAAATAGGGTTGACTTATCGTGAAGACACAGAGATATTCATCAACAAGATGCTCTCTTAACCAGATTATCCTGGAAAAAAAAGCTGCACCACTGATGAATTCTTGCTGTGAAGAGCAAATGGTTTATCTCCTCACCAACTAATCCTGTTATAAATTATTTAGCACTCGGAATGTATCAGAGAAGAATCCTCAGTTAAATGAGCCTTCCACACGCACTGGTGTCCTCCAGCAATTTATTTGTAATTATCATTTGCCTTTTTTCCATATCTAATATGTAGTTAATAAATGCCTGACATAACTTCAGCAGAAAAAAAAAGACATGACTAGTTCCATAATTACAGGTTAAAAATGATCTTTTTCAGCTCCATGCACTGAAGTAATCTTCAGGGTGGAGGTTAAGTACAGAGGACAAATTGCTTTGCAAAACGTTCTGTACACTGACCACAGCAACCTCTATTTGTGGCACTGCCTTTGAAGGAAGAGTTTGATCTTATAATATTACAATAATACAGGATTTGCAAGGATTATCAGTCATGTCCTGTTCATGGAGCTCAGTCTACAAAAGGAGGGCAAATTTGCACTCAAAATCATTATAGAACATGAGTAACATACTTCAAGTTGCCACTAAGTGCCAAGAGAAAAACAAAACGGATATTCTACCATGGAGGCAGGCCTGTGAGCAAGAATTCTGAGGGAGAAAATAAAAAATAAATAAATCTTCCTTCCATGTCTTTAAGGGACTGCTTAAAATAAGGTGGTTTATCAAAAAAGAAGATATGGTTTCTCTCAGCCTTATCCCACCATAGGCACTCCTGAGCCAGCTGCTTCAGGCAGCTCCTCTCACTTCTAGATCATAGATTTAACTATGTTTATTAGCACAGAGCAAGGAAGCAACTCCTAAATACAATATTTGTACTTTTCAGCTCCAGTGGGGCAATTAATTCAGAGTAATTTGTGACTTTCAAGCAAATTGATAAACAAATTTACATTTTGTGACTGTTTTGACTAAAAAAAGAGGCAACAAGTACAAATAAATAAATCTGAGTTACTAAACTTTGTACCAGTCAGGGGAATTGATAAATCCTGACTTCCTATCAGCTTGTGGAACTTTTCATTTCCTTGAGCTAAAGGCCCTGCATGGCTCCTCCCAAACTTCCACCATTGCTGGAGGAAAGCAGCACGTGGTCAGTGCCAAGTTGGGAACTCATTGTCCTGGATAAACTAACACAACTGGGAAAAATATTTCCCTTTCATACTTACTGCAACATCCTGCTGCAAATCCCAAAGGAAACCAACACACTTACTGGGCATCTTTCCTCTTCTTCTTCTGAGGGTCCACCAGACGCAGGGTGTCTCTGATGACAGCAACCTTCACCTCCTCATCAACAGGGCTTGGCACGTTCTCAAACACGCCAGGAGAAAGCTTGACACACAAAGGGACACAGTTACTCCCTACACTGCTAAGGGTTGTTTATTCCACATTAGCTCAGACTTCATGTACATCACCTGTATTATAAATACGCAATGATGGATTACAAAACATTTCTGCAAGGATATACAAATGCCTTCACATTTTCACTATGATGTTACAACAAATTGTGGCACAATTCTCTAGTAAATTGAAATATTAAAAAACCCATTGTTGACGATGTTACCGTTTATATCGTGTATACAAACATGGAAAAGATTATTAGCAATCCTCTAAACACAATTAACAACTGCAGGGGATGATGAATAAATGCATTTATGACAAAGATGATGGAGAGCTTTCACTATTCCAGTAAGTCATATTTCCAGTGTACAAGATTAGCAATGATTCCAAAGCAGAAAAATTACTGAGAACCTCAGAGGTTTCATATTAGCAGACAGCCTTCATCTTTCAAAGAAGGAAAAAAGCCCAGAAAACCCAACTTAAGCAATTTCATTCCAATATCATCATCACATTGAGAAGTCTTACCTCTTGCTCATGTTCTATTCTCATGCTGGGGTTTGCATTTACTTCTAGTAACATGGGCTTCAAGTTTTTCATCAGGAGAATGTCAAACCCTAAAATCTGTGCATAACAAGCAATATGTTACTTCAGTTCTACTCCCAGTATTCTCCTATAGAATGCAATGGTCCTCCATATGGCTACGCTGAGGAGGAAGAAACATGTGAGGGGCCAAAGAGAAATAACAGAAACCCTATATACTGCTGAATAATTACAGAAGCCATTTGTCTTGGATACTAATGGCTCCCTTCACCCCCCCATCCCTAAATACTGCATCTGCCAACATGGAATCTCAGCACCTGTGACAAGTGGATCTTCAAACTGCCATGACCATGGATGCATTAGGAAGCAGCAAAGCCTCAGCTCTAACATGTAGAAGATGGAAACTGGAGTGAATACTGTTAGTAACAAATCACACCCATTAAAAGTTCTCCATGTATGTTTAGGGCTGGTGGTAACACAGGTCAGGAGGCTGAGGTTTGACCTGGGTGAGGAGAGCGTGAGCTCTGAGCTCCCGCAGTGCTGTGCAGTGTGTGCACACACCCAACCAGGGATCAGCAACAGAATTAAAGGACATTCTGGAAAAGGCACTAAACATCCACTAAATGAATCCATGCATAGACAGAACTGCATTCCTGGCAGAAACTCTAACCTACCTGGAAGCAAGTTGGCCCAGGCTTTCCCGCTGGGATGTCAGACTGATAATAAACTTTCAGTTCTGGTGTCAGTGCAATAATGGTTTTAATCACCAGCGAAATTATATCTGACCAGAGCTTTTTGACATCAGCTCCTCTGGAAGACAGTCTGCATAGAATGCTTGAAAAAGTCCTCTTGCTGCCAGTGTTTACACTGTCAGAATGGATGAAATTCTCGCTATGGATATTTAGTGAATAGTTGGTTAAGTGCATAAAAACCTGGTGCAAATTTTTTAGTGTGGGTTCTTGATAGGGCTCTGTACAAAACCTAGAAAGTCCATCTTTGGCTATATAAATCTCTAAGGGTTCTAGGGATTTCAGTAAGACATAAAGACGAATATCAAATTTGAGTTTGTCCACGAGCAGTGGTTTGCAAATATATTCCTGGACCACAGCTGGCCGGCTCTGGATGCTGCCCGTGAGCCTGATGTCACTGGGGTCCTTGATGAGGTAGATTCCGTCCCCCTGGCAGCCTCCATCAGGTTTCACAATAAACGTGGGCTTCCAGGACGGGTCACTGTCCTTCATCACACGCACCTACAGGGAAGAGCATTGCATGAAAGGCACTGCCTGAGCGGGGAAGAAGGCTGGTACTGTGAAAGCCAGTAAACAGAAATGAATCAAAGTAGCATGAACACACCCCCAGAGGAGTAAACAGCATGCAAAAAAGGTAGAAGATGAACGGTGCTGAGAAGCACAGGGAGAAACAAAAAAAAGGATGAGTAAGGAATTACTAGTACAGATAAAAGGTAATTTTATTTAACAAGCCGTTGTATAAATGATTTCAGGAACTTCTTTCCAATGTTCTGCACCAATCTACAGAAGGAAATGTGGTATATCTCGAGAGATCCATTTTAGTAGTCACTAATGTCTATGAAACTGCAAAGTTAAACTTCCATGCTGCATTTTGAACGACTGACAAAGATAATCATTAACCTAAGGAGAGGTGCCTTGTTCATTGAGGTATGAATGCAAACAGTACCAGAAGAAGGAAAAATAAAGTAAAAATTTGGCACTGACAATGCCTTTTTCCACCACTGAATATTTTTCACAGACACCCAGCGTTAGTAAAACTGGGAACGTTGAGCCATGTACAGATATAACCAGGTCACTGACACATCTGCTGAGTATCAGATCTTTCCTGTATTTCACACTGCCTAAATAAACTTTTTACTTATTACTTGTATAGCAAAAGCCAGAACTGCAGAGATGGAGATGCCTCAACCAGCAGAGGTGAAATTGAGAAAGAAAGGAGGGCCCTAACAAAGAGAGCAGCTAAAGAAAACGCAGGATGCAGGTTACAGGTTTATCAGCCACTCATGGGCTTCAGAAGAATGAAGCTCTTCTCTTCCAAACAGAGGGATGTCACAGCACAGACCACTCTCTTCTTGCATTCACACACTCTGGGCACCAGACCTGCAGCTGCCATTCTCTCCCTTCAGCCAGGCACGTGCTGAACCAAGGCGGAGATCTGGTTTTACCCTGTGGCTCGCCAGCAACAACTGCAGATTGACTTTTAGAAGCCTGAGGACACAAGCTAACAAAGAAAAAACAATCAGTTGCCACCATCAGGCCTGGCACTGCAGAATGAGAGGAGAAAATCAGCCCACAGGAAAAGGCAGAGCATGGTCAGAGCATTGTGATTTTCTCTGCCGTGACATTAAGTTGCTGAACCCCATGAGAGGCCCAGCTCTGGCAGCAGTGACATTCCCAAGGCCTGAAGGACTCCTGGCTCCACCCTATCCCCTTATTTATTTCATTGAGAGTCACACTGCTAAAAGCCTTCCTACCAACTGCAGCAGAAATTCAAGATCCATTATCCAGACTAGGATTTTTCTCACGGACAGGTGTCACAGTGACTCAGTGAAAGATCCTTCTTCAAAATAGGTCACTTTGAGGGATAAAACACCTCAGTGGAGGTCAGGCTTACATAAATGGCACATGGATAAATAGGTCCAAGTAGATCAGCAGGCCTAGATGTGCAAAGAAGGAAAGCAGGATTTATGTCCTAGCCTTTTTAGCACTATAGAATAATCTTCCCCTGATGTGACATTACTCTGCAGAGCAGAGGAGTTCTGTGGTTCACTGTTGTTAAAGTCAGCATCACAGAGACACACCTGGTTAATCTGAACCCTCCATGACTAAACATGTCCTGCTCTGACTAGCTGAATGTATGAAGTGCCAATCATGAACCACCAGGGCAGAAAGTTATACAGAACCCCTATGAAACCAGGTGGAACAATGTGCCTCCCAGGCCCATGTCTGCTGCTCAGCCCTCAGGCTACTCCTGCTCTGCTCCAGCAGCACCTTTCCAAAGGAGATGATGCTTTCCAGAAACTATTGCCAAAGATGCAATAGTTACTGCTTTTCAAAAACACTGCATTGTAACAACCACTGGTCTCAGAGATCTCACGCTTAACTCTTTTCTTAGAAAGCAAGTAATTTTCTCCATCACTTTCCAGTCCATTTTCTGATGTACTAAAAGGCCTGGATATTATTCAGGCTTTCTAGTCCATCAAAACCCACACATGGCAGATGAAGATAGGCTGGTGTGGAAAGGGAGAACAGCAATCCAGAGTCAGTCTGTTTCTCAGCAGATTGACTGCCTTGAAAAAAACAGATGGCTTCTTGATCTTCAAGGAAATTCCCAACAGCCGCCTTCAAATTCTCCACAATCCCCTCAACTATATTCTTTCAAATTCTCATTACGAGGAAGCTTGTCCAGACTTAGAAAATTCACTCATGTAGGAAAATCAGTTCATATGAAATGAGATATTTCTGTGTCCTTTGTTTGACAGAAGGAAATTGTCTTTAAAAAAACATATTAACTATTTATAGTCACCAACAAGAGGAGAGTTTGAGGAAAATCTGCGGGTTTGCCTTTCACAAGGAAGCAGAAGCTGAATGAATAGAAGGTTCTGCTAAAAAGCATATAATGGGCTATAAGATTTAACAGCACAAAGAGCAGAATGTTCATGCCTATGCCTAAGAGGCACCCAAAAGCTGAAAACCTGATTAAACCACCAAAAATATGCTGTGCTAGAAATTAAGACTGTCCAAATTAGATTCTTATTAAAAATTAATCATTCTGGCCTATTCATCATCCTCACAGACAACACAAAGAAGGAAGTATGAGAACAATCAAGGCCCTGGTGTGAATCCCAAGCCAGTTACTTTTCAGAAACTGGGATTTTGTATTTGAAGTAAGTTCTCAGCACACATATTCCAACAGATTCTTCTCTGCTGGTGAAGGAGCAATTACTGCAGCACCTGACAGATTTGCTTATCTGTAATTCATCTTGTGTTACACTGACAAGTTAGTACAAAATGTTTTAGAAGGTAAAAAAGTGGTGAATATTGAAAATAGCTAAATACATATTTACTTAGTAAAATGAACTTTTAAGCCCTTGTTGAAAATAGCCATCACTATCTCATTTCAATATAAATGACACTAAGAGAACTACCTTTTTGTTGGTATTTCCAATATGAAGCTCATCCACCACAAACTCGAGAGTGCAGTTTTCTCATCAATTACTGACTTTGAAAGCACAGAAGATTAATATTAGATTACCTGCAGTGTTTTCCACCTGAATCTAGGCATAGGGGAAAGTGAGAAAAGCTGACAACATTTGATTTCATTATTGATACATATGTATGAAAAAGTTCCTGCCTACAAAAGTGAGGCACGACCAGAATATTTGAGAAAGAAATTGTTTTGAAATGTTGCAGTGCACCAGGGGGAGGCAATGAGATTTAAATTCTCAAGGAGTTTCTTCTTTCAATAATCATTTCTATTATAGGCAAAATCTCACAGGTGTTCATTTTCAGTGCAGCCCTTTGGGACAAGAACCTACACTACAAACAGCATCAAAGCATCTTCTCACATCTGACCAACAGCTACACCAGCACATAATTTATGACCTTTGGTAAATTCATGTTTCAGTTGCTCCAGGGCCATGTCTGATGTGCAGGCACCACCAATGCCGAGCTGCACTTGCCTGGGAAGGAGCTGAAATGCAGCCCCAGAGAGCTGACGGTTTTGGCAGCATTAGGGACCCTCAGTTGCAAAGCAAACAAACCCACCCATGAACAAATACGCAACAGAAAAGCCTGGAGAACTCCTACTGAGAACTCACAGAACTGCAAGTGAAAAGTGCTCTGAACCTTTTTTGGTTCGCAGTGGATTTGGAGTGTTTTGGTTTGTATTTTCCCTTGTTCTGGAGGGGTTACACTCCGAACTTGTGTTAAGTAGAACATAAACTCTTACAACATAAAATATAATGTTTGATAACAAGAACTATGCTTTTCTCCAACACAGATGGAAGAACATATGCAAAGGAAACTCCTAGGAGTGTGTTAGTGGACATCTGTTCCTCTTGGAACAAAACGCGGCTCGGTTTCCCGGCAGCGAGAGCTGGAGCAGCGCAGGGTTTATTCGCAGTGCCACCTGCTGCCAGCGCAGGGCTGAGCGGGGCACCCGAACCTCAGCCTGTCCTGCCCACCTCGGGCCTTGTGCCTCCCAAAAAACTCCTCCCCACACCCCCATGCTGCCTGCTCAAAGTTTAGCCCCAAGCTGTTTGCATAGATCTACCTGTCCTTGCTAAACGTGGCCTTACAGTGTGTCCCTCAGAAAGGCTCAAGTGCTGCTGGGATTTTATTCCTTTTTGCTGTTCCTAGCAGTGTCATGGCAGTGCCCCAGCACACTTGAGGAGTGTGTTAAAAATTATAAAAATAACAAATAGAAATCTTTAAAAATTAATTAAAAGTTAAAAATAATAAACATATGTTAATGGATTCGGTTGGATTGGGGATATGGTAATTATCTAAAAAGTCACACACAGTACAGCAGTCTATTAAAGCCCAGACCTCTTTCCCCTCACTTTGCCAAGCAAAGCACACTGTAGGATGTGAGGACACACTGGGCAAGTCAGACAGGGTTAAGTAAACATACACAATGTTTTTAAAATATTTATAATAACAGAACCAAACACCAACATATAGCATCTGCATCTTTCTTTTTTTTTCCAAAAAAGCTGAAAAAGAATTGCATTTTATTACATTCTGAATATTTAAACAAAGCAACAGTCTGGAAGAAGAAGATGTGAGTGTATCTAACAAGTCACTACTAACCTGCTCTTTTGAAAGACTTGGATACAACAGGCCAAATTGACTAAAAAGACTTCAGTGACAGTGAACCTGGTGAAGCACCACACTCCCCACACTGCACTGGAACCTTCTCAGGCCAGTAGAATATGCAGGGAAAAGGCTTATGGTTCTGCCAGGTTTAATTTCCAGACATCTCTCCTGGCTTGGCAGAGAAGCAGGGCTGTTTGGAGGTTTATTCCAGAATACAACAAACAAAAGCAATTCATCCAGACCATGACTTGATCTCAGCCAAACTGGAAAAGATCTCATCCACAGTCCTCAAGTGTGATTTTAAATAGCACGTAGGTATGGAAGACTAAAGAATGCCATGGGCACAATATTCTAGTTACACTATTCTGAGAATAAAAGTAATCTACCTCAGCCACAAAGAGGGGGAGTTCTTCTGGCAGAATCCAGGACCGAGGATAGAAGTTGTACTCCAGAGGAAACAGATCTTGCATTGTTCTCATGGCCCGACTCAGGGTAATCTTCCGTACTGTTTCCATCATGCCTGGGAAAAGAACAGCATTTAGAAGTGATGAAAAATCCACTCTCAAGTCTCATCCTAAAAGTAAATGGTTAAACATTACTCACCCTGCTGGGAAGGCACTCTGGTCACTGCTGTCAATAAAGGTGAACACCTTTTAAAATGCAAAATCTGACAAAACAGTTGTAGCTTTCCCTTGCCACAATTCCTATTGTATATGTTACTGTACCATAGTAGAAAAAAATCAATTCTCTAAAAGACAGCTCAGAATAAAAGACCAAAAGCTCAAATATTAACTATTGTCTTTGCGATAATTCAGAATTATTTTTATTACCTACTGTTCCAGGAATATATAAAAATGCCAGTTGAATATAATCAACTCCTTTGTGTTTACTCTGTAGTCATCTAAGCTACTGTATCACAAAGAACAGGTTATTTGATGAGCAGCAAAACAAACTCACTTTTCTTTTTAATTAATTTATTTTATATCTATTTATTGAAGTCTTATTGGGAACATGACTAAGAAGTTATTTTTATGGAACATTTCCAGTAAAACCCAGCATCACTTTAGCACAACATTCCTGGAAATCAGGTCTAGTTCTGAAGGGCTCTGGTTTGACTCCTGTGCAGCCACTTGCTCAGCAGGTAGAAGCCAGAATACAGAGAGGTAACATTCATCTTACACAGATTGAAAGCACCAGAAAATAACATCATCCTCCACCTGAGTGGGAACTTCCCTCAGGCAGGAGAAAGTCAGGGTAAATAAAGCCTGGAGTTCGATATCTGGGTTTCTTACGCTCACAGCATACTAACAGCAGCAATAAATCTGAAGTAAAGGGCTTAGATAAGTCAATACCTAAGCTCTTAGCTCTTATTTAGAGAGATCTCAACAGGGATTAAATGAGAAAAAAAAGGAGCTTAAAAAAGTAGAAGAGTCATCATAAGATGAGGACTGACATGAACTCTTCAATATTAAAAAATCCATTTAAGGAATTCTGCTTCGAGCTTCTCCCTGAGATAAGCCAGAGTAGGAAACAAAACAGTTTCTTTCCACTTTGAATCAAAACCAAATCCAGAGATACAGCACTGTTATCAGTGCCAGATAACAGACACTAATTGCATACTTCCCTTAAATTACAGCCTGACACTCTAATATTTCCTAAATTCATGTGTTTGAAGTATTCTTCTCATCAAAAACACTTTCCTAAACAAATTTCAGTTCAGAAACTGTTCAAGACACCCATTCTGACATCCTTATCCCCTAAGCAGAAATCACCTACCATACCCATTAACATGCTAAAATACTATCAGCTGATTAGGCAGATCATTCCCATTAAAAACAGTAAAATGCACGAGCAGGTCAAATAATCATGTTTTTAAAGCATTTGTTTAAAGCAGAAACAGAAGTGAAGTACCTGGAAACTTGTTGACTTGACCTGAGAAGATATTATTGTCATGAAACGACACCCCATGCCAATAGATATCGCATGGCAAGCGGCGGCCAAAGGGAAACTGCAAGAGAAGACACAAGTTTGGAAGCAGTCTGGGAATAGCCATTCATTCCTTTCTTTTCTAAACACTCATAGGAAGCAAAAACCACTCAACAACGGTCTTCTGACTGTCAAAAGAAAATCAGCTCTGTATTCTGGTTGCAAAACTGAGAATATTTGGATCAGTTCAAGGCTCTTTAGTTAACAAACCAGGGAAGGTTTTTAGAAACCAAACCCAAATGACTGAGAGGCATGATCTGTACTGGGAAACCCTTTCTGATGAACCACAGTTAAGGCATGGCTCATTTGTAATTTAAAATACTGTTGCAGGGAATAAAATTCCACTAAGAAGCACTTAATTCTGGCACCTGAAGGCACAGCTATAGCAAGTACCATAGCTGGGAAGTAAACGCTGCCTTTGGGGTTGGGTTTTTTGGGGGACTGGGTTTTTTCCTTCCCATTGACACTGGTGTCCAAGCTGCAATAAATGTAAAATGGATACTCAAAGCAAGATATTTAAGTGAAATAACTGTATTATTCATTTATGTATATTCAGTTACAAGTATTAATTTATACAGTATTAATTCCTTTCTGGTACTAATAGCCTGTAATTAAAATAAAAGGTTGCAGTTGAATTAATCATTTGTTGAGCATATATATTTCAACTACTAAGAACTAAGGCAATTATTTCAACAATATTAAGTATTCCATCTTCTTTTCCCATTCACACAAAATTTCACTGTAAATTGGAAAACTGTATGGTTTGTTTTCTGTTATCAAAATACCAACCTTTTTTAAAGCAATCTGAAGAGCTCAGAAGCAGCACTGCCAATTACTGAGAGCAAGTTTCTAATAGTAGTAAAGTGGTTTAAAAAAACCCAATTAGTTTTGTGTAAAGAAGGTGCTCCTCTCTTTTCATGCTTGTTCTCCTAGACACAGTCCCATTTATCAGGCCAAAAAAACCCTTTTTATCTGCAGCTCCATGTAGATGCCACTTAACTACCATATGGAATACATTCACAGGAATCACTTCTATTACTAGGCTATATCTTTTTCAAATAAATAAGCTATATTTAGCATTTTTAGGACACATTTGCATTAAATATCTACCACGCTCATCACCCAGTACCATCTACTTATGGAAAGAAGTGCAGTATTTTGCAGAAACTTCTTGTTCTTTACTCCAAATGTAATTTTTCTTGCTTTAAAACATTTCTTTAAGCATCGGAATTTTTTTTTCAGTATGACAGAAAAAAGAATCTCATAAAGCTTTTGAGTGCATTACTTTATTTGCTACTTTAATTAAAATTTCAGTTTCCTCTGTAAATAGCCTTGAAAAATTAATTTAAAATGCTAATTGAGGAATGCATCCTTTCTCCGTTTCCTTACTTGCAGGGATGAGAAACCCAATTTAACAGAGCCCATGGATTCTGCATTTATTTCATTATTATTCAGCCAGCAAAATCTGTTTTTGTACAAGTGAAAATTAATTCTGTTGGGCTCAGAAAGACAATCAGTGGCCTTAACCTCTCTCCACAGGTACATCCAGAATACAGATGCAGCTTTCGGTCTGAGTGCCCTTCCCACCAAAACCTGAACAATTTATTTATTTATTAAATGAAATTGAAATGAAAGGAACGCAATTTGCATTTATATAACACCTTTCATCTACAGAGGATGTCAAAGCACTCTGCAAACACTGCAGAGAAATCATTTCACAACAGATGAGGAGTGAGCAGCTCTGGACAGGAATATGGAAGCGTTGCAGCCCCGTGTCCCTGCAACGTCCCTGCTCCTGAGGAACCAAGATTATCTGGATTTATCCAACAGTGGCATCAAACTCACCTCCTGAGTGAGCTGGGCATGATTCTTTATCCGCTACACTATACTTTTACATAAGAGCAGTGCCTGGAGAGGAGCCAACAAGTTCGATTATTTGGCCCCTCTGGCAGTGCCAGGCAGATGTAAATTAATCTTACTGTGGGAGAAGAGGCTTTTTCAGCACATTTCCAGCTCTGGGTGCAGGAACTGGCTAAAAGCAAAGATGGGCATAAAAACTCCTGTCTTCAGCTACCCCGTGGCAGCTGGAATAGCCTCAGGTCTGCACTATCTGATGCCAAAGCCAAGGTGGTCCCAGCCACAGGGGAATAGAGGCTGTAACCATAACTGGAGCCACACTTTTTCTAAAGCTTTTAAATCTTTTCTATTAAAATTTGGGGTACATTTGTCAGAACAAATGTTCAGAACAAAACAAGAAGCTAAAAAGAGAATAAAATTGTTTCCACAACTTTGACACAATTAATAATCCATCACAGTCAAATTTGTCTGACAGGTCAATTCTACCTTTGGGTTAGAAGCCAATAATTTAAATTGTCTCACGGGTCACATCAGCCTGTTCCATCATGTTTAATGACAAGTTAAATGATTTGTCTTTTAGTCAGCTTTTCCCAGCATAAAATTTCAGACTATCCCAACGCCTCCACACAGCCATGGGACAGCGAGACAAATAGAACGCTCAACGCTGGGATATTTGATGCCCGAGACATCTGCTTCTTCCATTTTCCTGGTAATTGAAAGCTTGCTGAAGAAATAATTTATTAAGTGATGAATAAACTCGGGATGCAAGCTCAATTTGTGCCCATTATTTCATTTGGCATATCATGTTCATTTAAAGAATCTGTCACGCTGGATCAAATGGTCCAATGTAGCGACAGGAATTGCTCCACTGGCACATGGAAACTGCAGTGCTTTTTAAAAGGTCCACCCCAGACAGGCCTATCACAGCTGATAATTTAATTCACTCCAAATTCCCACAGCTGAAAAAAAAAAGTTTATTTTTTCCTGGTTTTGCTTCTCATAATAGAATCTCAATGGTCAGCTTGCTGTGTCTTGGCCTCTTTCACCCCTTCCTCGTGTATCAGTGCCACAGAATAAACTGCTCACCAAGATGAGCCATGTTTAGAGTATTCCTACTTTTTTTTTGTTTCTTATTATGGCATTTACCATATGTCAGTTCACTAAGGAACTACTACCATGTGGCCAATTCTACAATCACATGGTGCATTTGTGTCTTACTTCTACAAATGATCGTGGAGCACATTGCAGGGACAGACTGTGACTGAAACCAAGCTCTTCCAGCCAGTCAGGGAAACTGCAGCACGGACATTTTGGAGTGCACAACTTAAACAAAAAACAAGAGTAATAAAAAAAGGATATATGATAATGCTATTAGAAAAAGTTCTGAATAAAAAGGAGCCCACTTTAAAAAGCACATTATACTGTCTCCTGTCCAACAAAATATTCCAGCCAACAAACACATCCAGCAGCAAACAGAGGAAACAGCAGAAACAAAACAATACCAGCAACAAGAAAAAATGTAAAAGTGGGGAGGAAGGATCAAAGCTACTATAAAGCCCAACGTGCAATCACTTGAAAAGTATTATTCAAGGGATGACAGCAGAATAGCAGCCCCTGAAACATCAGCGTTTAAAATATCTGCACTTCATTCCTACTTCCAAGACTTCTTTTGCGTATTTGTATGGATCCTACAAGCAACATCAGTGTTCCCTCTGCTGGCCCTGCTGTAACAGTGCAACCAGCTCCGAGGCTCTGCCCATCAGTGACAGCGGTTTGAACAACTATTTTACTGCTATTTTTCTAAACATCTGAAAGGGAGACCTTTCAAAATTACATGCAGCTTGAATAAAGAGTTTTCCCTGGATTTCTCTTCTTAATTTTATTTTTCTCTTCAGATCTAGACCAGATCTTGCTGACTGCCTCCCTGTGTCTACTGCAGTTTGCCAGCTGGGAGGCAGCAGTTTGCCTTGCTCCCATCCTTCACCTTCGTGTTTTCCACAAAGTAAACAAAACCAGTTCAGAGTCAGAGCTAATACTGGTTCATTCCTTTCCACCTTTAGGATGGCGCAGGGGCAAAAAAGGCAGGGCAAAACTGATTTGACACATATTTTCTCATATCAGTGTACACTTTCTTGACAAAGGGAAACGTCACATTCACACGTATTAAGCTATTTATAAGCTGGAAATATACTGACACGTATGCCAGTGACTGTTCATAGGGAATGAGTTACCAGCCACCCAGATGGTGCAGCCAAGCACCACAAAATTCCATATTAGATCTCTTCTTTATGAAGATACAAAGAGGCCAGAAGAGGAAGCAACAGACTAAATGAAAAATATTGACTGAAGAAAGAGATGGAGGAGAAAGGATATTGAGGGAGACAGAAAACAGAGAGATGAAGCAAAGGCAGCAGCAACTGCTGATGGGGGATGCAGAGCAGGAAGGAAAAAGCTGATTATTGCAGTGCAGAGATTCATGAGAGGAACAAGAGCCTGTGAAACAAGTCAATTAGTAGGACGGAAGACCAAGTGCAAGACATATGCAAAGCAGTGAAGTCTCGGGAAGCTATAAAGACAAAATTAACCACTAAGTGGGGCTCATTGCCAGCACAATCTGCAGGGCTAACTGCTAGCAGTGATCCAGAAACACTCACTGGAACGGCTCTGGGCACCCTGAACACAAAACTTAACCACAAAACCAAAGAAATTAAGCGTGAAATCCCCCTGCTCTGTATGGACCTGCATAGAGCACGGAGCAAGGCTGCTGACAGACACTCCACAGGTGCACGGGGGGCTAAGAGAGGTAAATGTAACAGGTTTTAATTTCAAGTCTCTGGTATGTTTGTTACTGTTTTGCTGTACAAGCAGAAGTTGAGAACTGGGGCGCTCGTGCAATGAGGTTTTGAAATTCTCCCACTGGATTTAAATGACAAAAATCTTGAAATAAATTTTTATGAAGTCAGAGAAGGAGAAAGCATTATGCTCCCTTGAACTGAGCATATTTGTCTTTGTGGAGTTAGGTATTTAGGACACTGAAGAAACACAGGTAACATTTCTTGCCACTCAATCCTCCAGAAAATAAGTTTGTAGCATCTAGGTTTGGAACAACCCGAAATATGCTGTCTACCTCAAGTCTGCACAAACGTTGTTAGAAAAGGACCAGGTGCACATCACTATCATTATCTTGTGAGTGGGCATTTGTAAAGTGGAGCAGGTGCAGGTCAGAGATCACAGAGCTCCATCCGAGCTCTACACGCGAGACACAGATCATCCTCAGGCTTTATCCTTCCCTTCCCCTCCAACTTCCCCCTTCCAAAAGGATTACAAATACCCTTTTTCTTACACAACTTCCTCACAAAGCTCCTAGAAGCCGTCTCAACTCTTATAAAGCCACTTATGAAGCTGTTAAGGAAAGAAAATCTTTACAATTGGAGAACACTTTACCACCTATAGTAAGACATATCTAAGAAAGCTCTTCAGGATTTAAATAAGGAGTTCCAAAACACCAGTTTTGTGCCAACTCCCCTATTGCCATGACTCCAGTTCAGCCCAGCCAGGCAGACACTGAACCGCTCATGCAGCACAGAGAAAACACATGACTCAAGCAGCAGGAGGAAAAAATAGCCATAAAGTAAATTAGCAGGCTAAAGCCCGTTATGCGTGCCTTATTCGGTGGCTAAATGCTATTTCATTCATACCCCGTGCTCTCTGACACGCCTTCACGGCGGCAGAGGCTTTGCTGCGGGATGGGGCAGGGATGCTGTGCGGGACCGGGCAGGGAGGATGTGCGGGATGGGGCAGGGAGGATGTGCGGGATCGGGCAGGGAGGATGTGCGGGATCGGGCAGGGA